>WHNR01000064.1:0-345269 GCA_009859135.1 Formica selysi | reverse complement strand
AAAGAGAGAACAGTTTCCTTTCCTTATGTTACAACTTATAAATTCTTTGTGAAGTACATAAATATAACAATAACATTAGAAATAAATGTAACAAAAAAAACAAAAAAAAATAACATTTCTGCAATTAAATAGTTATGGAACTGGATGTATTATAACTTTAATTTGAAGTAAAACGTGGCAATTATTGTTTTTAAGTTTCTTGTTTGTTAATTATCAGTAAAAATCGGCTTCTTATCATAATAGACTTGAATAACAATCATATACTATATAAATTGAATAACAAAAATCGTAACTAGCGATATTCGTTCAAACAACTTAGTATCACAAAATACATTATATATATACATTAGAGCTGCAATGAATATTAGGCAACTATTCGATATTCTGCTATTCGGCAACATTTTACTATTCGGCCGAACACCGAATATTAATCTACTATTCGGCCAAATACCAAATAGTTTTAAATGTAAAAATGGAAATAGTAGCTAATAGACTGTTGCCATCTCAGCCGCGGATGCGTAGTTTTAACATGCTCGAGTATCTAATTTATTTATTTATTTATCTTTATATATCTAATAAAATGAAATTAAATAAAACACATTTATTGTTACATAATATATTTATGCGGGAAGGCGCAGTCGGGAGTGCTGCGAGCCCGCTGCATTATTTTCGAATAGTCTATGTTGAACCGTTGGCGCTAAAACCGTCTCTAATATTCGCCGAATATTCGGTTATTCGGCACATGATCTTGCCTAATATTCGGTATTCGGTCGAATATATTATTCGTTGCATCTTTAGTATACATATAACTGTATCAATATTAAATGTCTAGAAAATCTCAATTTTTTAATATTGCTGTTGAGTTTTTTTTACAACATTTATCAATGTACTAATTATATTTAATTTTATTTTATATTTAGGTAGCAGCTGCACAATTTTGAGTTTACCTACCATTGAGCTGTCTTCTGAAGCACACACATTGGCTCCAGATTAATTAATTTTTTTATTTCTTTTCTCTTTCTCTCTCTATTTATATAGGACATTCCAAGTTTATTTACGTTATTGTCTTACAAAAGAATATAATTTTTATTATTGTTCTTAACTTATGTAGAAGATATTCGAATCGCGTGAATGGATAACGATTTGAGAGATTTCTTGCCTTGTCAGAATCATTTTCTAATACGCGATTCGAACATCACGTAAAATTACAGCACTGCATCTTTATGCAAGAATAATCTAATCCAGCCAGCAGCCAAAGGATGGTCGACGGTATCCGCGTTATTTTCTTCTACCTTTTCAGTAAAACAAAACTGACCAGTGACAAAAACCTGCTTCAGCCAGAACCAGCGCCTAATCGGACTGCACCATCGAGACCGACAAATAAAACGCACGTAGTATCGGGGCAACTGAAGCTCTCAGATTTCACGGAGGATCCTTTCCGGGACTATCGTTATGAGGACCCCTTCAATATAACGGACCCGTTTGCCGATGAGACAGAGGACTTGAATGCGAATAAGAGCAGCGGGATAGACAAAATGGATCTTTTCGACTTCGGGACAACATCTGCTTTTTTGGATAAAAATGCATCGGTTAAAGCCTTCGATAATGATTTCACGAGCACATTTCCGCACGTTAAAACAAAAGTCGAGAAGAGCAGTATGAATAAATTTGATGTCGACTTCGGAAAAGCATTCTCTGCCGATAACAGAAACATTAGAGGCATCGAAAATGACTCATTTACCAAAGTCAAGACGAGAACAATCGATCTCGATGACGCATTTTCGGTTAAAAATGCGAAAACTATCACGAGGCACGAATTAGACATAGCCCAGACTTCGAAGTATAATATTTATAACGCCGAGAAGCTCGCGAATAATTTTGGCAAGATGTGGAACGGTAATAACGTAACTAACTTGTCGGAAGAGGAGCAATTAGCTTGGGCGGAGAAACAAAGTATAAAAACGGAAGAAGAAAGGCTTAGACTTAAAGAAAAGGAAGACGCCGAATTAGCTCTAGCTATCGAACTGAGTCGACAAGGAAAATCGGAAAATGTTTGAAATCTAATCGATACGCTATTTCTTTGTATTGGTATTCACCATAAAAATTCGTTAATTGCATGATAAAACTTTACATCTCTTCGTAATAAAAACATTGTTTTAAGCTTGCACTGTCGTGTATTAACACTACATATAGAAGCGGAAATGTAGATGCATTATCATGACAATAACGTCGAATACAAACATTCAAAATTATCCAAAAGAAGAAGAGAAGTTATTGTGGATATTACTATAGTGTGTTTTTTTGATTTGGAAGTATAATTCATTAAAATCTTCCAATATTTTCAAAAGTAATCATTCACAAAATCTATAGATTTATTTTGTTTTTTCGATTTTTTTTTATTTTTTTATTTTTCATTCCCTTTCTTTTAATTTCAACAATAATCTATGATTTACATTACGAGCTTTATTTAACGTTTGTGTTGTGAACACTATTGATTCAAGTGCGCGTCATGCTGTTATATATATATTAAAATCACAATTATAGCTACATGAACGATAATAGATAATATAATAGATAATATAATAAATAAAGTATAATATATAGGGAATTTATGTTGTACAAGTTATTCAATTATAGATAAACGGTAATATAATATCATTAAATGCGCATTATCAATATGTAACATCTCTATAATAATCGAAAATGTATATTATAAGATTTAAACAATATTCATTGCTGATTACCACAATCATTTGCATATGAACAATTAGGCCACTTTACCACAATACCAGTTGTAACTTTGTGTAAAAAAAAAGAAAAAAAAAGATGAATAAATAAATATACATTGTCGATAAATAAAATATCAAAGTAATGTTTTGCGACAATGCCGTCTATTCAATTTTCAATTTTCTAGGATATAAGTTCCAAAGAATATAGTGTTCAAACGTGTGTGTTCTGTGTGCTTGGCGAAACGGGCTTTATTTGATAAAACTTGGAAACCAAACACAAAAAATAATGTCTATCTCAACTATGTTGTAGTATCATAATTTCGACAACGACGTTTATATTTTTATATATGATGTGTATATATTATCATTACGATACATTAAATCGCGATAATTCTTATTATGTAAGTTTCTATTATGTCATAATTGTTTAGTTATAAGATAGTATATACACTGTATATGCAAGGATGTATTCTATTATAAGATATCATTAATAATACCAGTGCAAAAGCAAACTTACGTCAATATACCAATATACGTGAGTCTTTATTCAGGTTCGCATATATTTGTTGTGTGTTTTTATTTTTATTCCATCTTTGTAGCTGTTATAACATATATATGTATGTGTGTACATGAGTATGCGTATTTACTATAGATACTCGTTACTTATACTATATATATATACAATATTATAAGTTCGCATTAAGATTCACCAAAATAAATGTATAATACTTCTAAAAATGTTCCGTTTTAGTTTACATGCATACATAACATCGTTCGATATGGGCTAAGCAAGTTCTCAGTTTCTTGAAAAAAAATTATTAATTTGTTGAGCAAATTTTCTGACTACTTATCATATGTTTTATTTGGTTTTACAGCTTTATCACCCTCGTCATATGCAGCAACAGCGCGCTAATAAACATATTAATTTCATATATATTAATCTAAGAATATATAATTATATCTATATATAGTCAAGGTGAAAATGATATGTTTGTGATACATAATATACAGGATGTCTGATAATAATCGCCTCACCCGTAATTTGCAGATAAAGCGGTTTTAACCGAGTAGGAAAGTCCTCTACCGTTTTGCGATCTTCGCAATAATTAATGAGAAATTAAATTTAAAAAATCGGCCAATTATTATGAAAATCGCAAAATGGTAAAGGACTTTCCTGTTCGGTTTAACCCGCTCTACTTGCACATTACGAGTGGGGCGATTATTATCAGACATCCTATATAATCGCGATACACTTATGCCTCATTTGTTTAGATCGAAAATTATAGCACAACATTACATAAGTACTTGCACATACAGGGTGGTCCTCGTAACGGTCGCCACGATTTTTAAGGCACTTACAATAATCTGACATAAAAAGTCATAAACAGAAATTTATCAGTTTCTAACCGGCAACAAATTGCAATAATAAAAATTGACCAAACATTTTTTTTTCAATAAAAAAGCAAGGTCACCTTCAATTTTTAAATGGAACTGCCTACTTTTTATTGCATATTCTTGTAGCTTATCTCGATAGCTTTTCAAAACACTATAATAAAGTATTTTTTCATTAAGTACTTTTTGAGTTATTTATATTTTAATCTGACATATTTTGATATAAAAATTAAAATATCTCGTAAAATATTTAGTTTTCGATAATCTTACCGTAACACTTTTATGTACAGAATAATGAGACAAATCAATTAGTTAAAAAAAAAACGAATAATTGTTTAAAAAAATACATTATAAATAATTACATACTTTTTCTTAAAAACAATTATTTTGTTTTTACTAATTGATTTGTCTCATTATTCTGTACATAAAAGTATTACGGTAAGATATCGAAAACTAAATATTTTACGAGATATTTTATTTTTTATATCAAAATATGTCAGAATAAAATATAAAATAACTCAAAAAGTACTTAATGAAAAAATACTTTATTATAGTATTTTGAAAAACTCTCGAGATAAGCTACAAGAATATGCAATAAAAAGTAGGCAGTTCCATTTAAAAAATTGAAGGTGACCTTGCTTTTTTATGGAAAAAAAAATGTTTGGTCAATTTTATTATTGCAATTTGTTGCCGGTTAGAAACTGATAAATTTCTGTTTATGACTTTTTTATGTCAGATTATTGTAAGTGCCTTAAAAATCGTGGCGTCCGTTACGAGGACCACCCTGTATATCATATATTGTAAGTATAGATTTCATAATAACACAGACATTTGTTAAAATCGATAAAATATGTTTGAACAAGCATACAGAGTTGTGATGTAGTAAAAACTCATATTTTAATGAAAATAATCTGTTGTATATTTATACTAGCAGCGATCGCTAATTAAATCGTTTCACCGTTAGTATTCTCTATGGAATATATTTTTAACCATAATCTAGTGCTTAAACATTTTTTCGTAATATATTCTTACGTTCAACATAAATATACATACAATACACACATTGAAATAAAATGTTTATTTTTGTACATTTCGAGAAGCACGCCTTGAAATATTGGGAAATAAATTAACAATATATATTTCTTGAAATTATGGTAATTACTTAAAGTGGTGAAATAAATAAATGTATTCTAAAATAAAATTTATTTTTATCACTTTGAGACAATTACATAAAAAATAAACATTAAATTTCGACAAGTATTTTTTTAAATCTATTTCCTATATAAGAGTAATAGTGCGCGTGTGTGATTTATGGATTTTAAAATTTTTTGAATCACAAGAAGAGTCTTCTCTAAGACAATTAATTTTTAATTCTACTCAAAATGATTATTAAAGCTCTCTCTATAACCCTACAAAATATATTAATTTGTTACATCTTTTGTATGTGTATGAAAAAGTTGTATATATATTTTCTATACTCAATAGTTTTGAATCTTAAAAAAAGAAGGCTTATGCTTTAATTTTACCTAAGACATGTGAAAACTCTGTTCTGGAAAAAAAGTCCATATATAATCGAATATAAATATATATATATATATATATATATATATATATATATATATATATATATATATACGTATAATTGCATATAAAATATTCATATATGTTTTCTTTCTCTTGTATATGTACAGAAAAAAAAGAATAATTGAAAAATAATTATAAGAACAATTTTTACATCTTTTTTTTTTAGAAACAGTAAAATTTGTAAAAGTGCGAAAATAGTGCTCATATATATTATCATATATTTATATATGATTATATATATGTATATAGGCGATTTTTTTCACTTCCTCAAATTTTATTTTTTCTAAAAAAACGATGCAAAAATGTTATATATATATACATATATATATTATATATATAAATAAATATACAATATATATTTAATTAATTAATTAATATAATTAAAATAATTAATATAATAAATAAATAAATTATTATTTTTCTCTATATGAACAGAGATTTTATTATATAAGAAAAAGAAAATATATATATGCATATATTTTATATATAATTATATATATATATATATATATATATATATATATATATATAAAATTTATGAACATCTGTTCACAAAAAATTACACATTGACTTTTATGCGCTGATTTGATTGTGAGTCAATATAGATTCACACGACTCTCGTTTCATCGTTTATTAACTTTATATCATTATTTATAAATTAATTTTGAAGATGTTTATCGGTTGCACGCATATGTATATCATTGAAAAATATCTATATGTTTACATGAAAAAAAAAAATACACTTGAAGGTCCCACCGAGATTTGAACTCGGATCGCTGGATTCAAAGTCCAGAGTGCTAACCATTACACCATGGGACCAATGTTAACAGCTGATTCTATTAAAGAACTTTTTTAGAGCATTCTAAGGCCCTATCCAGATAAATTTTCATAAATACATAATGCATATGTATAGGTCAAAAACCTACAAACTTCTATATATATATTATATTAGACCGCTCTCTTTCAAACCAGTCAAGTCTCATATAAATATGATGCAAGGATAGCCCAGGATAGCCATTTCTATGTGGGCAGAATGTTATACCGGGTGTCACGACCTCTCACGGCAGGGATCGATCTATTCTATATGTCTATGGTTTTAAACGCTTTCTTAACCCAATTCTTCTTGCGTACTATAAACATAATCGTGATAATCGTGAAAACGTAATTACTTTTGACAATTACTTAGTAAATACTTTTTAATATTAATAAATATGCCACGATTGCCTTTGCATCTTGCATCTGGAACAGGTATTATTACGCCATTCGCCAAAGCAATACGGCTCGTTCGTTATGGTTGCACTAATAGACCGTTCTATCATATTATTATAATTGACGTAAGTTGGCCTATGATTATTTTTCAAGAAAATTGGAATTACATAAAACCATCTTTTTTTAGCTACATTTCATTTATAATTTTTATAATTGTATATATATATAAAATTTTTATAGTGTCAATAAATTTATCTTTTTTATGTCATAGGTTAAAAGGCAACAAAAAAAGCCACCAATAGAACAAGTTGGTACTTATGATCCTATTCCAAATGTACACAATGAGAAATTAGTATCACTCAATCTTGAAAGAATACAATATTGGTTCGCTAAAGGAGCACAGGTAACTAAACCTGTTGCGGATTTATTAGGACTTGCTGGATTCTTACCTGTTCATCCAAGAACATACATGAGAGCATGGAGAAATCGCAAAATTTTACAGGAAAGTGCTGCTAACGAAAGTATATTTCAAGAACAAGCTACATCAGAGAGTTAAGATATAGTTCTTTTGCAATGGAATTCGTTTTTTGTATATATTTCACGGTTTATCAATAAAATTTTCGTTAAATATTGTATGGAAAATGTATGTAATGTTGCAACATTAACTTTTAATTGTTGCAGACATTTAATATAGAATAGAATACTCCAACTTTTTGAAGCGAACTTCTCTATAGTTATGAATGTTTTTAAATAGTACAATATACAGCTTTATTGTTTGAAAAACAAATTTTTATTTATTTAAAAACATATATTTATTTATTTATTCATTTATTTATGATATATTGTCTCTCCCTCTGTATGTGTGTATGTAAGGACTGTTTGCATATATATATATATATGCATCCGCATAACAGTCCTTACATATACACATACAGAGGGAGAGACAATATAATAATAAATAAATAAATGTATATATATATATACATGGTGTCCTTCCAAAAGTGGCCACCCCATTTATCTTTTAAACGAAAAGAGATAGACCGTAACAAATATATATCAAATTAAATGGTCCAAACTGAACTCTATTGTGAGCATAGTGGTTGCTTCCAAAAACTATCTGTGTTAAAGAACGGAGAGGTATGCATATTCTTTTTATAATAATATGAATTTTTTTAGATGAAAAAAGTTGTAGCGCTGTTTGAAAGAAATACAATGATGTATGATAAAATGTAAATATTTTTTATATTATGAGTTTTATCAACAAATATTGCGGGTGACGTCTACTTTTTCATTTTCGGTCCTGCAATATGGCCAACTTCGGATTGAATATTATGATCAAATAACAATGGCCGTATTCCAAAATTCACTGTCAGTACTGAAAATCTATAGTTCACGTAACGTATATTATAGATTTCCAGTACTGGCAGTGAATTTTGGAACACGGCCAATATAACATATGTCAATCTCTAATGCACAAATCAGAAGTTGGCCATAACGCAGGGTAGAAAGTGAAAAGGTAGACGTCACCCGCGATATTTCAAGTCGATAAAACACGTAAAATATGTAAAATACTTACATTATACAATACATTGTTGTATTCGTTTCAAACAGTGCTACAACTTTTATCATATCAAAATATTCACATTATAATAAAAAAATTATGCATACCTCTTCGTTCGTTAACACAGATAGCTTTTGAAAGCAACCACTATGCTCACAATAGAGTTCAGTTTGAACCATTTAATTTATATATTTGTTACGATCTATCTTTTTTAGTTTGAAAGATAAAAGGGGGTGGCCACTTTTGGTGAGACATCCTGTATATATATATATATATATATATATATATATATATATATATATATATATATATATATATATATATATATATATTTATTTATTTATTATGATATTATATTGTCTCTCCCTCTGTATGTGTGTATGTAAGGACTGTATGCGGATGCATATACAGGGTGTAACTAAACAAACGCATATGGACAATACTATTAGATACAGAACAACAATCCAAATCGAAAAGTCCTGAACCATTTTTTGATCTGAGCTCTTTTTTCGTTGTTATATGATGTTAAAGTTAACTAATCAGCGCCCGTCTACAACGGAAAACAAAGAAGGTAGGAGTAGCGAGACGGCTTTCTGCTGTATAGACAGGCGCTGATTAGCTAACTTTAACATCGTATAACAACGAAAAGAAAGCTCAGATCAAAAAATGGTTCAGGACTTTTCGATTTGGATTGTTGTTCTGTATCTGATAGTATTGTCCATATGCGTTTGTTTAGTTACACCTTGTATATATATACACACACACACACACATATATATATATATATATTTTTTTATTATTTATTATAACTAATAACAGTATCACGAACAATATATTATATAAATCAAAATAATTAAAAAAAACTTTCCCCAGGTGAGGCTCGAACTCACAACCCCGGCATTGCTCACTGAACTACTGTCTTATAAGTACCGTGCGCTAACCGATTGCGCCACTGGGGAGTTGTATTATTGTTTCTCTTATATAGTAGATCCATTAGTGTACAATATATATACACCACGTATATATATGATTTATGCATTTATACAGTCATAGTTACAATCAAGTTACACAGTTTGCATTTATGTCTATAATGTTTAATTTTCGAGATATTTGCCTATTCGGACAAAAATAATATCCTGTATATGTATAATGCGTATGCGCTCGCGTACACTCATATCATATAGGAAAAAAAAATATTAATATATTTTTAAAAAGAATATCTTCTTAACAAATTTCATGCACAATTTACTTAACATTATTATAAATATTCTTTTGTTTTCATTGCTGTTTGAATATTTTAAATAATAAATGAAAGACAAATTATATATTTAAACACAATTAAATTTAAAACAAATCTAATAATTTATTTTTAAATCAGTTTTAATAAATAAAAATTTTAAGAATAAAAATCGTATTTTTCTAATTGGCAAGTTCTTTATTGTAATATTTTTAAGGAATTTGTATAAAAGGGTAAGAAAGAAAACTTTTTTATATTTTTATTTATATATAAAACTATTTATTTATTGATATTGATATTATTCAGGTGCTTTTAATCTTTTTATATAAATGATGAAATTGTTAATTCATATGAAAATATTGGATATTCTCTGTGAATATTAAATTCCGAGAAATAAATTTTTTTATGTATTTATGCCTTTAGCATAATTATCAATGGCAATGCACAATCTATCCCATAGTCCCACAAGTTTGTCCTTTGTCAAATTAATTTCGCAAAATTCTTTTAATAATATTCGATTTTCTTCGGAAAATTTTATTCCTAAATCAATAAATTAAAAATATTTTTTATCTATTTAAATACCATTGCAATTTCTACCTATATTAGAAAATGTATCAATTTTTTTACCTCTATCTGTGGGTTTTACTGTAAAAAAATGTTCAATGTGCCATGTTACTTCCAAAAATTTCATTGTCCATCGGAATATTACATAATTTTCTTTTGTATTTGTTGATGAGTGTATATGCAATAATATACCTCCATCTTCTTGAAAACATTGTTGTATACTTGCATATTTCTTTGTTGCTAAACTATTCAAAATCTTAGATCTAAAAATGTTATTTTCATTGTAATCAGAAAGTGCTGAAAGAGAAGTGACTCATTATATGGCATTAAAATTGGTATAACTAATTAAATATAACATCATTGTTGTTTATATCATTGTGATTATTTACCAGACATAAGAAGAGAAAAGTTTTTTATACTTGTTATCTTCTCAAACCAAGGAGATATTTCAAGCATATAACAATCGTCGATGTCTGTAAAATAGCACATTATATTGTCAATCTTAAATTCATCCAAATCCTGAAATAAAAAAGTTAAAGGTTTAAAAATATGTGACAAACATTAATAAAATTAATTTTAGAGTATTGAGTTTACAATTCTCTCGTACCATGAAAACTGTCAATTCAAGATTCAAAGAAATTGTTTTTGTTATCACTTTAGCTGAATAAATAAAAATATTGTTGCGTAACCATTTTTTATTAACATCTTTAAATGTTATTCCCGTTACTTGACCTGCAATCTCACATAATTTAGCCTTGTATTTGATAGATTGCAGTTTCGATGGTTTGTGGTCCTCATTATCGGAAGGTAGTGTGCTACAATTATCCAGAATGGATAAGTTTGTTGATCAGAGAATTTGTGCAAGAAAGAATTAATGGAACGAATTTTTTATATACTTGGAGTCGCGACGCTACCGCGTCGCTTGATTAATTACATATTGAAATTAATTAACGGTTGGTGTTTGTTATCTTCTATATCCTTTAATTTGTCTTTCAATTGAATCGCTTTTTTTAAAAGTTCTCTTTTTAGCTTACGCAATTGTACTATTTCTTCATTATCCATAATTTCACTACTGCTCATTATTTTCTTTTTTTCGTAATTGAATTAGTATCAAGTTAACAGTATCACTGATGAAGTACTGTTAAGGTTAAATAGAGGCCAGTGTTGCCAACCATTATAAAAATTTCCCCCCAAAGAGCAGTCAAAATCCCCCAAAATACCCCCAAAAATATTTTTTTGCAGAGAGAAGCGAGCTCCATAAAGTTAGCCGGTCATTCACTTTTATAATTTTTTTTTTTTTACGGATTGTTTGTTGGTCGTTTGTTGGTGATTGTTGGCCTAATTACAACGTTTGTTGGTTAACATTTTTTTTGAAAATACGAAAAAAAAATTTTGTGTGAAGTTAACCGGAAAGATATTATTTTTGTTTCAAACTTAGTTCAATCGATGCGCAATCGTTTGTTGGTCACGGAAAAACTAATTAAACAACTGTTGGCTCATATTTGTCTTGAAAAACGAAAAAAACGAATGCACTCTGATGGAGCGGCGACGGGGAGGGATTCGTTTGGAGTTATTTCGTATGACTCTGCCATGACATATACGTGAAATTTTAAGTGCGAAAGAATACAGTGTAATTATTAATTGTTTACGGACAGCGTGAAAAATACAGGTATGCAACAAAAAATCTGTATATAAATAATAAGGATATTCTAATAGTTTTCTACATTGCCTATATATATATATATATATATATATATATATATATATATATATATATATATATATATATATATATATATATATATATATGTATATATATATGTGTATATATATATATATATATGTATAGGCAATGTAGAAAACCATGAAGGAAGAGTAAGGAGAGTTATCTACCTAGATTGAAAGTGGTCACGAAAAATGTTCCGTATGTGGCCAGGTTTGCCGAATGGAATAACTTAGACCATTTCGTCGCCATCTTGAATCTTCGTATATGTATAGTGTTACGTTTAGTTGTGGTAATAATTAGTAAGTAGTGTGTCATCCAACGCACTTACCGATCACTAATCAACTAAATATAACACTATATATGTACGAATATTCAAGATGGCGACGAGTTGGTCCAAGTCATTCCATTTGGCAAACCTGGCCACATACGGAACATTTTTCGTGACCACTTTTTTTCTCTCTACACTATCGAGATAACTCTCCTTACTCTTCCTTCATGTAGAAAACATAGACATAATATAGAATGGATTAAGGTTATATAAAAGAAGGTTAAGTCAGGAGCATCCCGAAACCCATTGCATAAATGCATTGCAAAGAATCGACGTGTGCGCAGTCGCTATTGAAAAGAAATGCTAAATATTGAAAAGAGATTCCAAATAAGGTATACTGCGTTCACGGAGAGAACGACCTCGCTTTTCGTCCGGTTTGGTCAGATCCCGCCCGACCGACCGCCCATTTTGCCCTCTTCACGCTGCCAAAATTGATCTTGCAGCTTGCAGATCCGGCTAGCCGACAGAGGGGACCCTATTTATTTATAATAGTATTAAACTTTATTAATAATTTTTAGATTGCAAAAAGAGAAAATAAATATAATAGATATATCGCGATTTAATTAAAAAGAGTAATAAAATTCGATTAACAGAGAATAACTCAAGCTTTCAATATTATAACATTTCTTTCGAGCTTAATAGGCGGATCACATACGTGATACATGATCGATACCATAGACATAGTATATCTAGACCATAGACATAGTATATCTAGACCGAGCGTTTGCCTTTATTTAAGGAGTGGGGGCCGATGCCCACGTAGAAAAGGACATATACTCTGTTCCGTGCCCTTGCGTTCTCTCTCACTCGCATGTAGCATAGCGAAAGAGTACGCTATGCTACGTGCGAGCGAAAGAGAACGCAAGGGGCACGAAACAGAGTATGTCCTTTTCTACGTGGGCATCGGCCCCCACTCCTCAACACTCGGTCTAGATATACTATGTCTATGATCTAGACCGAGCGTTTGCCTTTATTTAAGGAGTGGGGGTAAAGATACACGTAGAAAAGGACATACTCTGTTTCGTGCCCCTTGTGTTCTCTCTCGTTCGCACAGAGCATAGCGCTCTCTTTCGTCATGCTACGTGCGAGCGAGAGAGAACGCAAGGGGCACGAAACAGAGTATGTCCTTTTCTACGTGCACCTCGGCTCCCACTCCTCAACCATGAAATAAGAGAGAAGGAGATCGAACTTGATAGCGCGCGAGTCGAAAAAAATGGCCCTGATTCGTGACCCCTAATTGAGAGGGAATCCGCTGAAGGGAATAGTTTCTCATGGATGGACGACATATTTAAAGCTAACCTAAAGCAGTGTCGTGGTCAGCTGTACATGTTGCATCGCTGCACATGTTTGTTGCTCCGATTTGCGATTATAAAGCCAAATAAACTGAGAGCATTAAAAAAGAGTTTCTTTTATTGTGTGCATTGTTATAACGTATTCCGACAGCGGGAGATGGAAAATATCCTCGTCGAAAGCAATAAAACAGAAAGGTAAGTAATAGAAGTAAACAAGTAAACTTTTGATTAAGTAAAAATGAATAATGCATAGTATTTTTTCAGTATAATGGAAGAAAACTCAAAGAATATAGAGCATGAGACAGATGAATTAAAATTCAAATATTTGCAAAGAAATTTGAATTTAGTCGAACGGTCTTCTTCGAATTGGGGATTTTCAAGAGGAAACGATACATTTTCTGGTTTTATGAAGGCAGAAAGTGATTTCAGTGTCAGAAAAAGAGTTGCTGTGTTCCCAAATTTACATATTAATATTTATATTGATGACAAGATTATGCCCTTTTCAAACATATAAAAGTAACAAGTATTGATGAGATGAGCGAAATTTTGAAAACTATGGATTCAGTTTAATTCACATTTTGTAAATAATTGTACATATACATCAAATATACATTAACAATCATTGTAAACATCTAAATTTATTTTTTACAATAGAATTATATAAATTATACAATTATGCAATTATATAAATTATACAATTATATAAATAAAAGAAGACAATTATACAAATGGAAAAAAAGAAATAAAGTTACAAGTTTATAATTTATGTTATTTTTAGTTTTTTATTCTCTTTGTATACATTTTCTTTATTTATTATTGCCTCTTGTTTTTTACATTTTCTTTTCCTGGCAGGTTTTAGTTTTATGGCGGTGTGTGCTGCATTTTCTTCGGAACAGATTGGAGCGATTGGAGATTGCATATTATTGTAGCAACTATTACTTGCTTGGCTCAGCTTGGAACATTTTCTCCTTTCTTTCGTTTGCTCCTTTTCAATGTTATTATTAATATTTGATCGCTTACAGAGAAAAAACATCCTCGTCGTTAGAAAAAATCGTACAACCTTGTGTGTAACCTCATTGTCATGATTTATACAACCGACTACAGGTAGAGGAGATAATGCGTCTATTCTATTTGTAATGTTGAATAACGTATCAGCATTTATGTCACCCGTTTTGGTCGCTTCGATTGTCCCTCGATGAAACACGTCCGCACAAAACTGAGGTAAAGCCGGGTTGGTCGGGTAAGGTTGATAATTGCAAATGGCGTCTATCCATAAGAAACTATTCCTTCCAGCGGATTTCCTCCCTATTAGGTGCCACGAATCAGGACCACTTTTGTTTCACGGAGTTCGATCTCCTTCTCTCTTACTTCATGTCCTCAACACTCGGTCTAGATATACTATGTCTATAATCGATACGCATACGACATACGGCATTGAAGTAGCGCGTTGAAGTCTCTCACCTAATCCCCACTCTGCCCAAAGCTGCGCGGAGCGAGGTCGTTCTCTCCGTGAACGCAGTATAGACTTGTTATTGGTTCTCGCCGCCTTTTGCAATGCATCATGGGTTCTTGGATGACATACACAGTTTCAATAGTATGACTTAACCTTCTTTATATAACCTTAGAATGGACCTTAGAACATGTATAAATGGAAGGGGAATGCCTTTGTTTCCCGATAGAAAAACATGTCGGAAGGAAGTAAGAAAGAAAATCATAGTTGCCTCTCTCTTGTGAGTTACTTTGCTCAAAAGTGCGCATGCGCGGCCATGTGTGTGTACACAAAAGTATGTATACTACAGACACGATGCTTGTATGTGTAGTTACTCACAAGAGAGAGGCAACTACGATTTCTTTCTCATTTCCTTCGACACTTTTCAGCCTGCTATTCCCCTTCCATTTATATATGTTTTAAGGAATGGACAGAGTGTTGCAATAGACAAACGCGTACTCGCTGTAGAAAGAGAGGTACTACATGGGAGGCCTATTTTATCTCTTTTTCTAGCATCTCATTGGTGATTTTGTCCCCCTCCATATAGAAAATCACCAATGAGATGCTAGGAAAAGAGACAAACATAGGCCTCTCATATAGTACCTCTCTTTCTACAGCAGGCGCACGTTTGTCTATCACGCAATGCTCAATCCAATCTATATATCTATGGTAGAAAACTATTAGAATATCCTTATTAATTAATACTAATTATTTATTTAACTTCAGCCATATAGCCAAGAAGTGGACTTGGTTTACAAATTCTCCTTATCCACACATACCTCACGCATACACATTCATACCTTTTACAATTCTAAGACTAGCTAGGACTAGCTTATTTATTCCATTTCGTATTATTTTATCTTATTTCCTTTTCTTTTCACATCTCTACTTTCTTTTCCTATTTTTTATTATTAATTCCTTTTCCAACCACAATTTCCGCAGTATCCTACCTTTCTTATTATTTAACTCATCACTCCAAATACTATCTTCTATTTCCTTACAATTTTTCCCTAAGTCTTTAAACCAATCTTTTATCAGTTCGCATTCTTTTACATAGTGACTCATACAATCTTTTCCATTGTCGCAAAATAAACACAATGTCTCCTCTTCCTCCAACCAATATTTACTCCCCTCTTCCGTATTTCCGCATCTTATCCTTAACAATGCCCTTATCATATCTCCTATGTTGCCTTCGTCTACACTACTCTTCCTCAGATAACTTGGTCCTTCATCTCCTGTTTCCAATTCCTTATATTTCTTGTTGTATCTGGCCTCTCTAATTTTACCTTCCTCTGCTTACCTTTGCACCACCCAATCTCTCTCTCCTAGTTCCTTCCTTAAATCGATCCCCCCTGTCTTAAGTCTTCTAGTGCTTCTATACCCCATCCATTCCTATTATAATATTTCTCCCTCTCCTTACTATACATATTGTTGCGTCCCTGCGGGTCGTCTAAGGCGGTTATTCGTGAATCTGCTGTATTTGTATCCGGGAGAACGTTGCTAAGCGTTGTTGTTAAACAACGGCGGACATCTTGGGAGAGATCGGCCATCTTGAGTCTCGCGACGGATGTCATTCCGGGCGGACATACTTGATATACGATTACTGTTATTACCCGTTCTGTGTTCCTTGTTCAATTGTGTGTTCTGTGTTGCTATATTAAAGTTCCTTTTATTCTTTCTAAAGAGTGTCAATCATTTACTCGCGATACGCGGGTGCCGGTTGTGTCGCGCGTGTTCGAGTATTATCGAAGTCGACGCGCGGACGCAACATTTTGGGGGCTCGTCCGGGATACGATACGACGGAGTGGACGATTTTCTGGAGACGATTTTCTGGAGAATTGTGTGTTTCTTTTCGTCTATAAAAAATGGAACGGGAAAATTCGCCGACGGCAGGAGTTTCGACGAGAAAGAGGAGTCGATTGACTTCAACGGCGGCTACGACATCGGGACCATCATTGGAAGCGATTACACCTCAGTCAGCGATGCGAGAGATTCGTGGGCTACGCGAGGAGCGGCTGCAGCAGCGAGCCGATTTTGAGACGCAATTGCGCCAACACGATGAGCAGCGAGCTGTATTTGAAGCACAACTGCGCGAACGCGACGAGGCGTTACGGGGGATGGAACAGAGGATTCGTCTGCTGGATAACAACAACCAGCTAAGTCGCCCCATTAACAGAAATTTTTTGCCTAATATTGCGCCTAATTTCGAAAGAGACGCGCGTGTTAATATTAACACAGAATTAGGCTTTAAATTGAAGCCGGACATTTTTGACGGGACTGTTCCGCTAAGAGAGTTCTTCTCACAGTTTGAGTTAATTGCGCGAGCAAATAGGTGGAGTGACGCTGCGAAAAGCGTCGCTCTCATTTCATGTCTTAGAGGAAAGGCGCGTGCGGTATTGGAGTGTGTCGTTAATATTGAAAATCTCGATTACGCAGAATTAAAGTCTAAATTAGAGTTGCGCTTTGGGGAAGGATTGTTATCTCAGTCTTATTATTCCCAATTTACGAACAGAAAACAAAAGTTGGGGGAAGATGAGGCCACCTTGGGCTCTGAAATTGAACGCCTTTCGCAGTTAGCGTATCCCGAATGTACGCACGAAGTTCGTGATAAAATTGCTTGCGCGCAATTTGTTACCGCTTTGTCTAATGGATTTGTGAGAAGGACTCTGCAGTTGGAAGGAATCACTTCCTTGAAAATGGCCATACAAAGAGCCATGGCAGTGAAAGTTATACAGGAAAGTAATTTTGAAAGACGGAATAATAATTTCAACTTTGGCAGTAACAATAACAACAAAAATAATTTTGCTAAAGGAAGGAGGTTCAACAATTTTGATTTCGGGGATAGGAACAACTTTAACAAATTTGACGAAAAAAGGAATTTTGGAAATTCTGGCGATAAAGCAAAAGAGAGAAAACAGGAACAAAATAAAAATTTTTACAAGAGTTCTAACTCTAGCAATAATAAAATGTTTGTAAAAGAATGTTGGCAATGTGGAGGCTCAGGTCATTTTCGAGCGGAGTGTCCGTTTTTAAAGAAAGGGGAAAACTGAATTTTGTCGAGCTGTTTGGGGCAGGTTCGACACGAGAACGTGAAGCCCCAATAGAATTACAGAGTTATTGTTGTAATTGTAAAAATGTTAATAATAATACTGGCACTAATAATAAGAAATTATTTAATTTTAAAGGATTTATCGATGAACAGTTATGTAATTTTAAAATTGATACGGGTTCGGATGTGTCTCTTATCAGGAGTAATTTTGTTAGAATGCCTAAGCGGCGGATTCCTCTTGATAGTTCTTTTCATTTGAAATATCCCACAGGGGAAGAAGTTCCCGTAAAATTTAAGGTAATCGTGATAATTAGCTTGGGAAAATGTTCTGTAGAATTTCCGGTTTTTGTTGCTGATATAGCTGAGGATTGTTTATTGGGGAATGATTTTCTGTCCATTGTTAATTTGGAAAATATTTTTGAGCCAATCTTTGGCGATTCTAATGGTGGGGAAAAGGAAAAGTTTTTTTGCTCACGCATTGAAAATTGTGTAGATGAGGTTCCTCCATTTTTGAAAGAACTCTTTCAGAAGGAATCTCAAGATTTTTCAAGTAAACAGAAGGATATTTTTGCTCGATTTTTGGTAGAATTTCAGGATATATTTTCGGAGGAAATAGTAGCTGGAAATTGTGATGGGGTGGCGCATGAAATTAATGTGAATAATTCTAATCCAATTAAGCAGGCTCCCCGACGAATTCCGTTGCAAATGCGGGAAGAGGTCGATACAATTATTGAGGATATGAGACGTCAAGGTGTAATTGAGGAATCGCAAAGTCCATGGGCGTCTCCTGCGGTTTTGGTAAAAAAAAAGGATGGGACGATTAGATTCTGTGTTGATTACAGAAAATTAAACGCCGTGACGAAAAAAGATTCCTATCCAATGCCTCGGATTGATGATATACTTGACCAGTTATCCGGAAACTCTTGGTTTTCTTCGTTAGATTTGAAGAGCGGATATTGGCAAGTGAAGATTCGTTCAGAAGATAAGGAAAAGACGGCATTTTCAATTGGAAATGGCTTGTGGCAGTTTACATGTATGCCATTTGGACTCTGCAATGCTCCTGCCACTTTCGAGCGATTGATGGAAAAGGTTTTGAAAAAATTATCCAAGATTTGTCTAGTGTATTTAGATGATGTAATTATCTTCGGTAAAAGCTTCGAGGAGATGTTGGATCATTTGAAGCAAGTCTTCTTGCGATTACGCTCTGCCAATTTGAAGTTGAATCCGAGGAAGTGTTCTTTTTCAAAAGGGAAATTAAATATCTCGGTCATGTTGTTTCTGAGGGAGGAGTTACAACGGATCCTGAGAAAATTTCTGCTGTTAGGAATTGGCCGGTGCCTCGGACCAAGAAGCAGGTGCGTAGTTTCTTGGGTTTTTGTTCTTATTATAGAAAATTTGTGAAAGGATTTTCGTTAATAGCTAAGCCATTATTTTCTTTGACCGAGAATTTAGCAAAGTTTGTGTGGACGGAACAATGCGAATCAGCTTTCCAGAGGTTAAAGAAATGTTTAATGTCTTCTCCTATTCTATCTTTTCCCAGGAATGAAGGTCAATTTCTTCTGGATACTGACGCCTCAAACCATGGTATTGGTGCAGTGTTATCTCAAATTCAGGACGGCTCAGAAAAAGTTATTGCTTATTATAGTCGTGTCTTAGGTAAATCGGAAAGGAATTATTGTGTAACTCGGCGGGAATTACTTGCTATTATAGATTCGTTAAAGTCATTTCATCACTATTTGTACGGACGTAAATTTGTGATTAGAACTGATCACATTTCTTTACGATGGTTGATGTCATTTAAGAATCTTGAAGGTCAAATGGCACGATGGTTGGAGCGAATCCAGCAATATGATTTTGAGATTTTTCATCGGAAAGGGAAACTTCATGGGAACGCTGATGGATTATCAAGACGCCCTTGTGCAGAAATCAATTGCAGCTATTGCAACAGAATTGATATGAAGAAGGAAGAATTTGTTGGAAGAATTGTCTTTGAGTCGGATAATTTAGAGAATTGGAGAAAGGATCAGTTAGAAGATCCGACGATAGCGAAGATCTTACTTGGTAAAGAAAAGGATCAGCGTCCTTCTTGGCAGGAAGTTGTTTCTGAAGGTTCGGTTTCCAAAATTTATTGGTCGCAGTGGGATTCTCTCATTTTTAAAAATGGTGTTTTATTTAGGAAGTGGAAATCACCTAATTTGCAGACTTCTGTTCTTCAAATTGTAGTTCCTCGAAAGAGAATTCGACAGATTTTGGAAGAAGCTCATGATTCTTCTTCCGGTGGACATTTTGGAGTGAACAAGACCTTAGGAAGGATTCGGAAACGATTTTATTGGGGCACCTGTAAGCAGGATGTTGAAAATTGGTGCAGGTCTTGTCACGTTTGTGTTGCTAAAAAGGGACCTTTTGATAAAGGAAGATCTGAACTACGAATTTATAACGCTGGAGTTCCATTTGAGAGGGTGCAGATGGATATTTTGGGTCCATTTCCGACATCTTCTACAGGAAATAAATACTTATTGGTTGTCTCTGATTGTTTCACCAAATGGGTCGAAGCTTTTCCATTGAAGAATTTTAGGGCAAATACTATTGCGGAAGTCTTCGTAAATCAAGTAATTTCAAGGTATGGTGTACCTTCAGAATTACACACCGATCAAGGAAGGAATTTTGATTCTCGTGTTTTCTATGAATTGTCAAGTTTGTTGGGAATTAAAAAGACCAGAACAACCCCATTTCATCCTCAGTCCAATGGTTTGGTCGAACGTCAACATCAAACAATTATAAATTATTTGGCTAAGTTTGTTTCGGAAAATCAACGAGATTGGGATCGTTGGATAGGAATGTGTTTATTAGCTTATAGGTCAGCTAGACACGAGACTACAGGGATTTCTCCAGCCGAATCATGTTTTGGTCGAGATTTGAAACTACCTTTAGATCTTCTTCGTGGTAGCTCTCCAGTAGTTGGAGTGGATGTTTCGGAGGAAAGTTATGTGTCAGAATTAAAAGAAAAATTGAATGAAATTCATGATAGGGTTAGGCAACGCTTAAGTTTGAAGTCTTCGAGAGCAAAAGCTTACTATGATTGTAAGGCTCGTCAAATTCATTTTGAGTGTGGGCAGAAAGTCTGGTTGTTCAATCCTCGTAGGATTGTTGGTAGGTCTCCCAAGTTACAGAGCAATTGGGAGGGTCCTTATAAGATAGTTAAGAAGCTTAATGATGTTGTTTATTGTATCCGGAAGTCTAGTAGGCATAGAAATAAAATAGTTCATTTAGATCGATTGGCTTCGTATCATGAAAGGCGGATTTAAGTCACATCTGAAACCTGATTTATGCTTTATGTTACTTGTTATTGGTTAATTTTCTTTCTGTTTTTTTTTAAGGGATTGAAGAAGATGGTTTATGGAATCTTCTTTCAAAATTTGTTTTTCAAAGACCATCGTTGAAGACTCTGTCTCTCCCCGGTTTTTGACCGTGGTTTTCCCGTGGGACGAAGGGCAAATGCCGAGACAGGGACTTGAGGTGTCCTCTTAGAAGGACGGTGGGTCCACGGATGTTACCCCCCTCTTGTCCGAAGATTCGCTCCCTTTTGAGATGCGGAGATGCAGCAGTTTTGAGTATTTCCGAGAATAAGGCGAACTACGGGGGACGGCTACTGTGGTTTCAAGATGTATCAAAGTCGATTGGGTTCTGGATTTTAACGGTGCTCGGTAACCTGCAGCAGCAGCTCAGGGTAGAGCAGGAAACCGTTTCTGTGCCCTGGAGTCGACGTTGGATGTTCTTGTCAAACGGGTTCGATGACAGTATCCTGTATATTCCTGGAGGGTGTGTGATTGGGGCCGATAAATAATGGCGCTCGGTAACCTGCAGCAGCAGCTCAGAGTAGAGCAGGAAGTCATTAGGCACCCTGGAGTCAACGCCTTGGAAGAAGAGGACAACGATCAACCCATTTAATTTGGAAGAGCCCTCATTGATTGTCGGGACGACAATTTTGAAGAGGGGGAGTAGTGTTGCGTCCCTGCGGGTCGTCTAAGGCGGTTATTCGTGAATCTGCTGTATTTGTATCCGGGAGAACGTTGCTAAGCGTTGTTGTTAAACAACGGCGGACATCTTGGGAGAGATCGGCCATCTTGAGTCTCGCGACGGATGTCATTCCGGGCGGACATACTTGATATACGATTACTGTTATTACCCGTTCTGTGTTCCTTGTTCAATTGTGTGTTCTGTGTTGCTATATTAAAGTTCCTTTTATTCTTTCTAAAGAGTGTCAATCATTTACTCGCGATACGCGGGTGCCGGTTGTGTCGCGCGTGTTCGAGTATTATCGAAGTCGACGCGCGGACGCAACAATATCTTTCCATCCATTCTTTTCTTTTTCGATCCAGCATCTTTTCATCCATCTATTTTCATCCATCTCTCCTATCTTTTCCTCATATTTGACTGCCCTCAATCCCCATTCAATTCTTAGTTTATTCAGTCTTAATTCTCTTGTCATCAGGTACCTTGGTGTGCAAAAATCTAACCTGAAAATCCATCTTACATAGTCCAGCATTATTCTCTCTAATTCTTTCTTCTCTTCCCATCCCCATATTTCCACCCCGTAGGACATTACGCTATGTACCAAATATCTAAACAACCCCCACCTTCTGGTAAAATCGTCCCTGCATATCCGCTCTCCCAACCCCCATGTTTTATTAGCTGCCAACCTTCCCTTATTACTTATCTCCCTTATATGATCCTTATAATTACCTTTATTGTTAAACACGAAGCCTAAATATTTGAAAACTTTTACCTCTTCTATTTCTTTTCCTCTCCATTTCCAACTTTCCTTCCTTTCTCTGTTTCCTCTATTGAAAACTAACACTTTCGTCTTCTCTGTACATAAAATCAAATTCCTTTTATTTAAAAACCTCTTCACTGTCTGTATCATATCTAATAATGCCTCTCTGTTCTTTGCCAAAAACACCATATCATCCGCATACTCTAACGACCATAATCTTTTATTACCTATACGTACACCCCCTACGTTCCGCATTTCCAGCTCTTTAGCTATTTCCGCTGTATACAGATTAAACAGAAGTGGACTCATCACACATCCCTGACGTACTCTCTTCGTTGTTCTAAACTTCGCTGTGACCTCTTCCTTTACTCTTACCGCCACCTTTGTTTCCTCATATATCCTTTCCATCCTCCAGACAAGGTCCGCCGCTACTCCTTTCCCTTTTAGTACATTCCATAACTGTTCTCTCTCCACATTATCGAAGGCTGCTTTTAAATCCACGAACAAGGCATAGATTCTTCTTTCCTTACTTTCTTTCATCTTTTCCCTCTGAACTATGTGGTTCAACACAAACACATTATCTATCGTTGCTCTTCCATTTCTGAAACATGCTTGACTCTCCGGTAGCAAACCCAACCTTTCTGTTTCCTCCTCCAGTCTGTTTCTCAAAATCTCAGCGTAGATCTTATATGCCGCGCACAGCAAGGATATACCTCTATAATTGCCTACTATGTTTGCATCTCCCCTCTTGTATAATGGAACTATTATCGACATTCTCCAGTCCTTAGGTATGTACCCCTCCTTCCAAATCTGTCTCATAAGTTCCACCAAGCCTTTCCCCACTACGTCACCTCCAAATTTCCAAGCCTCCATAGGTATCCCGTCTACGCCTACTGCCTTCCTCTTTTTTAATTTCCTTATCGCATCCCATATTTCCTCTTCCTCCACCTGTCCTTCTGTCTGCTCTCCTCTTCTCCTTATTATCTCCTCTTCAGTTTCCCTAGATATTCTGGGCTCATTCTCTTGTCCTATTGTCTCTCCCTCGAACAAGTTCATGAAATGCTTTCTCCACGCTTCTTTACTTATGTCTGCTGCTTTCCATTCCTTCTTCTTCCTCCTTTTATTTATAAAACTCCAAACTTGCGTTGTATTCTTTAAATTCCTCAACTCCTTCTCTTCCCTTTCTCTGTTCTCTCTTTGCTTCTTTTCTGCCAGCTCTCTCAGCCTCTTCTTTTCTTCCAGATATTTCTCTCTTGTTACTCTTCCTTTCCTCCATCTCTTGTAACATCTTTGCACCTCCCTCTTCTTCCTTGAGCATATGCTTATCCCACCAGTCTTTGTGGCCCAACTCTTTTCTTTTCGTTATTACCTTTTTCTTTATCATAGCCTCATGTATCATATACTTAAGTCTATCCCATTTTTCCTCAATTGTATCCTGCCTGTCTGCTTCCTATGATGTCATCTCCAAGTTTTCTTTATACCATTGTATGGATTCTTCATCCCAACAAATCCTCCATTTCTCCTCTCCTTCCTTCTTGTCCTCCTCTTCTTCTTCCTTTCTTCTTCCTCTTCTGTCTTTATCTTCCACCGTTACTATAACCGGCATGTGATCAGAGTCCACTCTGTCGCCTACCCTGAAATCTACTACTCTCTCATACGCTCTTTCGCTACTCAACACGTAATCAATCACTGTATTGCCCCTCGCACCTACATACGTATATTCCCCTTCCCAATCTCCTTTCGTTGACCCATTCAACACATACCATCCCTTTTCTTTAATATATTCTATCAAATTCCTTCCTCCATTCCCTATCGTCTTATCCTTACTTTTCCTCTCTATTCCTCCTTCCTCTTCTTCTCCTCCTCCTCCTAATTCTCCTATTCTAATATTAAAATCGCGTCCTACTATTATTTGCCCATTTTCCTTTCCCCCCATCCATTTTCTCCTCTAAAATCTTCCAATTCTCCTTATTATACACAGAGATAATATATAGTGTATCCTTACCTTCTTCAATTTCTGAAACCACAAAATCCTTCTCATCCTTACCCACTCGGCATGTAATATTGCTGAAATACTGTAATGTTCGGAAATGGTACAGAAATATTTCATTAATATTTCACTTGTAACTTTTCATCCGAAATATTTCAGAAATGTACCTGCATCATGTTTTTAAATTATTGCATTTGCAATATTTCTGAAATATTTCAGAAAGTCCTTTTGTAACTAGTATTAAGGTTATAGTTTACTTGCCTACCGCTATGCGGCGCGCTATTCACTGTCTATACCCGTATTCAAATTTCTGTCATGAGCGTATATAAAGCCTGCGAAATGCGGTTAATAATATTATAATTATTTTTATCAGTTTAATTTCTGATGCGATTTCCGTACCGGGAAATTCAGATATTGAACTGATTTTTAGAAAATCGGACAGATAAATGTCCGATTTTCACTTATTCGGACAATTTCTGTCCGAATCAGTGAAAATCGTTGGTTATTATCTGCTTAAAATATAAAACAGAAATTAACTTCCATATAAATAAAATCTTTAATTTTATAAATTAAATTATTTAAATTTATCTATAATATATATATCACATTAATGTATATTGTTATATATTATTACTGTAATTGATTTTAGTTTTGCCGTCAAACAAACATCAGAAAATGACGTCTCGTGGATGTGACATATCGACATCATTTTCGGATCTTAACTTAGGATATCTAAGTGATCATTTTTGTGACCAAAATTTACCGTCATTATGACGTCAGTTCGCTACTTGGAATATGTTTCAGAAATATTTCAGTAATATTACCGAAATATTGCTGAAATGTTTTAGCAAGGTTGCATTTGAAATGATTGCGGACATTGAAACATTGCAGAAATGTTGCAGAAACGGTCGTGAAATATTTCTGTAATATTGTTGAAAGGTGTAATATTTCAAATGGAATATTGCAGCAATGTATCAGAAATATTACATGCCGAGTGGGTACCTATTATCCTATCGGTTCTATTTCCCCACCTCCTTCTCTTACCTATTATAAAACCTCCTTTCGCTCTTCCCTTTCTTTTTTCTTTAACTGCGTATTTACAACCCCATTCATGTGTCTTGGGCAGCCTATCTTTCCACTCCAACCCATCTCATCTATCCAAGTCTCACTTAAACTAATAAAATCATACTCCCCAATGTATCTCCAGAAATCTACCCTCTTATTTCCTATTCCTGCGACATTCCAAAATATGATTCTTTTGCCCCTATTACCTATCCTACCACTCTTTTTATTCCTTTCCCCTCCTTGGCTTATGAAAAATCCTCATTATCCTTTTCATTTCCTTTCTCTCTCTCATTCACCCCACCTTCTCCTTCCCTCATATCCTCCTTATTCAATTCTCTTTCTATCTCCTCCCACGTTTTCCACACCCCCTTTATCCTAACTCTAGCATATCCCGCTTTCACATCCTCCCCTTTGTTTCCCTGTTCTTTAACCCATCTACCTATCTTTTCTTGTCTTTTCCTTTCCTCCCACGTTAAATCGTTTTCTATGAAAATCTTTCCCCCCTTTAACCTATTTTTATTTCTCATCACCCATTTCTTGTCCTCCTCTTTATCTATTTTGACTATTATCACAGGCTCACTTATTCTCACGCTTATTATTCCACACGCTACTCCCAGTCTGCTCTTCAGGAAATCTTTCGCCCATTCCCTCCTATCTTTATCTAATTCCTTTACATCTATCCCTTTTATTACTATATTATTCCTCCTCTCTTCCCTTTCTTTCTCTGTTACCATTCTTTGTAACGTAGTATGCTTTTGTTACGTTACGATTTTCTCTGTGCGTTGACTGAAGTTTAAGATTACGTACGAGTTTAAGTTTAGAATCAGTACTTAACATAACGTAATGCATTACGGAAAAGCTGGTGCGGTGGCCCTTAAGAAATTGACCAATCACAGTCAAGTATGAGGAGAATACTCGACTGTGATTAGTTAATTTCTTAAGGCTTAGAGCTTAAAATCTTATTGTAAACGCCGCTTCAGGCAACCATATTGAAACGTAAGCTACGCTGAAAATTCCATATGGTTGAAATTCACCTCCCCAAACTTTTTTAATGCGATACCAAACATTACCAATCAACCACCAATCGATTGATAAAAAGAAAATTCCCAAAAGTCACAGTGGGAGGGCTAACTTTGGGAAGGTTTGAAATTCTTAGGGCCCGGGCACATAAAAAAACTTAAGCAGTAAGACGCAGGCCGGTTCTACTATAAGGGCCAATTTCACCAACCTCGGTTAGATTAACCGACGGTTAAAATTAGCAGGGTTCCAACTGAAATGATAAGAATGCTTGGTTTTCCTTTACCTCTATTTTCTGTTGGCCACCCTGCTAATTTTAACCGTCGGTTAATCTAACCGGACTTGGTGAAATCGGCCCTAAAGATTGGAATTTGATTAATCAGAACAAAAGGGACTAAAATTTCTTTGTCCTGATTGGTCAAATTTCAATCTTCAATCTTCAATCTCGATCTTCAATGCGTAGTCTGATACGGGCTTTAGGCCGGTATTCATTGAGCTCTGTTACACGGCACCCTTAATCGGGTTTAATAACATCCGTAGTTGTGAAACTGGCTAATCATAGCTATTCCTCTGAAGAATGGAATGACTGTGATTGGCCAGCCTTCGAACTACGGATGTTATTAAACCCGATTAGGTGTGACGTGTAAATGTAGTCATAGAGCTCTGTTACACGGCACTCTTAATCGGGTTTAATAACATCCGTAGTTGTGAAACTGACCAATTACAGCTATTCCTCTGAAGAATGGAATGACTGTGATTGGCCAGCCTTCGAACTACGGATGTTATTAAACCCGATTAGGGGTGACGTGTAAACGTAGTCATAGTCAGTTCTTATATTTGAGACCGTCTTAAGCACAATCTTAAGTGCCGGTCTACAATAGATGATTTAAGCCTTAAGCCTTAAAGGGCATTCTACAATGGCAGTAGGCAGTACAGAGTGAGGAGTAAGATTTTAAGAGTTGGTTTTAAGAGCAAATGGGAATTGCCCATTTCGTTACTCTCGATCTTTACATCATTAAAAACAGTATACTCTCCTACTCCTACAGCCTTGTTACTGCCATTGTAGACTGCCCTTAAGAAATTGACCGATCACAATCAAGTATAAGGAAAATACTCGACTGTGATTAGTGCCGGTCTACAATACCTTAAGAAATTGACTAATCACAGTCGAGTATTCTCATACTTGATTGTGATTGGTCAATTTCTTAAGGCTTAGGGCTTAAATCACCTATTGTAGACCGGCACTTAGTCAATTTCTTAAGTGCCGGTCTACAATAGGTGATTTAAGCCCTAAGCCTTAAGAAATTGACTAATCACAGTCGAGTATTCTCTTCATACTTGATTGTGATTGGTCAATTTCTTAAGGCTTAAGGCTTAAATTACCTATTGTAGACCGGCACTAAGATATCCTAAACCAATCACAGAGCCGTATTAGCATCTTAAGACATTAATTAAGACGGTCTTGAAATAAGAACTGACTATGAATACCGGCCTTAGAACATATATAAATGGAAGAGGAATGCCTTTGTTTCCCGATAGAAAAACATGTCGAAGGAAGTAAGAAAGAAAATCATAGTTGCCTCTCTCTTGTGAGTAACTGCTCAAAAGTGCGCATGCACGGCTTACCGATTTGGCCCAATGAAAAATAAGGTTACATTAGTCACATGTATGTGTACACAAAAGTATGTATACTGCAGACACGAGGCTTGTTGTGTAGTTACTCACAAGAGAAAGGCAACTACGATTTTTTTTCTCATTTCCTTTCGACACTTTTCGGCCTGCTATTCCTTTTCCATTTATATATGTTCTAACAGAGAGAAGCCTGAGAGCGGCCATCCCAGCGTTTTTCGTACGATAGCTTTCGGTCCCGTACAGCAGCGCCTCTACGTCCATTTTACAGACGCTTGGAACTACATGGCCACGTCCACTTTCGGTGGCATGATAAAACAACCAATTGGTTCATGCATGAACCATGGAATGCCATGTAGTTGGTCTGTTGGACGTGAGGGTGCTGTACGGGCCGAGCTTCGTACGAAAACGCTGGATGGCCGGCTCTGGTCTGGTCAAATGGCTGCCAGGACGCGTTGCGGCGCAAGGCGAGCTCAACTTACAACTTTTCCATTAGAGCGAAAATGATTGGCTACGCGTCGTCTTTGCCGCGCGGCAAGCGTTCCCGCGTTCTGTGTGCAGAAGCCATTACTGGCTTAAGTTTTTCTATGTGCCATGTGCCACGGCCCTAACTTCCGTTACAGCCTTGGTCGAGTACGGACGTGTTCTGATACGTTACGCGTGTGTCCTTTTGTTTGAACCTTATTTTTCGACTTTCTCCTCTTCTAAGAGAATTTTTGTTATTATTAACGCCTTTGTATTTTCATTTAACGCCACTTCTGAATACGTTATACGCTAGATTCTGGCCGTATTGACCTTCGTTCGAGGGCAGGAGCCATTCAAGCAAAGAAGAAGAAGCAACACGTAACTGGGAAACCGCATACGAGAGAAAGACCACGTACCCACTAACCTCAACGACGACAACGATGCCTAGAAAGAATACGGCGGACACCGCGTCCTCCGCGACAACCGTCCCGTCCTCCGCAACAACCACCGCCTCATCGTCGTGGAGTATCATCCAATCGCCGCCGAGCACGTTGACGCCGATTGTCGAATCGGAGAATTTCACTCGGGAAATATCCAACATCGAGGCCAAACACTCAAACATGCGGAAGCTGCTCGACGAGGCGGACATGGAAGGCATCAAGCTCGAGCTCGATATCAAATGCTTGCGGGATGATAACGAAGATTTCGAGAACAAGTAAGTGATACTGTATAGTATTTTTTCACAGTTTCTTTACTTGCGAAATGGGTAGGAAAGTCAAATGGCATTGAAATGGCAATAAAAATTATATTAATATTGATAGATATTGGCGTAAATGAGCTTGTGATATTTTGAGAATCATTGTGTCTGTCTAGAGTGTGAATTTCTATACAGAAATAACTCGATGTAAGAATTTTCATTCCGTTTTGTGCTTAAACATGAATTGGGTCGCTTGTTGGATGCATGATAGATGTGTACCGTTGTTTAATGAAATAAGTGCACTGCAGTAGTAACGTTCGGATTTCAATGCTATAGAGTCTATGCTATGTATTAAAAAATAACATAGACATTAGTACAAGAATCTTGAAGTAATTAAAATGGTATTTTAATTTATTTTTATTTAGTAAATATATATAATGTGTTCTGAAAGTTGAGAAGATATGTTATGTAATTAGACTTAATCGGGTGCGCATATCATTTACTAAATTATAATGAATAACAAGTGCCACTGTAAAATCATGCTCTGATGTAATAGCTCATAAAAATCTTAGCGAGCATTTTCAAAAATATTGAGAGTTAAAAATAAAATGTTTAGAACAGTAAATGTATTCATATTGGAGATAGTTATTCTACTAACAGAAATAAATGATATATGTTTGTGATTTAATAAGTATGACTAACATTTTTATTTAACGTATGTTCTCTAGATTGGAGAAGAAGACAAAGAATTTGCAGATAGCAGAACGAAATGCAATGATACATGAAAAATGGTCCAGTGATTTGCAATCGTGGGTGAAGTGCAAGACACTTACGGAGAAACAAAGTGATCGATCGAAAGCATTGCTCGATGCTTTGAAACACCAGGAGAAGGAGCAAATCGATTTTACAAACGTTGTCATATCACGTGTCTTGTGCATATCGTGGACAAGACCTATAGAGGGAAGCATATTTCTGCCGCAAATGGCAGCATACATGCAAACACAGAGACAGCTGGATTTTAGCGATATTATCCATCAGGCATTGAAGGAGGTTTTGTGCATGTTTTCGAGAGGGGAGGATCCTTTGATAGACATGTCATCTGGCCATGAAGACAGTCTGAATAATCAAGCGAGTCCTTTGTTAAGTCTTACGGGGGCTTCTTCATCTTGTCAGTTACCAATGATACCAATACGAGGCCACAAATCATCAGAATCGAAAAGTCTTACTTATTTATTAAATTGTTATTCAAGAATTGCAATTGAAGAAAGAAAACATGGAAAGGTACGCACATACACACACACATATCTTCAAAATTAGACAAGATTTTATTAAACTAATTTTTTTTTATATATTTTATAGCAATCCAGTGTACCTCCTCTTGCCGATGTACTGACAAGTTTGAAAGCGCAATGTGTTCAGTATACCAGCCTCGTTCTACAAGGGTTAATCGGCATTTGCCAAGCTTCTGTCATACCTCATTGGACCATTCATTTTTTCCGTCTGATATTATCGCAGAACTTACCTCGGGGCTATCTTCGCGAGCTCGTGGCTAGGACACACACGAATCCGAACGTGTTTCGTAAAATTTTCAATCCAGTCTTGCAATGCCTGTATATCACGATACAGCAGGCGAGCTGGTACGGCAATACGCAAAGAAGACCGATGGAGGCGCTAGGCGAACTGATAGAGATTCGCTGTGGACCAAATAACGATATATACCCGATTTGCCGTTTGATAACGATTCAAGCTCAATTCTTGCCTGATGTTATGTCATTAGCAGCCGGAAGAGAACTCTCCAAAAACTCACTCCTGGGACCGTTTCTCTCGGCATTGGTATCTGCCGAAATGCAACCGAAACTGCTGGAGGGATTCTTCAATAAAATTCCTATCACGAACAAATCGATGACTCGACATCAGCAAGTGTTGGAGGATACCAGAATGTTGTTGCACAAGATGTTTGATACGATACTCGCGAATAGCAGCTGCCGCGATGCCACTCTTGCGTACTTGGCGGCGTTGCTACGTCACAACGAGAAACGCGCGCAAATACAGACGGAGGACAATCCCTCCTTGGCCGAAGATGGATTTATGTTGAATCTACTATCGATTTTGCAAATGCTCTCTGTGAAGATCAAGCTGGATACTGTAGACCCGCTATATCCATTTCATCCTTCCAATTTCATCGAGATAAAGGACGACACAAGACTGAAACTCACTTCGCAAGAGGTTGCGGAATGGCAGAAACATTTGGACAGCACACATAAATGGACGGAACCGAAGTTTCCGACACAATTTTGGTTCCTCACGCTGCATTGTCATCACATCGCGCTGTTACCGGCGTTGCAAAATTATCGGAGAACATTGTATGTTTCAGAGGATTTACAAAAAATGCTCGACAAATTGCAAGCTACAGAATCTCAATGGAAAGATGGTCCTTTAGCAGAGCACAATAAAGACTTGATCAAAGAATGGAAGCAACAGTTGAAGCAACTGGTTACATTCAAATTATGTGCAGAGGTAGTTCTGATAGGGCCCATCTTTTTGAGAAGATGCTTACGCTTTTATATATCGGTCGCCGAATTTTTGGTGAGTCTTCTAACGCAGACTGCTCCGGATAATCCTCTTCCCGAATTTCCGTTGTCTCAAGAAGTTATGTGCAAATTCACCGCATTACCAGAATGGTACGTGGAAGACATAGTAGAATTCTTGTTATTCACATTCAAGTAAGTTTTTACTAAATTATCAAATCTCACAAATTATACATAATGCTTATCTGGAGGTTATTAACAATTATAACTGCATTGTTTTATTTGCAGATTCTGCCCAATGTGGTTTGATGTAGATATTTCGCCGATTATCACTTTGTTACTCGTCGTCGTGTGTACGCCACATTGTATACGAAATCCGTATCTTATTGCAAAAATCATCAAGGTTCTTTATAAGGTTCAGGTAGGAGTTTGTACACGAGGAACAGAAACTTTTGGCCACAAATTCATGGCACATCCTATATCCAAGACATTTCTGGCATCGTATCTCATGAAGTTTTATACCGACACTGAAATCATTAACATTAATTCCGAATTTGAGGATAAGTTTACAGTATGTTATCACATAAGTGTGATCTTAAATTCGTTGTGGCATAGCCCGATGCATCGAGCGTCTATTGTCAATGAGAGTAATAACGGCAAGCACTTCGTCAGGTTTATCTACATATTGATGAACGACATCACCTTCCTGCTCGAGGAGGTTCTGGAACATCTGAAGTATATACTCGAGTTGGAGGAATTTAGTATCGCATGGAATGCTATTTCGCAGGAACAACAACAATCGATAACGACACTGCTGGTGGAGAACGAGGAAATAGTCATATTCTCTCTTAAATTAGCCAAGGAAATAGTTGCTATGTTTCATTATTTAACGGTCGATATTAAGGAACCGTTTCTACGACCGGAATTAGTCGGACGATTGTGCGCCATGCTGAATTTCAATTTGCAACAGTTGTGCGAACCTAAGTATAAAAATTTGAGAAAACTGGAAAAATACGGATGGCAACCGAAGAAGTTATTCAGTCAATTGATTGATATATATTTACATCTTGACTGTGATAATTTTGCGGCTGCTTTAGCCAGTGATGAAGTGAGTATCTTTTATAATATATCATATACATATATTACACATATATGTATATAAATATATATATAAATTCATTTTTGCAGCATTTGTTTTGTAACGGGTTATTCACCGACGCTGCGAATGAATTAGAGAGATCCGGCATTAAAACTACGACGGAAATTAAGAGTTTCGTAGCTCTCGCTGAGCGTGCGGCGGTAATCGCAAGAGACAATCGCGCGCGTGGCGACGCTCCTGAGGAATTTCGGGATCCATTGATGGACACTCTTATGGAGGATCCAGTCAAGCTACCGTCTGGTATTGTTGTGGACAAAGCAGTTATCATTAGACATTTACTCAACAGTGCCACGGATCCTTTCAATCGGCAGCCGCTTAGCGAAGATATGCTCGTGCCAAGTAAGTAATACATGCATTGTTCATATTTTTCTCTTTTTTGATAAAGTCAACTTTTGTTTAGTCTAAATATTGGTAACATTTCATAACAATGCATTTTCATATACATAAATATATTTAAAAATATTTGATGTGTCATAGATAATATAGTTTTTGACTGTCTTTTAAAGTCTATAGTATTGAAATTTTTTAATATCTTATGCCGATTTTAAAATATGTATATAAACTATCGTAAGTTTTTTTATCCATGTAGAAATATATCCCAAATTAATATTTATTTTCGAAATTGCAGTGCCCGATTTGAAAGAAAGAATATCAATATGGAAACAACAAAAGAAACAGTGCTAAGAATTATGCACATAAAAATAAGACTATAGGGAAGGAAAGAAAAAGGAAGAAAAAGATAAGCATCATAAATGCTTATATATATACATATGTATGTATGAATCTATGTAAAATAATGTAACACAATAAACATATAGCAATAAATTATGAATAATAAAAATAATATTCACTTGTGCTCTCTCTTTTGAGGATTTTTGGCTGTATAATAGTAGTATGAAACTATCAAAACTTAAAAAAAGAAAACAGTTTTTATGTTTATATTGTTTGGAAAATCAAATAAATAGACCGGATAAAAAAATTGAAGTATTACAAAATATATATAATATGATTTTTAACGTCTTCATAGTTGTAATTAATATTTTTCATAATTTATGATAAAAATTTTTGGTCATGAATAGCCCTACAAATTCATTTTAGGTAAATATGCATATTAGGTTACACCTCACCGATGACTTTGACCTTGACATATGTTGTCAAGGACATAACCCTGAGTAACTTTTCCTTATAACTTAACCGGCGGTCTCTTAGGGCCAATTTCACCAAGTCCGGTTAGATAACCGACGGTTAAAATTAGCAGGGTGGCCAACAGAAAATAGAGGTGAAGGAAAATCAAGCATTCTTATCATTTCAGTTGGAACCCTGCTAATTTTAACCGTCGGTTAATCTAAAGCCCGTATCAGACTACGCATTGAAATTGAAGATTGAAGATTAAAGATTGGAATTTGACTAATCAGAACAAAGGAACTAAATTTCTTTGTCCTGATTGGTCAATTTCATCTTGAATCTTGAATCTCAATCTTCAATGCGTAGTCTGATACTGGCTTAACCGAGGTTAAAATTAGCAGGGTTCCAACTGAAATGATAAGAATGCTTGATTTCCTTCACCTCTATTTTCTGTTGGCCACCCTGCTAATTTTAACCGTCGGTTAATCTAACCGAGGTTGGTGAAATTGGCCCTTATAGTTTCTGAGATATTTAAAGTTAACATTTGGGTAATAATATAGAGACAGAGAGCTCTGTTACACGGCACTCTTAATCGGGTTTAATAACATCCGTAGTTGTGAAACTGGCCAATCACAGCTATTCCTCTGAAGAATGGAATGACTGTGATTGGCCAGCTTTCGAACTACGGATGTTATTAAACCCGATTAGGGGTGACGTGTAAACGTAGTCAGAGAGACAGTCTGCCCCACAATTGTTGCATGGATGAAAAAGTATATGCGTGCACACAGTGGTTCCGCCCCCCCTTCGGGGGTCTCCACTTCCGGAAGATATAACCTAACCCAAACCTATTTCTGATTTAAAACTAAAATTTGGTTTGGGTTAGGTTATATCTTCTGGAAGTGGAGCCCCCCGTAGGGGGTTGAAACCCACTGTGTACACGCATATACTTTACAAAGCAAAGCGAAGTCCGCCCCACAATTGTTGTATGGATGGGAAAGTATATGCGTGGACGCAGTGGGCTCCACTATAAAAAAACTAGACACATAGGTTTGCGTTGAACCTCGCTTTGCGTGGAAAGTAAAAAAATCCAAAGAGTTTCGTCTCTGGAAATGTAAAGAAACACTTTTTCCACGTCTGATCTACGTAAATACAATGTAAACAACCTTTATTTTTCTTTATTTTCTAATAGAAAAATCATTAAAATTGTGAAATCATAACTTTAAATATCTCAGAAACTATAAGAGACCGCCGGTTAAGTTATAAGGAAAAGTTACTCAGGGTCATGTCCTTGACAACATATGTCAAGGTCAAAGTCATCGGTGAGGTGTAACCTAATATGCATATTTACCTAATTTTAAAAAATAAAAAAAATTAAAACAGGAAGATTTTAGGTTAGGTAAAAGTATTTTGCTACCATTTTTAGTAAATAATTTTTAAATAAGTAAGATCTAAATCATCAAATGATTATTATGGTTTTAACAGTAAAATGTAAAAATTTTTATGTCCCTGGCAATGCAGTTTTCTTGTCAAATTTGTCAATAAGTTCTACAATACGCAATTTTTTATAAAAATCAATACAAAAATTTTAAACTTAGATCAACGAAAAGTTACGATGATCCATCCAACTATCGTGTCAATGTTTAACAACTTTTCTGATTATTAATCTCGTTGGAAAATCGTTAAATTAATAAAAAATCTTATGTATGTGTCAATTTTATCAGTTTTATCAGTTCTATCATTTTTTCGGTATAATGCAGTTGATAATATTGAAAAATTATGATAAGATCAATTCAATCTTTTAGAAAATTCTTTCAAATGCAAAATGCAAATGAACATTTTGGATTTATATAAATATAATGTATAATTAATTTAATAATGCGAATAGAAGTGTAATTTGTGCAGATAGTATTTTTTTGCAAGTATTTCATTCGTAAACTAACATATTGTAGTGTTACAATTATTTCGATTAACTCGATAATTGTCGTTTAAGGGACCGCCGTAGAGTTAGCAGAGAAATTAAATATTTTCTAATTATTTTATATTGTATAATTTGGGAATCGTTTGGGGAAGTTTAGGAAAATTATTTTAACATTTAGGAAACAATATTTTCTTTGTAATAATAAAAATTTATCGAGTGTCAAGTTAGCAGATCTTAATTATGTTTAATAAATATTATGAACGGAATCGATTAGAAATCATTTAGGAATAACATATTCATTAATATTTTATTTGGGAAAGTCGCATTTTTGTAATTTAAATAAATTTGTGTATTCAAAAATATGCATTATGCGTTATGCACGCGGCATAAAGGATTCAACCAATCAGAGTCCTTTATTTCTAAAATGAAAGACTCAATAAAATATTTTCATGTGCGCTGGTCCTTAAGAGCAAGCAAAATGAACAAGATTCAACTCTATAACATTATGTTACGTATGACGTCGTCGGAATTGACGACGTAGATTTTATTATTTTAATGAATTTTTATAATTTTTTTATATGTACAGAATAATGAGATAAATTAATTAGTGTAAAGAAAAAAACAAATAATTGTTTAAAAAAATACATTATAAATACATTATAAATAATTACATACTTTTTCTTAAAAACAATTATTTTTTTTTACTAATTGATTTGTCTCATTATTCTGTACATAAAAGTATTACAGTAAGATTATCGAGAACTAAATATTTTACGAGATATTTTATTTTTTCTATCAAAATATGTCAGATTAAAATATAAAATAACTCAAAAAGTACTTAATGAAGAAATACTTTATTATAGTGTTTTGGAAAGCTCTCGACATAAGCTATAAGAATATGTAATAAAAATAGGGGTTTCCATTTAAGAAATTGATAATGACCTTCATGTGACCTTTAAATGACTATCCAAGGTCACATCAATGGCACCATCTTATGTCCCCCTTCGAACCAAACAACTTTTGTCTGAAACGTTTTTCCGTATCTTCCATATTTTTCGAGATATTTGACTGGCTCTTTTAAAATGCACCACCCTGTATATATACATATATACAGGGTGTCCGGTAAAGATTGTGCCAACGCTCGTGAGCGGGTAGAGCACACCGACGTGCGTCCGGCTAAATGTCGTCGCTGATTGACCAGACTATTCAATAATAACTCCTTTATTAAGCATTATAGAAAAAAATGTTACAGGACTTTTCTGTTCAGTTTACTATGCTCTACGCGCTCACGAGCGTTGGCACCATAGACATAGTATATCTAGACCGAGTGTTGAGGAGTGGGGGCCGATGCCCATGTAGAAAAGGACATACTCTGTTTCGTGCCCCTTGCGTTCTCTCTCGCTCGCACGTAGCATGACGAAAGAGAGCGCTATGCTCTGTGCGAGCGAGAGAGAACGCAAGGGGCACGAAACAGAGTATGTCCTTTTCTACGTGGGCATCGGCCCCCACTCCTTAAATAAAGGCAAACGCTCGGTCTAGATATACTATGTCTATGGTTGGCACAATCTTTACCGGACACCCTGTATATAAGCACTACTGACGTTTGTGTCTTAAGATGGTGGCGGCGGGCATAGTGGGGATATAGTTGGTGCCTCTCTGATAATCTAGGACTCTACTCACAAGAGAGAGGCAACTACGATTTTCTTTCTCACTTCCTTCCGACACTTTTCAACCTGCTATTCGCCTTCTATTTATATATGTTCTAATGCCCGTATCAGACTACGCATTGAAGATTGAGATTGAAGATCGAAGATTGAAATTTGACCAATCAGGACAAAGAAATTTTAGTCCCTTTTGTTCTGATTAGTCAAATTTCAATCTTTAATCTTCAATCTTCAATCTTCAATGCGTAGTCTGATACGGGCATAAAGCTGCCTCTCACCTCTCACGGCAGGGGCCGGTCTATCCTACTATATATCTATGCTTCAACTCTTGTTGGATCCATGATAATGCTTATATTGCAAATGGTGGAAGTATAATATTAATTTTTTCTGTATGAATAATAAGATAAACTAACGCATTATGGCTACATCAAAAACTACCAATACATATAACAGACAAAATTGGGAAGATGCGGTAAGTATGGAGAAATTAAAGCATTTTACATCAGTGTTTTTATTTTAAATGTCATGAATTTTTTCTTATGCTATATTATTTTATCCATATAGGAATTTCCAATACTATGTCAAACATGCTTAGGAGATAATCCATATATCCGTATGGTAAGTTATCTGGTAGTTGTCACAAATGTCTTTATATTATGAGATAATATGTATCAGTGTAGGAATTTTTGTCTGATTTTAACAAATAGCAATAATAAGGTTGCAAAACCTAATATATTTTCTTTCTTGCAATGAAAATAAACTCTATTTTATTAAAATATTCTAACCACATATATATTTGTTTGCAGACAAAGGAAAAATATGGAAAGGAATGCAAGATATGTATGCGACCATTTACAGTATTTAGATGGTGTCCTGGGGCAAGGATGAGATTTAAGAAAACTGAAGTTTGTCAAACATGTAGTAGATTGAAAAATGTTTGTCAAACATGTTTATTAGATTTGGAATATGGTCTACCTATTCAAGTTCGCGACGCTGCTTTGAAGATTAAGGATGATTTGCCACGTTCAGACGTAAACAAGGAATATTATGTACAGAATATAGACAATGAGATTGGAAAAATCGATCCAACAACGCCAGCCGGTGCTGTCGGCAAATCTGCAGCGGCTAGCGATCTCTTAATGAAATTGGCTAGAACGAGTCCATACTATAAGAGAAATAGACCGCACATTTGTTCATTTTGGGTGAAAGGCGAGTGCAAGAGGGGTGAAGAGTGTCCTTATCGGCATGAAAAGCCGACAGACCCCGACGATCCATTAGCTGATCAGAACATAAAGGATCGTTATTATGGTGTGAATGATCCAGTGGCAGATAAACTTATGCGAAGAGCAGCAGCTATGCCCAAGCTCGATCCGCCCGAAGATAAATCTATCACGACATTGTATATCGGCAATTTAGGTGATGTATTAACAGAGAAACAATTGCGCGATCATTTCTATCAATATGGCGAGATACGTTCGGTGACCATGGTGCCACGTCAACAATGTGCCTTCATCCAATACACGCAGAGAAGCGCTGCCGAGGCGGCGGCAGAAAGAACGTTCAACAAGTTGATATTGGGTGGAAGGCGACTTACTATAAAATGGGGCCGTTCTCAAGGAAGGCAAACGATATCTGCAACAGAAGCAATGAGAGAAATTCTTGAACCTGTTCCGGGATTACCTGGAGCGTTACCACCGCCACCAGAAACTATGGGTAACAATTTTTTCAACCTACAGACCACGCCTGGCATGATGCCACCGATGATGATTCCACCACCGCCTGTTGCACCTCAATTTATGTTTCCACCACAAATGGCGGCTGCAGCTGCGACGCCGATTTTCCCTCCAGGAACGACACCTATACATTATCCAAGCCAGGATCCATCCAGAATGGGCGCGTCACAGGGTATAGGCAAACCTTGGCCGGAAGAATAATGTAATGACATATGAGTTTTTAATGTAACTGTAATGATAGGACAGAAATATATATCCTTCGAATTCCTTAAAATTACAATATGTATATGGTTTTCGATTTTTTTTGTCATTAAATATTAATATTGATTTTTATTTATCTATGCAATTGATTTAAATATCTATTGTTGGTAATGTAAGATAAGTTTGATTTTTTATAGAAAGAATCTCCTACCATATCACAAGGCATATTGTTGTGCATCTCTGTAGATATGACAACAGTATTGATTTTCAGTCTGACAAACTAAGTAAGCTATAGCCATCTCGTTTAGCTAATATCCGAAATGTGGCAGGACAATGAAGTCAGATTTGATATTTCTCACTCGTAATTATAAAATTTTAATTACTCAAATTTATTGTCGATTTTTTAAATATATTTTTTAATACGCTAAATGTGGTTATTCGATTCTCATTTGATATTTATATCCAATAATTCTTATATTAAATAAATCAAACGTGTAATTAAATAGCCACATTTAGCATGAAATCTATAGTGAGAAATTAAATTAAATTATATAGGAGCGCAATGCTAGAAAATTAAAATTATTTTTGTATGTAGTAATATGCAGCTGCGATCCGGTGAACTGACTGTTGACAAACTTGACATGATAGAAGATACAAAAGGCAATGCTGGAGATTTAGGAAAATTGATCGTCACAAACTTGAGAATCTTATGGCATTCTTTATCTTTTCCACGAATCAATTTAAGTATGACACAAAATATTATCACACATACAGTATAATTTGTAATTTAACAAAATATAATTTTAATTAATTAATTTATTCGATATAAATACTGTTTCGAACGAAAGATGTATGATTTTATAGGTATAGGCTACAATACATTTGTCACAGTAAACACAAAAATTCTTCATACGGTAAGAACCATTTTAGTGCGAATATTTGCTGCATTGCTGAAACAGCAAGCAATCATTTCTTTTTTAGATTCATGGTGGATATATGCAAGCTCTTCATATATTAACTTCATTCCGAAACTGTCGATATGAATTTATATTTACGAATCATGATATCAAAAGTACTAGACATTACACTTCGGTCATAGGCGTTTACAGGTGATGATTATCATACTTTTATTGTTTATCGCTATATAATTAGGATGGTTTCATTGAAAAAAACTATGTTGATTGAACTTCATATGACCTTGAAAAATAATCTTAGTTAAAATTTAAGAAGTTTAAATTCTTAAAATTTAAGAATTTAAAATTTAATTTATCAACTTTTTTCTCCCTCAAAACTATAAATTTTATCTGTAACATTTTCTTGTACAATGTCAAGTTTTGGAAAAAATATCTTGTAACACTTTATGTGTAAAACACTCTGTATGTATAATAATAGCTATTTTTATAAAGTGCTTATTGCAGAGCTTACGTATCGTCGAAAGTTTACAGAGAAATTAAATTAAGAAGCGGTATTATACGTGAAAATCGGCTGGTTTTGTTACCTCAAGAAAAAGTACATTCTTCCGTGCAAGATGTTTGGAACTTGTCCGTTGAACAGGTTTCGAAAAGTTTTAATTTCTAATCGCCGGCATTAAATTATTACGCATGATAATCGCAAATTAAAAAAATAGTTATTGTTTTATAGGGAAATATCGGAACTTTTATTATAACAAATATACGTTTGGTATGGTATGCAGATGTAAATCATCAGTTTAATGTATCGATACCTTATCTTATAATTGAAAATGTGAGTGTTAAAATATGAATAATAATAAACAATTGTCAGAAAGATCTTTGAAAGATATATTTTTTATTAATTTTATCTTTTTAGAAATTGGAAAGAGATTTATGAAAAATTATACATATTTTAGTTTTGGTAAATTCTATGGTCTATATCTAAATTTCTTGCAGATTACCATTAGAACATCGAAATTTGGACCGACTTTAGTAATTTTAAGTACAGAAGCCAGTGGAGGATATGTTTTAGGTTTTCGTATTAATCCTTTGCAACAGCTTCACATTATTCACAAAGAAATATCAATACTTCTTTCAGAATTCAGAAAGTTTCCTATTTTTGGTGTGGAATACACATTTGAACATCAGGTACTTTATAACGCATATTAATATACATTTTATAATAATATTGATTTATTAATCAAAAATAAAGTTTTTGATAAATCACATTTGTGAAATTTTTCTACTTGAATCAAAACTTGATTATGCCTAAATTAAATTCATAAGTTTGTTTTAATAACTAACACTTATTTTTCTTCTTTAAGAATATTTTTGCACTTATTTAAAAAATTAAATTGCTTGATAAATATCTTTCAATATAACGGCATATATTTCATAAACATATATTCGTATTTTACTATTGGATGAATTTGGAATATAGATGTATTGAAATGTCGTCCAATGGAAGTGTTAAATATTGTGTGTGTGCGTGTGTGTGTGTATTACAGGCACCTTCACAAGAGGAGATCAATGTGGAACATTTCACTGAAATACAAGATAATCAATCTGAAATATCAAATGTGTTTGGTTATTATTTTTCCGAAGGAAATACAGGCCAAAGAAAACCTAATTTTTCGATTCATTTAGGACTCGCGGCAGAAGAGCCAAGAGAAAGCAGTACATTGCAGAATTTATGGGAACTTATACCATCGTCTATTAATTAAGTTTTTAACTTAATCGTTTTTAAAGTTTTAAATTTTATTTATCTATATTAAAATGCCACAAACTCATGTCGAATTATATGATAGTTTTTTTCATTATAGAAAACAATATGCTCATAAGAGGATAAAAGCAAACTCATTTTGTACAAGAATACACACACACACGCACGCACGCACGCATATACACAATATATAACATATTAATCAATTACATGTTCTATTAGATTCGAAATATATAACCCTTACTCAATTTTGTTTTACATTTCTTAAAACATTCATAATATCATAACAAATAAAGCCCTATCTTGTGTGTATTTGATCTTACAAAAATGCTTTTATTATTACATAATAAAAATAATTCAAAGTGTATTGGTGAAAAAATAAATAATTAGAATTAAAATAGCGTGAAAGATCATAATATGCATATTAATATAGATCCTCAATTGCCTAACTATTTTTAGTGTTTCTTTTTGTGGAATTTTTGCAAATATTTAACTTGGCCTGCAATTTAAAGCTTGTGTTATTGGTTGATCATGTTGATCCTCACCATCTTCGTCGCTAAATTCATGTTGAGGAACAGGAAATCTGTATCCCATGTTCATAAGCATTAATTCGAATGGATCACTGTTCATACGTATTTGATTGGCTGATGCAGCATCATCCAGATTCTGAATTTCCCTTTCATTTACACTACCATCCTGTAATTAAAATTAAATTAAGTTAATTGCATTTGCCGTTTTGTCATATACAAAGTTGTACTCTGTAAATTAGATTATGATGAACTGCTTCTGATGAACAGTGTATTCTGCACTTTTAAATTTTCAAATGCCAAATAATGTATGCATACTCGACAACTTTTTAAACTCATTTTTCTGAATAATGGAACTTCAATCGAAGAAAAGTTATTGAATCATTTCGATTTATTTTGAGGCATAGAATCACCTCCTTCTTGGTTGTACTATGAATTCTGGGCCACCCTGTATATTCGGATATTTAAAGTATCAACTACACTCATGTTTATCATTAAAATTTTCCGGTGGATACCAGTTAAGATAGGAAATCTTTGTATCTCTTGTTCTAATTGGTCAGAATCAAATAATTTGGAGAATCTATAACATCAAATGAGGAGTGTATACTTTAATACATATACATACATATATATATACAGGGTAATTCATTTTAATCTAATCAAATAATTTGTGGAGAAATAAGATAAAAAAAAAAATGTTTTCATCAATAATAGTTTGCCTTTGCATAGACTTGTCAAGGTCGTGTCAAAGTCGACTTGATTTTTTAAATTGGACATCCCTAATCTTTATTGCATGTTTTTGTAACTAACATCCCTAATTTTTATTGCATGTTTTTGTAACTAACATCGACATCTTCAAAATCTCTCTATAAATCCTATTTCGATCCAAGCATTTTATAGTTTTATAACCATTTAAAGTTTCGTAACTAACATCGACATTTTCAAAATTCTCTATAAATCCTATTTCGATCCAAGCATTTTATAGTTTTATAACCATTTAAAGTTTCATTAATAATGCAATATGTTGTTTGATTAACATGAGTTTCCTTATCTTTCCCGCTTATAAACAAGAAAGGAACACGACTTAAAATAGGAGAGAATAAAATCAGATTTTAAGTTGGCATAATACAGAAATTATGAAATCCAATGAATACTACCAAGAAATTGCCTCTATTTCATTGAACATTTTATATGTATATATGATATAATATATATATAGTAATATATTATAGTAAATATTAGAATATAAGTCTTTTTATGACAAATTATGTGGCCACACCATGGTTTAAAAAATGACAACTTTAAAATACATTTATCTCCCGCAGTTAGCGAATTAATTGTAGGAAATCATTATTAGTCAAATAGAAATAACATCATAGCACATACAAATATTCTTCTACTATAAAGAAATTACTTTTCAATAGTTCGATCATATCTACCATTTCATAACTCTCATTCCAATTATATAGTTCAATTCTCTTCTCCATCTATTTTCACCATAAGATCACATTACGGTCCACAAACGGGCTATGGAAAGGAAGATGGGCTACACTGCTACAGTTTGGCCCGCAAACTACATATTTGAGAATTTTGGATTGGACAGAGTGAGAATAGATTCTGAACAAAATATTTTTTCATTGAATTCTATTAGTAAAAATCAAAAACAATAACTATCTTTTCCTAATAAGAAAAATTAAAACTTTTAATTTTGTATAAGAGATTTTATATTTAAAAGTTATTCAGTTAAATAGATTTTAATCTATAAATATGCCAAACTTTTCCTTTTTGAATAAACACTTCAAAATTAATCAATTAATTCTATTTTTTTATTTTGTATTTGAAAATTATTTAATCTCATTAGATATAATTATAAGCGATCCAAAACTCAACTCTTGGAATACTCTCTTAGTAATTTCTTTAAAATAATGAAACAAATAATTTTGGGATGTAGAAGAATTTAATTTAGTTTATTAATATCTAAATAAATTATCTGAATGACCTTAAACAAATTTAACTAGTTTAGTAGTTTAGTTTAAAATTATATCGGATCATAATAATACATATGCACTATATGCATTAATGGGGGGGAAAAAAAAAAAAATATGATTTACCTCTGGCCATGGACTCCATAATCTAATTACTGGATCAATACCACTGGTAGCTAACAAGCATGTGGATGGATGTGGTTGTAAACAATTGACAATTCTGTCATCTCCTCGCAGCACACGTATAATATTAGTAGTATCGCGATCCCAGATAAAAAAGGAACCATCATCTGACCCAGCTACTATATATTGGCCATCGCTTAAAGCAGGAATTAATATTATATGATCAAGATAAATCTTACACAAATTGCATAGAGTTAAGAACTAGAAATAAAGTACAAAATTTTAAATATATCATTAATATTGCTATTTAAACTCATTTACTTTCCAAAGAAGTTTGCCTCCTTTATATCAGTTGTAGTATTACAATGACCACAAAATCTTATTTTGTAATCAATTGTATTACGTCTCCATTCTTGCTCATATTCTGATATTGGGAAAAATGTTTGATTGGTTTGTGTCACGTCTTTTCCTAATAAATAATATGTACATTAGAATTGATATTTCTTAATTGTACAGTTTAAGTGTAAAAAAAGCATTAGTAATTGTACATAGCTATAAGTTTACAACACACATTTATATACATTTATATACATTTTTATATATAAATGTGATCGAATAATGTTACCAGCATTGATAGCTTCCTTTATATCCATCTTCAATGCTTTACACGCTGAATTAGATGTATATTCTGGAAATTTTTGTTGAAAATTCTTGAGTACTTTGTCAGCTTCAATTGATCGATTTAAATCAAACAGACAACGCGCCAATCTGTACACATGTGTAAGTTACAATAATAATAATTCAATGATAGAAAAAATTTATCAATTCCGGCATAAAGAATTAAATTAAAAAATTCAATAAGAATATTTGTTGTGCCAAAACAAAAATTCACATTTAGTTTTTTATTTTTAACCTTTAAACTCTTACTGAAGCTTTTAAATTGAATGTATTGTTCTTTAAATAGTACAAGATTTTTATTTGAGCCATAATTTGAATGGTAAATAAAATTATAGCAAAAATTTCATATGACTTTTTGCTGATGTGACTGAGCATTTTCTCAAATTCATTAATTATAAAGGCTTATTTGATTTACCTAAAATGAGCTTTTACGTGTTCCGAATCGAGAAATAATGTTGTCTGACAATCTCGTAAAGCGGCATAAATATCGCCATCCCTATATCAAAATCACATAAATGTATATTTTTTTAGATTATTTGATATATACATACTTTATTATCAACGAAAATAATTACCAAGCACGTTTCATGTAAGCAGCTGCTCGATTGGCAAACAGTACTGCTGCCCGTGGACAGTAAGAAATAGCTTTATTATACAAATTAATTGCTAATGAATATTTCTGCTGTTCAAACCCTTCATTAGCCTGTTAATAAAATGTCTTGTTAATTACAATGTTAAAAATCATTTTAGTTAATATTTTATTTAATTGAATATATTTTGATTCTTTTTCCATGTTTTTATCCTTTCATTTTTTTTTCTTTTCTTTTTACTGCGTAAGTATAATGGTTGAAAAATATTTTTAAAAAATGTCACACAAAAAACAAAAAATTTATAATGCAAAATTTATCATGAAATGGATAAAAGAATTCTTCTTCTTAAGTAAATTTAACTTTATAAATTATGATAAAATGTATTTAAACATGCTTATAATGTAGAGAAAATATAAATTTTCTCTCTCTCTTTCTTTTTGAAGATATTTCATATTTTATGCTACATGTCAATTCCTTATTTATACATGTAAGAAACAACTCTATAAACTTACTTGGCGTTTTAATTCTTCAATGTGTGGTGGCAATATTTTTACAGTTTTATCTACAAGATCTTCTGTATAGCTTGTGTTGTTTTGTTTTATGTGATACTTGTCAAGTTCTTGATCCTGCTCGATTGATTCTAATAAAACATAATTGATTATTGTGTATATAATAATAATTTTGCATACACATAAAAACGACAAACTTTGTGTGATAGTTACTTGAATATTTTTTTGATGAACTGAAAAATGTTTTTGAATTATTTGACTCATTGATATCAAATAAGTAAACCTGTTCTCCACCCATATTCACGAGTAACTCATTTCCATTATCGCTAAATGTCAGGTAAGTAGTTGTAATGCTCCTATTACCATCACGAGAGTGCAGATGGCCTACTCAATATTAAATTGAATGACAGTCTTAATTAAAATGATCATACCATACTTAAGAAAAAAAGTAAAGATAAAGACATATATATTTGTGATTGTACGAACAAACCCGCAATAAAATACTGTGTGCTACCCAATGGGATATTGTCGTCTGGATCACCTTTTCCTGCTCGATAAGTGCTAATATTTGCCCAATCTGAGTTATCATGTATGGAGGGAGTTGGAGGCATCTGTGGGGTTTCAAAAATAGATGTTATAATATGAAACACTTATTGACTGAAATCTGCCGAGAATACCTGCGATAGTTTTATCATTCGTCGATCATACATCCGAATGTAAGCATCGTTAGCGCCAATGGCTATCAGCTCAGGCTTTCTCGGATTTACGGCAATGCATTTGCCCTCCGCATAACGACCCATATGATAAACCAAATTCACGAGAACATTGTGGTTGTTACTCCTGCAAATATGCGGTGTACGAATATCATATTGCAAAAAGAGACCATCTTCGCCAGCGCTCCAAAACAAGAAGGGAATACTGGGCACAGTGGCGATACGTTTAATACGCTGTTTGTGGCATTTACACGTGAATATCGGTTCGGAGAGGGTTAAATCATGCACCCGAATTCTGCAATCTCCTGCACCTGACACCAGTATACTGTCATTTGATTTTGGCATAAACTAAAAGCAAACACAAATAGTATTAAAATAAATATCTCATGCAACATCGTAGAAATAAAATTCTAAGAAAAATATTAAAATCTCACACAAGTGTAATAGGATTATTATATAATTCTAACAAGATCTTTATAATATTTGTGCACAACAGTGATATAATATGTACATTGTTTCTTTGTTTAGAAATTATTTGATATTATCTGATTTTTATTTATAACTATCAAATGAGGCATTATTTTAAAGATTAGATCAATATTAATTAATAATAGATTAATATCAATATATATATTAATAATTAATATAAAAGTTAGATCAATATTTATTAAAAATATGTGTATATATATATATATATATATATATATATATATATGTGTGTGTAAATGTGTGTATTTACCTTTACAGAGAATATATTCCCACGATGACCTGATTGAAGTACCAATTTTTTTTCATAACGAAAAGGGTCCCACAATATGATATCCTTGTCATCTGATGCTGATGCAAGTATTCTGAGTAAATATAATATTTTACATCATTGATACTATATAATAAAAAAATATGGTTATAACAAATACATACTGTCCAGTTTCATTCCATTCTAAACAATTAACACATCCTGTATGACCATTTAATTCCTTTTCTAAACCTAGACGTGATATTAGATTTTCGGTAACATGTAGTTTTTGCAAAATTGTATGTGTCACTGAGTCCTAAATTAATTGAATATATAACATAACTTTGTACAATTATAACATAGTTAATAAAAAACATAGAGTTATAAGTTATTAATAGCCAATATATAATAGTTAATATATATATATATATATATATATATATATATATATTTAAAAGTTTATTAAGAGCTGAATATAATTTAATAGTATTTAATAGTTAAAAATTATTTCATGACTTACTTGTATTTCTCTTTGTCGTATTAGATCCACGACTCTATAGTCCTTCTTTTGGATGTTAGAAAACATTGTGATGTTATTCCATTTATTTATTATGGCAGAAAATAAATTATAGATTCCTGAAAATGAAGAAAATATATGTAACTAATGCATTAAAAAAGGCTCATAAGAAAGGCTTTATGAGAATTAAACAGTTAAAAAATAATTTAAAAAGAAAAAAAGTATTGATCAAAAAAATAAATTTTATCTTATAATATATGCAAATTGATTTAAAATCCTTCTTTTGGTCAGAGCTATTTAAAAAATATCTACATATAGCTAAAGCAATAACCAATTTCATTACGATCATTGAAATACATCGAGTATATACATATTTTAATCGCTATAATTTACTGTACAATTTTTTGTTTTATATGTAATTATTATAATTTTATTTTAATGTATTTACAGATAAAGAGCAGGATTCTATTATTACAGCTTTTAATTTTGTTACAAAATTCTATTTAAGATTACAACAATTTTTCAGTTTATTAACATTTATAATATAACATATACTTCTTTATCAGTTTCATTAATAAAATAATGATAAATGAAATAATACAAAAAACGTATGATTACATAAAATGTTTTTCTTGGTAGCCACACAAAGATTCATGCAAATAAAATTATATATAAATAATTTATGAAAATATATTGAAGAAAGATATTTAAAAATGTAAGTATTAAACCTGTAAATATATAAAAATGCGAATAAACTTACTTGTTTATTTGAAGCATGTTGCACATAAATTCCACATCGTCACACTGACCAGTTCGTGCATTTCATATAAATATTCATTCCTCATATATAATTAAAAGCACAGTATACAGCAAAAAGTATAAGAGACTGTATAACAGCTATCACACACTCTCCATCGGAATTTATTAGAACTAAAAAGAATAATGTAGATATAGAGAAAAAGATATGGTAGCACAATGTCCGTGCGATGTGCACGCATAGCTAGTGTATATATGATGTATGTATGTACATATATATTGCTAATATAGTATAAATATATCCATGAAGGAAGAGTAAGGGCCAATTTCACCAACCTCGGTTAGATTAACCGACGGTTAAAATTAGCAGGGTTCCAACTGAAATGATAAGAATGCTTGGTTTTCCTTCACCTCTATTTTCTGTTGGCCACCCTGCTAATTTTAACCGTCGGTTAATCTAACCGGACTTGGTGAAATTGGCCCTAAGGAGAGTTATCTACCTAGATTGAAAGTGGTCACGAAAATATTCCGTATGTGGCCAGGTTTGCCGAATGAAATAACTTGGACCATTTCGTCGCCATCTTGAATCTTCGTATATGTATAGTGTTACGTTTAGTTGTGGTAGTAATTAGTAAGTAGTGTCACAGTATATACAGTAGCGCAACTCCCTGTCGGCACCTTTGATGTTAGTGTTGGCCAAAACGGAGTGCGCATGCGCGAAATAAGTAAGTTGGTCGGTAACGCCATCTGAATTTCTCTCTCGCTCGCTCTCGTTTTTCGTTCTCTCTCTAACTCATTGATACATATGTAGCAATACATAATAATTCAAAATAATGTATTTTAATAAGAAATATATACAGATAAATTGTTAATAATATATTTAAAAAAGGAAAAAATAAAATAATAAAAAGATAAATATAATTATGCTAATATACAATATATTACATAAATAATTATGCTATATGCAAAATATATTACATGAAATAATAAAGAGAGCAAAAAAAAAAAAAAGAAAATATTATTCAAAAAATGTTAAATGTATTATAAAGACAGTATCAAGAAAACATATATATATATATATATATATATATATATATATATATAAAGTTATAATTACAAATATAATTATATTAAATATCTGTAATCGCTTCGTAATCGCTTTGTATCAAAAACTCTGATAAATTGCGCAATCGTACAATAAATAACATATAATGTCATCTATTCTGTCAAATAAGGTAGGCAGTAGGCATTTAATTGGGTATTTAAACAGTGTGAGAGAGAACGAAAGAGTAGAAAAAAAAGAGTAAATGAGAGAGAAATTTAGATAGCGTTACTGGCCAACTTACTTATTTCGCGGATGCGCACTCCGTTTTGGCCAACACAAAATCGGGAGAGTTACGCTACTGTATATACTGTGGTAGTGTGTCATCCAACACACTTACTGATCACTAATACAACTAAACATAACACTATATATGTACGAATATTCAAGATGGCAACGAATTGGTCCAAGTCATTCCATTTGGCAAACCTGGCCACATACGGAACATTTTTCGTGATCACTTTTTTTCTCTCTACACTATCGAGATAATTCTCCTTACTCTTCCTTCATGAATATATCACAGCTTCTGTATATATATTATACTAGAAAGAAGAATTATGGCTTCTGCACACAGGACGCGGAAACGCTTGCCGCGCGGCAAAAAGCGACGCGGTAGCCAATCAATTTACAACTTTTCCATTAGAGCGAAAAATTGATTGGGCGCGTTCGGCAGAGAAAGCGCTCAGTTATTGTCTTGTCAACACTCGACATTGATTTGTTCGTTCTAAAAGTTAGAGCCAATCACGTTCGATTGCTACTGAGCGGTTTTCTCTGCTGAACGCGCTATTGGTTACCGCGTCGTCTTTTGCCACGCGGCAAGCGTTTCCACATCCTGTGTGCAGGAACCATAATGTTCCTATTTTGGGCACGATCACCGATTCTAAATAAGTGAGAGGAAGAGCCAATATTAGGCTAAAAAAATATTATTAATAAGTGTTAATTGTAAGATCATGATGCATTGCCAGGGGGCCTATTACGGTTCTTGAAACGAGGTGAAAATTACAAAAGTGAGCAGATTTACTAGATTTCGACAAATTAAATTGTAGATACTCTAGTAAATTTCCTCACTTTTGTAATTTTCACCTCGTTTCAAGAACCGTAATAGGCCCCCAGGTCTTTGAAGTACTTCCAGTATCTCTGTCATACTGCAATTTGTCCCTGAGCGGCCATCTTGATCGTCCACTTATATACCCATACAGCACCGAAAGATTGCAGAAACGTTGCATGGACCTTACATTGAAACATTGTAACATTGCATAGAAGTTGCGAAATGTTTCTGCAATGTTACTGCAAGCCTGTGGCAACGTTGAAATGTCCGCCCTTAGAAATATTACGATGTAAGACTACAGTAATGTTACGATGCAATGTATTTGTAATATTGAAATGCGTTGCTACAAATATGCAAAACGCTTCAAATTTAATAGATAAACTTTGAGAATATATAAAGACATCCAAGAAAGATAAGAAAAAAAATTGTGAATTTACGCGAAATTACGAGTTTTTTCTCGTCTCTTTTGGATGTCTTTATATATTCTCAAAGTTTATCTATTATATTTGAAACATTTTGCATATTAAAAAATTATTATCAAATTCTTGGTTTTATATAGAAATGGAAACTATTAAACAATTTTCTGTTATCTAATTAACATCGCTATTTTATAAATAATTTACAAGTTTAAGAAATAGAAAATGATTAAATAATTTTATTCCAAAGTTAAAATTTTATTTATATAAATATTAGACTCTATTTTACATCTTAAAAAGACAATAAACGGATAATTTTAACTTTTTCGGATACTTATTTGTCTGATTTCTGAACAATCAGTTCAATATCTGAATTCCCTGTGTTGGCATCGTATCAGACAAATTAAACTGATAAAAATAGTTATTATACCTTTAATCTTACTAGCCGCTCTTTGCAAGCTTTATATAACCATTGTGATTAAAATTTAAATGCGGGATAGATAACGCAACGCGCGCCGCATAGCGGTAAACGAACGAACTAGCGATTATCGAAAACTATTTTTTGTAATGTTTTTGGCAATGAATAAAGAATTACAGAAGAGAGGATTTGGTGCTAAGCAAGCGGACGGAAGTGACTATATATAAGTGGACGCTCAAGATGGCCGCTCAGGGACGAATTGGAGCATGACAGAGATACTGGAAGTACCTCAAAGGCCTGGCAATGCACCATGATCTTACAATTGAAACTTATTAATAATATTTTTTTAGCCTAATAGCGGCTCTTCCTTAGAATCGATGACCATGCGCAAAATAAGTGCAGACTGGAATAAGTAAGGGCCCGGGCACATAAAAAAACTTAAGCAGTAAGACTTAAGAATTTCAATCATACGGAATTTTCAGCGTAGCTTACGTTTCAATATGGCTGCCTTACTGTTCGACCGTGATTGGTCAATATGCTTACGTCTTAAGTCTAAAGGCTGATTTATGCAGGCCGTAACTGTTTGCTTGCTTTGCTTGCTTGGGTTTGAGATTGGCTCCAGCGAGTACTCGCTATACGGCCATAAACTGGTTTAAAGATAGAATAATGTCGTAGATAGAATAATGTCGTATATATGAAGGTTCCTCTTGGGGGAAGGAAGGAATTGGTGTTAGGGAGGTGGTAGGAAAGGAAAAATAGAAAAGCGCAGGCCAGGGTCGGAGTCGGGAATCGAACCCGAGTTCTCTGGGATGTGAGTCAGGCGCGCTACTCCCTGAGCCACCAGAGGCCCCCGTGCCGTAACTGTTAATTTATGCCGGAACCGTTAAAGTTTAACACTAGGATTACAATGCTTTTGTTCATAATGGCATTATGAACAAAAGCATTGTAATCCTAGTGTTAAACTTTAACGGTTCCGGCATAAATTAAGGGCCGTGGCACATAGAAAAACTTAAGCAGTAAGACTTAAGACTTAAGAATTTCAACCATACGGAATTTTCAGCGTAGCTTACGTTTCAATATGGCTGCCTTACTGTTCGATCGTGATTGGTCAATTCGCTTACGTCTTAAGTCTTACTGCTTAAGTTTTTTTATGTGCCACGGCCCTAAAGCCCATTCTACAATGGCAGTAACAAGGCTGTAGGAGTAGGAAAGTATACTGTTTTTATTGATGTAAAGACCGAGAGTAACGAAATGGGCAATTCCCATTTACTCTTAAAAGTTTTAAGAGCAAATGGGAATTGCCCATTTCGTTATTCTCGGTCTTTATATCACTAAAAACAGTATACTTTTCTACTCCTACAGCCTTGTTACTGCCATTGTAGAATGGGCTTAACAGTTACGGCCTGCATAAAACAGCCTTTACTGCTTAAGTTTTTTTATGTGCCATGGCCCTAAAGGGCATTCTACAATGGCAGTAACAAGGCTGTAGGAGTAGGAGAGTATACTGTTTTTAGTGATGTAAAGACCGAGAGTAACAAAATGGGCAATTCCCATTTGCTCTTAAAAGTTTTAAGAGCAAATGGGAATTGTCCATTTCGTTACTCTCGGTCTTTACATCACTAAAAACAGTATACTCTCCTACTCCTACCGCCTTGTTACTGCCATTGTAGACGGCCCTTAATGCGGGGTCTACAATGCAGTCGTAAGAGCCCTAAAGGGCCGTCTACAATAGCAGTAACAAGGCTGTAGGAGTAGGAGAGTATACTGTTTTTAGTGATGTTTAGACGGGGAGTAACGAAATGGGCAATTCCCATTTGCTCTTAAAAGTATACTCTCCTACTCCTACAGCCTTGTTACTGCCATTGTAGAATGCCCTTAAGACCCGTTCTACAATAAGTCGTATGTCGTTAGTCATAAGCAATTTGACCAACCACAGTCGATTATTCCGAGAATATCCAACTGTGATTGGTCAATTTGCTTATGACTAACGACATACGACTTATTGTAGAACGGGCCTAAGCCTTAAGAATTGACCAATCACAGTCAAGTATGAAGAGAATACTCGACTGTGATTAGTCAATTCTTAAGGCTTAGGGCTCTTACGACTGCATTGTAGACCCCGCATAAAACCCGTATCAGACTACGTATTGAAGATTGAAATTTGACCAATCAGGATAAAAGAAACTAAAATTTCCTTGTCCTGATTGGTCAAATTTCAATCTCAATGCATAGTCTGATACGAGCTTTAGGCAACAAGTGGCTGTACATGATCCTGAAAAACGTCAAAAAAGTGGACGGTCAAGATAGCTGCGATGACGGTTCGCAATAAGTCTATCCCCACCTTAGAACATATATAAATGGAAGGGGAATAGCAGGCTGAAAAGTGTCGAAGGAAGTGAGAAAAAAATCGTAGTTGCCTCTCTCTTGTGAGTAACTACACATACAAGCATCGTGTCTGTAGTATACATACTTTTGTGTACACACATATGGCCGCGCATGCGCACTTTTGAGCAAAGTAACTCACAAGAGAGAGGCAACTATGATTTTCTTTCTTACTTCCTTCCGACATGTTTTTCTATCGGGAAACAAAGGCATTCCCCTTCCATTTATATATGTTCTAAGATCCCCACTACCAATATGCTCACTCCTGTTATTATTTATTCATTGGCGCTGGCAATAAATTTTAGAACACGGCTATTATAATGCTCGCTTCAAGATTTTCAATATCGTGTCAATTTTGATGCTATTTAACAGTATTATTATTCTGTATGAATTACAAAATTACGATTACACTATTTTTTCATATTCTTGTGTTGGATAATTTTTGTTTTAAAGAGAGATCTTTCTCATTCAACGCATATGATGGAAAATTTTGATTTTACTACTAATGATGCCGTGAAGTTAACACATTGATATATATAAAAAATACTATATATACAGGGTGTCCGGTAAAGATTGTGCCAACGCTCGTGAGCGGGTAGAGCACAGTAAACTGAACAAAAAAGTCCTGTAACATTTTTTTATATAACGCTTAATAAAGGAGTTATTATTGAGTAAAATCTGGTCAATTAGCGCCGATTTTTAGCCGGGCGCACGTCAGTGAGCCCCGCGCTGTGAAGTGTGCGCCGCCGCATACTATCAGGCGGGCGGCTCACCGACGTGCGTCCGGCTAAAAATCGGCGCTAATTGACCAGATTTTACTCAATAATAACTCCTTTATTAAGCGTTATATAAAAAAATGTTACAGGACTTTTTTGTTCAGTTTACTGTGCTCTAGCCGCTCACGAGCGTTGGCACAATTTTTACCGGACACCCTGTATATAGTATATATTATAAATATATTTTCTTTCACTTTTTCAATCTATGTACGATTGCATAATCACACACGATTATGAATAATATAGCATCACAAAAAGAAAAAAAATAGCTATTGTGAAAATAAATTCGGGTCTCTATTGTAATGGAAATTTTATGTTAAGATTAATTGTCAATAATGCATTAATAATAATAAAGAATAAAACTTTAAATCATTAAAATTTTATTCGATCAGAAATGTACGTTTCGAGTTATTTGATTGTATACACAAGATAGATTGTGTACTTTAATCGAATAAACCGAAGCCCATGTCATCGTCCTCAGATTCGGATTCTTCCTTTTCTTCTTTTTTCTCCGCAGCAGTAACGTCGACAGTTGCGGCTGCCGGAGCCGCTACAGCGGTAGCGGCAAACTTGCTTGGATTCTACAAATAAGCAATTCCAGTCCTCTTAATAAATGCAACTAGTAATGTACGAAAAGATGACCTTGACACATTAGTGAATTTAGCTATTTCTAGTTTTGATACATGAACCAAGATATTCAGATGCATAACGTTTTTATTATTTTATTCGTGTTTGAGAAATAGAAAAATGTAAGATATAATGTAATCTATATGAAATCATACCTTGATGTATTCCTTGATAGTAGCAGCTTCCGCGAATTCGACATCAGTAACAGTAGCAATAGCCAACAGATTTTTGAATCCATTTACAATACTATGCGGTGCACTGGCGACTGTAGGATAACCAATTGACAAACAAACTGAAGCCAAGTTTGCAACTCCAGCCATGAATTTTTCACGAAGATCTTCAGGTTTGATGTCTAGAATCTCAGGTGCGAAAATAGTACCAGAGTCGTAAACCTGTTCGACTATTAATCCATAAGAGAATGGAGAAATGTTCAACATATTCAAGAGAGTAGCTTCAGAAGCTCCCACTTTGTCACCAGGTTTGAGGATGTGTACATCATTCTGAAATTTATATCGTTACATTAGTAAAGCTCATGAAATAGTAAATTAGAAAACTAAATCTAATAAAAAATTACTCAACAAATACTTACTATAATTTCAATAGTACCCTTGGAAATTTTAGTCGGTATACTCAATGCTTGGAAGAAAGAGGTCTTCTCAGGACCGAGTCCTGTGTTTTGGGCTGGAATGATGACGCTTAAAGGTGCGATGGCTCCTGCTCTGGCAGGAGCGCGTACTTTATTTTCCAGCAATTTGTCTCTTACTTCGATCAAGTCCCCTCGGGTGAAAACAAAGCCAACATTACCACGAATGTGCGGTAATAACTTCTCCAATGCAGCATTACGTTCTATATGACCACGAATTGCTTTTCTCATCATGGTATTTTTGCCCATAAGTACCGCTGCATTTCCACGCAATGACATACGGATTTGTTGCATTTGCTTTGAGCCAACATTGTCCGCGCCCACAATGAAGCATTTGGGGTAATCGTCCAATAATTGCTGATGTATTTATAAAAAAGAAAAATCACATTATATTTTATGTACACATATGTGTATGTGTTGTATTGTATATAGTTCACACTCTCTTCACACGATATTTCAACCATGATCTTGATGCATTAGTGGATTTAGCTATTTCTGATTCTAACATGTGAATCAAGATCTTCAGATGTGTAACATTTTCATCATTAATTCAAAAGTAATTAGAACGAGATAATATATATATTTATATATAACAAAAGCAATATCATAAATTATATTAAGTTTGCATATTTCATGAAATTAGCCATTAGAAATTAATACATTTCCTACTCTTGGCACGCTTGAAAATAATCTATCATATCTATCATATAACTTATGCATGTAAATGCAAAAAAAGAATACTTACAACAAGTTTAGTGAAGTAATTTGACTTCCATGTTGTTTTGTCCTCCCTACCCATCGTGAAATGTGCGTAGGGATACCTTGCGGGAATTTAAGGACTGAAAATCATTTAAAATAAAAATCGGGATTATATTAATATATTAAAAAAGCAACAAAAATTAATGATATTAATATTTAGTTAAGATTATAATAAATTCATGCATGAAATACGAGGGATCCACAAAGGGAATTTAGGACAGAGAATTGTGTGCCCCTCGTATTTTCAGGAGCCTTGTTTTTTTTTTTGTCATCACTTTAATATATATTTAAACAAATGATATGAGGAATGGCTTAAAATCTCTTAAAATTCAACAAATAATAAGAAGCAAACGAATTTTTAATTATTCAAAATCACATGGCTTCATTAACCTCGCAACTGATATATAATTCTGTTTAAATATTTATTTAATATATATTTTTTGTTATTTTTATATAAAATGATACATATATATGCAGTATCTCTAATGACTGTAAGATAAGTAATTTAAAATATATATAAATTTTACGACATATTGCAGAAATAATTCACGTTTGCTCAAACATACCTCAGCAAAAAAATGTCAAAGTCATAAACATAGGCCGCGTTCAGCAGAGAAAGCGCTCAGTTATCGTCTTGTCAACACTCGACGCTGATTCGTTGGTTCTAAAAGTAAGAACCAATCACATTCGATTGCTACTAAGCAGTTTTCTCTGCTGAACGCGGCCATAGTATATGCCTAAACCGAGTGTTTGCCTTTATTTAAGGAGTGGGGGTAAAGATGCTTGTAGAAAAGGACATACTCTGTTTCGTGCCATCGTGCCCTTGCGTTCTCTCTCGCTCGCACGTAGCATAGCGTTCTCTTTCGCTATACTACGTGCGAGCGAGTGAGAACGTAAGGGGCATGGAACAAAGTACGTCCTTTTCTACGTGCATCTTAAGCCTATCACACACAAATTGGCATAGCTGCATATGCATAGCATAAGACCGTCTGGACCAATGGGCATGCTATGTAAATCAATATGGCGATTTTATTTCGATGCTCATTGGTCCAGACGATCTTATGCTATGCATATGCAGCTATGCCGATTTGTGTGTGATAGGCTTTAGGCCGGTATTCATAGTCAGTTCTATTGATAATATATAATATATATACTTAAAGATAAAAAGAGAAGAGGAAGATCTTCTTCTCCCTCTTTTCTTCTCTTTTCTATTCTTCTTCATCTTCCTGTTCTTCTTCCTCTTCTTCTTCTCCCTCTTCTTTTTCTCCCTCTTCCTCTTCCTCTTCCTCTTCCTCTTCCTCTTCCTCTTCCTCTTCCTCTTTCTCTTCCTCTTCCTCTTCTTCTTCCTCTTCCTCTTCCTCTTCCTCTTCCTCTTCCTCTTCCTCTTCCTCCTTCCTCTTCCTCTTCCTCTTTCTCTTCCTCCTTCCTCCTTCCTCTTCCTCTTCCTTCTCTTCTCCTTCTTCTTCTTCCTCTTCTTCTTCTTCTTCTTTTTTTTCTTCTATATAGCTGATTAGACTTCAATAAAAAATTTGCCTATATACATCAGTTGGTGTTTTATTAACGTCTGTAGATTATACCCAGACAGCACAAGGATGTCCTTAGGACGTCCAAAGGGCATCCAGGACATACATGTAGGATATCCTGAGGATATCCTATTTTAATCCTCGGATCTCCTCTGGATGTCCTGAGGAAGAGTAAATGATAGCCGTACACTAGCCTCTGGAGAATCCAGGGAGATCCTGTGGAACATCTTAAGGATTTCTATAGGATATGTTAGGGATATTTTTCATACGTTAAAAGGAACAAATTCTAAAATTTAAATATAAACTAAGATTGCGTTCTGTTATTTACTACCAATACTAAAAATCTAATACTAAAAATAGTTCACGTTTTTTAATATTTGAGGTTTTCGTGCTGTACATGAATATTTTAGGTTTGGCTTCCGGGTTTGAGCCGTGTAATATTTTCAAAACAATCCAATATCTGAATTCCCTATGTTGGGATTGCATCAGAAATTGAACTGATAAAAAAATAATTATATTTTTAATTTCCTGTTAGTTGCTCTTTGCAAGCTTTATATAATTCTCATGACCAAATCTCAAATACGAGTTCGCGCGTCGCATAGCGGTAAACAAACGAACTAGCGGTTGAATACTATTTTTTGTAAAGTTTTTGGAATGTTGCGCATAGTAACATTTCTCATGAAATATTAAATAAATAATAATTTTGAATATATGAAAATGTGCGCATCAAATTCAATTATTAATATTAAACGAAATTAATGTTAACAATTAATTGCACATGTTATATCCTCTGGAAATCCAAAGGACATTCAATATAATAGACAGGGCAGATATCCTACAGACATCCAGGGGTTATCCAATGGACATTTATAGGACATTAATACTTATTACAATACTTAAAATTTCTAAATTATATTAAATAGCCTACATAACCGAAAGTAATCATGTATGCATATTAAATTTTCATAAAATATATTTATAATAATATCTGAAAACATCCTACAAATATCCTGAACCATCCCCAGTAAACGTTAGATATTCCTGAAATATTCCATTCGTATTCCAAAAGTTCCGTATATACCGAAATAGTAGAGAAATGTTCACAGAACGTTCAAATAATCGTGAAATATTCAGAATATTCTATGAACACTACTTGTATGAGCAATAAGGGATATTCAGTGTACATTTTGATATATGTATGGAATATACACAAAATATTCCATAGAATATTAATGGAACTCTCTTGGATCAATCTTATCGGACATTAGTGAAAACCGACGTACGCACGCATCTCATTACCTGCGGGCGCAGCGACTACGTCTGTGATTGGCTGACTGTTGCGTTCGCATGTGCATGTGAGAGGAATTGGTGCCGGTATTGCCGGTATTATTTGCGTTTCGTATTCAGTGTCGGGGTCGTAGGCCGTACAATTAAGAAAAAGAAGAAGAGTCTTAACTATACAGGGCGAGACGGATATATGTCTCGTGGCATCTTTTGTATACTGAACGCAGCCATTACGTGACTATTACACGTTATTTGTCTGTACGGTGGTTCGTACCTTGAAGAAGTATCAAATTCATTTTATATTGTCTTATATTTATAATCTTTGAATAAATGAATCATATTCATAAATGAATACCATCTAAATAATTTATAAAACCCTTTCTTAAAATAATCTTTACTGTATAATATATCACTCTGAATATATGATAAAATATACATGGGATATGTTGCGAATGTTTTTCAAGCATGTCCTGAGGATATTTTTGGAATATTCAAAATATGGATAAAAAATGGAACATTTTGCGCTTATCTGAATATTCCTTGTACATTCTGTAAATATTCCGGAATGTTTTGGAATATTCTTTGGATGTTAATTTTGGATCATAGGAACATTTTATAAATATTCCAGGAATATCTAGCGTTTACTGGGTCCTGGACATATTCAGGATGATCCTGAGGACGTTTTGTGCTGTCTGGGTATAAATTTATAAATATAGATTAACTTTTGTTGTAAAAGCATATAACGTCTTAAAAGCTTTTGCGCAATTGGAGAATGTAATGTTAGCTATGTCCAATATAATCAAAGGATTTATTCGGTGTAAAGAAGTGATAAGAGCATTTGAATGATCATTAAATATTGAACAATGAAAAACATTGACTAAAAAAATTTCAAACAAAAAATAAAACTTAAAAAATTGAACAAAAAAGGTTATGTACATTTTTTCCGTAAACCCATTATTTTGGGTGTTATGTAATAAAATAATAATTTTAACGTTCTCGTGTAAAAATATATTGTACCAATGTGTCTAGTTCTTTGGTAGTGGAGCCCCACCGTAGGGGGGGGGGCGGAACACTGCCTCCACGCATATACTTTTTAATGCGAAGTGAGGTTTCACATGGGTTTAGAAGAAATTGAATTGGAAATCTACAACTGAAGGAAATCTATTAATATATTTCCCTATGAATCAGGTCCGATACATTATATTAACACGATAGCGTTAAAATTAGTATTTTATCACGTAACTTCTAAAATAATGGATTTATGTAAAAAATGTATATAACCTTTTTTATAGAGTTTTATGGGGGCTTCATTTTTTGTCTAAAACTTTTTTTCGTAAAATCAATATTTTCGGTGATATACAGTCAAAATGTTTGGAACTTTGAGGGGGCATAGGGGGCAAACGGGGCTTCGTCGGCAAAAAACCCTGGTGCTTTATACTCAAGTCAAGGACAAGCTTTGGTTAAAATTTCAGCGCAATCGGAGGTTTATCGTTTTCGGAACTTTATCCAAATCGAAATTCGGAGAAAGAAATTCATCGATTGAAAGCATTACTCGAAGCGGGCTACAATGCAAACGAAAAAAGAGTTTAGACAAATTACGTTGTTCAGATTCTACATATGCAAATACATATTAAAACAGTGAAATATTTGTACACAGTGCAATCCAAATGTTTTAGAACTAAGGCAACCAAAAATTAAAAAAAAATTCGGATTAATTTAACCTTTTATTCACTCAAAATATAACCCATCTAACTCAATGCATTGCTTGGCGCGAATTTCCAACTTCTGCATGGCGCTGGAATAGTTCTCCAAAGGATAAGAACAAAAATATGTATACAGGGTGTCCCATTTTAAATGTCGCAGATAAATATCTCGAAAAATATGGAAGATACGGAAAAAGGTTTCAGACAAAAGTTGCATGGTTTGAAGAGGGCCACATGATGAAGATATGGACTTGACCTTGAGTGACCTTTTCAAGGTCAGGTCAATGTGATCGATGTTTTCTTAAACGGAACTCTCCACTTTTCATTACATATTCTTGTAATTTATCTCGAAAGCTTTTCAGAACACTATAATAAATTATTTTTTCATTAAATATTTTTCGAGTTATTTTATATCTTAATCTGATATTTTGATAAAATATCTCATAAATATCTCGTAAAATAGTTTTCGATAATCTTACCGTAATACTTTTATGTACAGAATAATGAGACAAATCAATTAGTGTAAAAAAAACAAATAATTGTTTAAAAAAAATATATTGTAAATAATTACATACTTTTTCTTAAAAACAATTATTTTTTTATAATGGTTGATTTGTCTCTTTGCGAGATATTTTATTTTTTATATTAAAATATCTCAGATTGAGATATAAAATAACTCGAAAAATACTTAATGAAAAAATACTTTATTATAGTGTTTTAAAAAGCTCTCGAGATAAGCTACAAGAATATGCAATAAAAAATAGGGGAATTGCGTTTAAAAAAATTAAGTTGACCTTGACCTGACCTTGGTAACGCCATCAAAGATCAAATAGATATTATCGTTCAATGCGTCTTTGTAAACCTTACAACTTCTGTCTAAAACTTTCTTTTCAAAATTGCATTGTTTACGAGATATTCGACTGTATCCAGACTTTTGGCCCACCCTGTATAATGTAAATATTTTACATATCACACGAGTTTTATCAATTCGAGATATCGCGGGCGATGTCTACCTGTTCATTTTCGGCCCTCTGATAAAGCCAACTTCAAATTGAGTATTATGATCAAATCACAACATGACATATGTATATCAATCTCTAATGCACGAGTCAAAAGTTGACCGTAACGCAGGGCAGAAAGTGAAAGGGTAAACGTCGTCCGCGATATTTCGCGGGACCTTGAGCTCCAAAATCTAATTTGCCTTCTTTTAAACAGAAAATCATCTTAGCCATCGACACACGAAAAAGAGGAATTTTTATCAAAAAACTTGGTTTGGGCCTCATTAGACCCAAAAGAGGCCTCGGACCTAAATGTTTGTCGACTGTGTCAGATGTAAAAACGTGTCCTGAACCTAAATCCGCGATAAAAAATATGGGTCCCTACCAGAAAAAAATCGACTTGGGCCTTATTGGACCCAAATTAGACTCCGGGCCCAAGATCTAGTTGACCAATCAGATAGCTCTTTCGATATCCCCACTTTTGTATTTAATATTTTCCACCAGAATCTATTCCCTTCGAGATATTTTAGGGTTCCGGTATTTTTTTCGCACCCTGTATGAACAGGGTGAGTCATTTTAATCAACGCACGCAAATATCTCGTAAAGTAAGCAAGATGGAAAAAAATGTTTTATACAAAAGTTGTAGGGTTCAGAGGAGGACACATGATGAAAATATGGACTTGACCTTGAGTGACCTTTTCAAGGCCAAGTCAATGTGATCGATATTTTCTTAAATGGAACCTCCCATTTTTTATTGCATATTCTTATAGCTTATGTCGAGAGCTTTTCAAAACACTATAATAAAATATTTTTTCATTAAGTACTTTTTGAGTTATTTTATATTTTAATCTGACATATTTCGATATAAAAATTAAAATATCTCGTAAAATATTTAGTTTTCGATAATCTTACCGTAATACTTTTATGTTCAGAATAATGAGATAAATCAATTAGTGTAAAGAGAAAAACAAATAATTGTTTTAAAAAATACATTGTAAATAATTACATACTTTTTCTTAAAAACAATTTTTTTTTATACTATTTGATTTGTCCCATTATTCTGAACATAAAAGTATTACAGTAAGATTATCGAAAACTAAATATTTTACAAGATATTTTAATTTTTATATCGAAATATGTCAGATTAAAATATAAAATAACTCAAAAAGTACTTAATGAAAAAATACTTTATTTTAGTGTTTTGGAAAGCTCTCGACATAAGCTATAAGAATATGCAATAAAAAATGGGAGGTTCCATTTAAGAAAATATCGATCACATTGACTTGGCCTTGAAAAGGTCACTCAAGGTCAAGTCCATATTTTCATCATATGTCCCTCTCTAAACCCTACAACTTTTGTATAAAACATTTTTTTCCATCTTGCTTACTTTACGAGATATTTGCGTGCGTTGATTAAAATGACTCACCCTGTATACGCATACATACGTATACACACACGTGCGCGCGTGTGTGTTTAAGAAAGAGAGAACATATACAATAAATATATTTTATGTATATAATTATATATACTTATACATATATGATTATATATGGACAATTCTTGCCCAAGTTATATTACAACGATGTAAACAATTATGTATTATGTAAATGTTGCATTAGCGCTATTTTTATAACAGTAGATATTCTTTTTTTCTTCGACGATCAATAAAATACTCTGATTAAAGGTAACGATAAAATTATAGGCCGTCTGTGTGAATCAGTATGATTTCTAATACGCTCATAGTTATACGAATACTAGATGTGATAAACATAATTGTTTCTGTAATGTTAGGATAAGTACATTCGGCGAATATTAATCATAAATTGATATTTCTGACTTTTTTAAGATTGTCAAAGAATCAGTTATTTTTAGAGAATTCTAATGCCCTGATGATGAGAGTTCCAAAAAAGTGGCAACTTCCAACTTCTACAGGCCAATCTCTCGAAAAAATTTTGCGTCTTTTGGGAATCAATTTGTCGGGTTATGTGGGCAGATTATACAGTTTCACACTTATGATATTATTCTTCATGTTAAGTCAGATGTCTTGGCACGATGTTTGCACTGAATATTGCGAAGAACACCTTATCAGAAAGTTCATGAAAACGTTAGAGTATATTCTATACATCCTCTTAGTACTGACAACGATGGGCACATCTGTATTTCGTCCAAAGCATTTCGCTTTTCCTCATCAAGAGATGTTCATCATAGACTCTATGTTTGAGTAAGGACTTTTCTTTATTAAGTAATGTGTATCTGTGTAAAGTCATCTGTCATCTGTGTAAAATTAATTTTAAAAAAGGTAAAAAAGGCGCCAAGTACACGCATCAGTTGTGAAAAATGTATATTATTGTAAAAAACTGTTTTACAAAATAGTGTCATTTTAATCTGTGCAAAATATTTATCTTATTTAAAAAAAAATTGTTATATTGAAAATAAATTGTTGTGCAAAATAGTTCTAATTTCCTACAAAAAATAATATAAAAAATTATGCTCTCTAACTAAGAATAAAACTTATGCTAATTTATTATTTCTTTTTTTAAGTAGAAACATTTTAACCAAAAAAAACTATAATACAAAATAGTTGTTTTAATTTTCTACAAATAACAATATCAAAATTTAAAAATTTATTCACAAATTAGACATTGAAAATAAATGCAAAATAAAAAAATAAAAATTTTAATTTAAAAAACTTGGTGCTGCTAAGCTGAATAATATGCTAATGAAATTGACAGTGTCAAGTTTTTTTTAAATTAAATTTTTTATTTTTTATTTTTTTTATTAATTTGTAATATTTAATTTTTGAATAAATTTTTATATTTTGATATTGTCATTTTTACAGGAAATTATACTATTATATATAACTATTTTATACTGCAGTTTTATTGGTTAAAATGTTTCTACTTAAAAATCAAGTGTTATTTTTATTAGTTGGCGCAATATTTATATCATTTCTCTGTAGAAAATTAAAACAATTATTTTGCACAACATTTCGTTTTTACAACATTGAATATTCGCGGGCAATTAAGAGCCAGACGCAGATGGTAGTGCGTGTGTATGCATATGTGTGTGTGTGTATTCACATCTTGTAACATTAACTAAAATAAAATAAAATAAAATATCTCAGCAAAATATTTTTGAATTATAATCTTTGTGTTTTTATATGGAAATCTTAAAAATTGTTTATTTAGCCACATAATTAAAATTTAAATATTTTGAAAACTAGATATTTCCGCACATTTGCTCTTGTGGCATTCAACTATACTTAGTAAGTGCTTCGCGTTCTTATAAAATTTCATCAAAATCGGATTGGGTCGGACATGAAAGTCTTACCGTCCATTTTTCATGGGTCGATAATATATCGAGTTATTGTGTTTAGATAAGAGTATATATTCTTGTTGAAATTTAATCATTAATTTTGGGGAATCCCGTTAATTACACTACTTTACAAGATTTTGTGTCAAGGGATTTTTTGAAAACTCTGTTTATAGGATAATTTTCAACGCTGATAATGAGCATGAATTTGCTATAAAAAAATTTCTATCCAATTTTCGAGATATAAGAAAAGTCATTTTTACGATACATAGCAAATTTTTTATTGAATTTAGAAGACACATTAGAAGTGTTGAGCATTAAATTTTTGTTACATGTCCGCACAATATTTTTGTGAACAACAAAAATACAATGAAATTGTAAGGCAAACCGCAGTGCTGCTAGCTTGCTATATCTAAAAAATTTGATCCGATGGAATTTTTCTGGCGGCAGATTCAAATTCAGCGCCCTAAAATACATTGAAAAAAGTTGGTTCCATACTTGGCATTAAAAAAAGTTTGTAAACTAGTGTTATTGACGAAGAAGATTCAGAATCGGACAGTCATATTTTACGTTAGATGCAAAATCATAAATGTAGTATAAATAGACGGGACATTACTGAATGTCCGTATATTTTTTATTCTATTGAAGTCCTAACGTTTGCTGGTATCACATTCTTCTAAAAAAAAATAGGCAATGTTTCGTTTATTGATACCATAGACCAAGCATTCAATATGTAAAATAAAGTCGATTAGTTGACAGAAAATTTATTAGACAAAGTCACACATCTTTAAGTATTCTTCTCTCTTTCTTTAAAATAGCGATCAGCAGCAAAACCGATGAGGTACACTGTACTCAACATTGATTGAAACAAGAGATGCCTCTTTGTTGTATAGCTTGTGCATTAATTTATGTGCATTAGTTTCTAGAGGAAAACTATATAAATGTTTAATCTTATTTATACCATATGTCTACGATTTATACTATGTTTATGGATGCAACATTGTATAAAGATAGAAATACGAGTCATAGATTCTGATTGTATATTTAGTTTCTTTACATATGTTGTACTCATATTGTTTTATATTTCAGATCGTATGGCGCAAGATTCTCGAAAAAAGATATCTTCCTCGCACATCTGCAGGATGCTGCGATAATGATAGTGGCATTATTTATCATGATGAAATATGCTTACGATATAATCACAAATAATTCATATCAATTGATATACTATTATCTGCAATCCTGGTATTGCATAGTCTGCCTGCTCTTTATGGATGGATTATTTACCCATTATATCAATGATATATATTTAAGGTTTCGTGAATTAAACAAGATTGCAATACAACATTCGAGAGAGAACCTATGGATTTCTTATGTCGACTTTATAGCAAATTTGAATATGTGTAATAAATGCAATTACACTGTAATCACCAAACTCCGTTTGATTCAACATATTCATCATGGCTTATATATTTTGGCAACAAAGGTAGTTACATAATTATATATTATCTGTAATTTAGTGATTATATCGTAACCTAAATAAAGATTGTATATAATTATATTGTATAATATATCATAAGAAAACTATTAGGTGTACAAATAAGTTTCCGCCGTTTTTTATCAAAAATTGGGCATTTATTGTGAAAGAACAGAACCTAATGTTTTATTTGAAGTATTGTCCATCGCTTGCCACTACTTTTTCCCATCTTTCTGGCAGCATACGGATACCGCGTCGGAAGAATGCTTCATCTTTTGAGGCTATCCACGAATCGACCTAATTTTTGGTATCTTCATATGATGTGAAGTGTTGCTCAGACAGGCCATGCGCCATCGATCTAAACATGTGGAAATCAGAAGGAGCAATGTCTGGTGAATACGGCGGGTGGGGTAAAACTTCCCAATTGAGTGTTTCCAAATAGGTTTTGACCGGCGCCGCAACATGTGGACGAGCATTATCATGCAGGAGAATAACTTTGTTGTGTCTGGAGTAGTGGGCGCGCTTTTCCTTGAGTGCTCGACTCAATCTCATCAATTGTGTTCGGTAGACAGCCCCAGTAATGGTTTCGTTCGGTTTGAGCAATTCATAATACACGACACCAAGCTGATCCCACCAAATGCATAACAAGAGTTTTTTTCCATGAATAATTGGCTTAGCTGTAGATGTTGAAGCATGGCCAGGTAGTCCCCATGATTTCTTCCTTTTTGGATTATCATAGTGGATCCATTTTTCATCACCAATGACTATACGGTGCAGAAAACCCTTTCGTTTATGCCTGGCAAGCAGCATTTCATATGTGAACAATCGGCGTTCAACGTTTCTCGGCGTCAGTTCATATGGAACTTAATTTCCTTGTTTTTGAATCAATCCCAATGATTTCAACCGATGTGAAATTGCTTGTTGAGTCACTCCCAATGTAAGTGCAAGTTCTTCTTGCGTTTGGCACGAATCTTGATCCAATAATGCTTCCAATTCCGCGTCTTCATACACTTTCGGCCTTCCGCTACGTTCTTTGTCTTCGATGTCAAATTCACCGTTCTTAAACTTTTGAAACCACTCACAACAACTTCTCTCACTTAAGGCAGCCTCACCATATGCTTCTACAAGCAATCGATACGCCTCAGCTGCAGATTTCTTCAAATTGAAGAAGTAAATCAAAAGTTCCCGCAAATGACGCTTATTCGGCTCAAAACTCGACATTTTCGCACACAAAAGAATATATTATACTGATAAAAAATCACTAATATTTTAAGGTTATGTTATTGACTGATGTCCAATCTTACGATAAGGACGTTTTACATCTGACAATTTTAATCATAACTTACTGGTGGCGCCAACTTTTGTCAAACGGCGGAAACTTATTTGTACACCTAATATATTATATCATAAATGAAGTTTTTTTTTATCTTTGGTAATTCTCATGAGAATAAATGTATATTTGTATTTCCAGATCAATACAAATTTTAGTCTGCAACTTTTGATCATTTCTGCCATATGCTTGAATGCTATAATTCTTCTTCTGTTTGGTATGTATCGTAATATGAAGGCAGATAGTGGCAATACCGAGATATTAACTTTTCATATGATCTTCATATTCTGCTATGCTTTTCGATCTTTATATATCAGTTATGTTTGTCAACGATCTAGAAACGAAGTTGAGTATTGAATTAACGTAGAAATATATGTAATATGATATAATTTTTTATATATGTATACAGGATGTCCGGTAATACTTGTATCATATATCGCACAGATGGAGCGGGTTAAACCGAATAGAAAAGTCCTCTACTGTTTTACGATTTTTGCACTAATTAGTGAAAAATTAATTTTAAAAATCAGCAAATCCGTGCGAGTATAAGCACATGGCGAGAAGAGACAGCTCTCTATTACATTGGTTGTTAGGAGCGCTTTGGCAACAGCTACGTACGAGCTAAGCGTAATACTAAATTTCCGCGTGTATTTTCTCTCTTTTTGCCACGTGCGCTTATACTCACACAGATTGACCGATTTTTTAACATTAATTTCTTATTAATTATTGTGAAAATCGCAAAGCGATAGAGAGATAGAGAACTTTCCTACTTATTAGATTAATCAATCCGCTATTCTTGCACACGAGAGGTGATACAGTTACTATCGAACACCATGTGTATGTGTATGTGTGTATATAATCCTATTGTGTATTTACGCAGTTCAAGCAAATGGGAATAATTTTGCACGATGTTTATCTGGAACATAAGTCATTGCAGGCTGAAGTAAGATCACTTTTATGCACAAATTTGATCAACAACAAATTGTTAAATACTCTCCTCGTTACTTTGTAACTTTATTATATATAAATTTTGTTATTCAGGTGATACAGTTTTCACTTCAATTGATCCACGAAGATTTGATATTTACTGCCTTTGGATTGTATGAAATCAATATGTCCCTTATATGTTCCGTAAGTAATTTATGGTAAATATATCGATTAGGAGATCCAGCCTCAATAACCTTGATCTTGATATATATTATCAAAAGTCATGATCCTGAGTAGCATTTGAAAGATTTTATAACTTGTTGTTTATTAAAAAGCTATTAATAAATAAAAGACTGTGTAAAATAAGATTTAGATATAGATTGTCAATGTGTGAAATTTCGCTCTAGAGAGAGGAGAGTAGAGCTATAGAGCTCAATGGTTTAACACGTATGGAAGAAATATACATATAGTACGCTATTAGAGTTGCACTGTGTATATATCAAGGTCAAGGTTTGCATCTTTTCTATGTCTTTTCTAATCGATTATTTACAAATTTGTCTTTATTTAACTTTTTATATTATTGATACAGGATCTATCTTGATAAAGTTTTCTTATAGATTGCTGGAGCGGTAGTAACATATCTTGTCATGGTCATTCAATTAGATACCTCAGAAAAATTTGCACATTATAATATAACTACTACGTAAAATTATATTGTGAAATAATTCTACAATCGCTAATGCATAATTGTTATAATTTTAAACTTTCATATTACAAAAAGTTCGTAACATTTATAAATATGAATTACATCCCACATGTCATAAAAAGGGCGTCATTTTTTGCTTAATGGACCGTGTTTTTCGGCTGTCGCATCCTCAGTTTCACGAAAAAAACCTGAAGCTAATTATAAACATATTATTCTTGTAAATCCCCTTGATTTTATTTTTAATCCCCTTGATTTTATATTTTTATGACCATCCATAACAGGATTAAACTATTAATTTATAAAAATGTGAACTCTCCCTCCTCCTCCTGTTCCCCTCTTCCTTCCCTTCCATTTTTCACGGTTCTCTATGTTAGGCCCTGGTAGCCATTTTCTTTCTTCTTTCTTTAAGAGAATATTATAAAATTCACCTAATCTAATCTAAGCTAACAATAAAATGAGGTATGGAGCATGAAACATGGAGCAAGAAGCAGGAGAGCACTTTTTTTTTAAGTGTTTCCAACTTTCCGGTTATCTCACACATATACGATACTGCTTTGGAATAATGAATAAAATGAATGAAATTTAAAAAAGAAATAAATAGATCAGTTGATACGTATTCTAAACATTTAAATTAATTCTGCCGGTCCTTAAGCCCGTATCAGACTACGTATTGAACATTGAGATTCAAGATTTAAGATTGAAATTTGACCAATCAGAATAAAGAAATTTTAGCCCCTTTTTATTCTGATTAGTCAAATTCCAATCTTTAATCTTCAATCTTCAATCTTCAATCTTCAATTTTCAATGCGTAGTCTGATACGGGCTTTACAATAACATATTCATATCTTACTTTTAGTTTCCGTTACATGGATTCCAAGTCCCTACATCCCCATGGAGCGTAACGAGCGCATCGCGGACCAATGCGCAACCTTAGAACATATATAAATGGAAGGGGAATGCCTTTGTTTCCCGATAGAAAAACATGTCGGAAGGAAGTAAGAAAGAAAATCATAGTTGCCTCTCTCTTGTGAGTTACTTTGCTCAAAAGTGCGCATGCGCGGCCATGTGTGTGTACACAAAAGTATGTATACTACAGACACGATGCTTGTATGTGTAGTTACTCACAAGAGAGAGGCAACTACGATTTCTTTCTCACTTCCTTCGACACTTTTCAGCCTGCTATTCCCCTTCCATTTATATATGTTCTAAGTGCGCAACTAATCACGAGTCCTTATTTCAAAAGGGTTAAAACTGCGTTGAAACTTATTTAACTTATTTAACTTTTTTAATCAATATTTCCAATAAGAACGCATTCATTTCAATATTTATGTACATGATAATAAAAAACGACCGATAAAACAATATTTAAAAGTCATTTTAGAGACATTCTGCTCGTTCTGCTTGCGCTCATTCCGCTCCATGTAGGGATTTGAATTTGAAATCCACGTAACAAAAATGACGGAACTGTATGTATCTCAGAGTAAAGAATAACAGGAATGAGCATGTGTTAAGCGAGCGGACGGAAGTGACTATACATATACAGGGTGTCCCAAAGCATCCTTGACAACGCTCGTGAGCAAGTAGAGCACAGTAAACTGAACAGAAAAGTCCTGTAACATTTTTTTCTATAATACTTAATAAAGGAGTTATTATTGAGTAAAGTCTGGCCAATCGACCAGCGTCGACCTTTAGCCGCGCGCCTGGTAGTGTGCGTGAGCGCTCCATCGCTGCGGTGACGCACACTAACAGACGGGCGTCTCACTGACGTGCGTCCGGCTAAAAGTCTGCGTTGATTAACCAGATTTTACTCAATAATAACTCCTGTATTAAGCGTTATAGAAAAAAATGGTACAGGACTTTTCTGTTCAGTTTACTGTGCTCTACCTGCTCACGAGCGTTGTCAAGGGTGCTTTGGGACACCCTGTATACATCAGCAAAAAAGTGCACGCTCAAGATGGCCGCTCACGGCCGCCAATATTGAATGATTTTTCGGCATTACAGTATTATACCAGCACATACATATTTTTATTTTGAAATATATATTGTTGGTACAGAAAACAAGCAAACTTTCTCAGCAGGGAATCGATTGTGAGTGCTTTCCAGCAACATATACAGGCGACACTGTGTAACACAGTGTACGACTCACAATCAGTGCTTTCCAACTATGACACAAGTCGACACAATCGTACACAGCTAGAATGATGTGTTCGACTGTGTCGTCGCTTAATTGATTAATTAAACTTATAAATTTTGTTAATAAAATAAAATTGTAACTATATTATACTTAATTTACATAATTTGATCAATTTTTAATTTCTTCTCTACATATCTGATAAATAAATTAATAATTCATAATAAATTTTTGTTGAAAAATACTAACTTTTACAGCGAAAATATCTTCTGCGAGTTTAAATTATTATTACAAATCGTTGATCTTCTTTATGGCTGCTCAAATCGTTGATATACACATACCCTGGCGAAAATAAAATGTAAAACGAGCGTTAACAAAACGTGAATTGGAGAGTAAATCTAGTGTAAAAGAAGAGTGACGGAAGCGTCAACAAAACTTCTAGAAGGCGTACATTGAAACATCGGAACGTAAAGAAAACGGCTATTAAGCGTTAGAAAAGCGTTAATAAAGCATCATCAAACTCTTCGACAAGCGTAAGCAAAACGTTCTCGAATGTAAACGGAGCGTGTCGAGCTTCTTAAGGAGCGGAAACAAAGTGTCATCGAGCTCCCAGACGAACGTGAGTGGAATGTCCTCAAGCTTCTCGACAAACGTGAACGAAACGTAATGGAGCGTTATCGAGATGTAAGAAATTTCAGAATTTATATAGATCTAGAATTTATACCTATTACTCTGTAAATTTTTTAATTATATATAAAAAGCAATATAATACAAATATTGCAAAATAGTAATTAATAGTGAATAGTGAAAAAATTTTTAGATATTTCAGATTAATCGTATTCTACTCATTGTCCTTAATATAGAAATAAACTATTAAAGCAGTTAATATGACATTCAAAATTTGATTCAAATTCAGTTCAAATTCTGGATCCGATATAAAACCTGGAATTTCTTACACTTCAATAACATTATATTTCGATAACACCCCATTATAACAAATGAAGGCAGGCAATGTTCCATAAAAAAGTCAATATCATAAATAATCATAAATAATAAATATCATAATAAAATCTTAAAATATTTTTATTCTTATTTTTATAATATTTGTAAAATGATTAAGATATATTCATATGTTTTAATTATATGTTTAAAAAAGAAAAGAACGAGCAATTAGTCAAAGAATAAAACTATAATATAAATATTTTTTAAAAAAGATACAAATGCAAGGATATATTTTATTATTATTACTTTGAACTGAAACGGCATTTTGAAGTTTGACGAGCTTTTTCTCCTTAAGCTTTCTGTGAAGTCAATGAAACAGTTGAAGTTAAAGATGTAGCAGTTGAAACTATAGATGGATCTGCTATTGCTGCCTCCTTTTCTGTCCTAAAATAAACATAAAGAAATGTTATCAGTTATACAGGGTGATTCAAAACAACCTTCTGTCCTTACAATGTCATATACTTGACTCAATTTTAAGACGATTTTTCCTTTGCCAAAATTTTTTCCGAGGCTTAGTTTTCAAATTATAAGCCAAAATAGTTAACGAATTACGGGCCGCGTACGCGAGGCAGGCAGGGGCGGTGCAACTCACCGTCCGATGCTGGTGATTACGTGAAGCGCTCGCTGCGATCAACTGTTTGCTACATGCGATGGGTATAAAAGAGAAAGACAGAGAGAGAGAGAGAGAGAGAGAGAGAGAGAGAGAGAGAGAGAGAGCGTGTGTGCGATCAGCTGTTTGCTACACGCGATGGGTGTAAAAGAGAGAGAGAGAGAGAGAGAGAGAGAGAGAGAATGTGTATGTGTGTGTATACGCGTATACGTTCTCTCTCACACATACACCCCATCGCATGTAGCAAACAGTTGATCGCAGCGAGCGCTTCACGTAATCACCAGCATCGGACGGTGAGTTGCGCCGCCCCTGCCTGCCTCGCGTACGCGGCCCGTAATTCGTTAACTATTTTGGCTTATAATTTGAAAACTAAGCCTCGGAAAAAACTTTGGCAAAGGAAAAATCGTCTTAGAATTGAATCAAGTATATGACATTGTAAGGACAGAAGGTTGTTTTGAATCACCCTGTATATCATGGAAGTAAATAACTATACAATTTCTGGCAATTATTATGAAATAATTGCTTTTTTATTTTTAGTAAAATCTAAACTTAGAACTGACCTCTGCGATATATTATTATTTTTAGATTTCTTTGATTGTTTTGCACGAAAGGATATACTTCTTCTTCCTCCAAGATCTAGCGCTCGATCTGAGAGATAAGCTGGTAGTGATTTGACCATTCCGTCAATGTCACCTTCATAATTGCCATGCTTCAATCGCTCTCGGTACAGATCTATAAAATGTGAAAAGCAAAAGAGATGAATAATTAATAAAAGAAGAGAATATTGTAATATTTTACAATTGAATATTCACTTTGAGCTAGCATCAGGAATCCAAGCGGAAACTTTTTTAACCCTTGCTTTCTAGGATAAACTCTCATTAATTTAGCATCTTTGCCGAAAACTCCAACAAGAAGGGCCACAGCCCAATCGCAATCATTTTTTGCTGCTTCCATTGCTGTGAAGCCTGCATTTGTGCAATAGAAACCACTTCCAAGATGAACCTGACAAAATAAAAGAATTTATTATAAAATGTGTTTTATAAAAAGATTATTACAAAAAAAGATAAATTACCTTGTTTTCTGTTTCCGAAGACATATCGCTAGTGCTGTGTCTATCTCCGAAGTTGCATACCTTTTCTGTAAAAATTTAGTCAATTTTATTAATTTTATGTATTTAGGTTTAAATCTTAATCATATTGTCTTTCTTTGAGAGAATTGATTACTATGTTGTACACAAATATTTCAGCAGTTAAAACCAACCATTGGTTAGGGCCGGAGCACAGACTTTTGCATAAGCGCATAACCATAAGCATAAGAAAATTGATTGGTCCATAACAATTTGCATAAGGAAATGGACCAATCAATTTCCTTATGCTTATGGTTATGCGCTTATGCCAAAGTCTGTGTTCCTTACCATTATTTATAAAAATAAAATTAAGTAAACAGTTGTACTAATCCTACTCACCTAGTGGCAATTGAATTAACTCGTAAAATTCTGTATTATCTCGTGAATTATTTAACCATTCTGTAACATATTGAACATTATCGAAAATGCTTGAATTAAACTTACTCAACATTTCCTCCATTTTAGAGACAGCATTTTCACACGCTTGTGAAAGTTGTTGTTCTACAATATCCATAATTTTTTCTTTTCACAATTCAAAAAATAAATTTAAACGACGAAAAATTAGAAAATACATAAATTAAAATTCGATAAAGATAAATAGATAAATTAATTATGAGTAATAATAATTTATAATAAGATAAATTTAAATTCACAATTTAGATATCGGGTATCACGTACGCACTAACACTAACACACATCGGGTATCACATACACACTACACACGCATCGCCGCCATTTTATTGTAAGGTGTCATGGCCGAAACCGGAAATCCCGCTGGCCACAGCTTTTCATATGTCAAAGCCCGAAGTTAGCAATCTAGGTTTAGTATAGACATCTGTGCTCTAAAGCCCATTCTACAATGGCAGTAACAAGGCTGTAGGAGTAGAAAAGTATACTGTTTTTAGTGATATAAAGACCGAGAATAACGAAATGGGCAATTCCCATTTGCTCTTAAAACTTTTAAGAGTAAATGGGAATTGCCCATTTCGTTACTCTCGGTCTTTACATCAATAAAAACAGTATACTTTCCTACTCCTACAGCCTTGTTACTGCCATTGTAGACGGGCCTTAACGTAAACTATAGATTTTCAGTACTAGCAGTGAATATCGGAACACGGCTTTTATTGCGTATCTGTAGCTACAATAAATGGTTGTTACAAATGGAGTCCTAGATTATCAGAGAGGCGCCAACTCTACCCCCACTATGCCCACCGCCGCCATCTTAAGACACAAACGTCAGTAGTGCTTATATATATATATACAGGGTGTCCCAAAGCACCCTTGACAACGCTCGTGAGCAGGTAGAGCACAGTAAACTGAACAGAAAACTCCTGTAACATTTTTTTCTATAACGCTTAATAAAGGAGTTATTATTGAGTAAAGTCTGGCCAATCAGCGCCGACCTTTAGCCGCGCACCTGGTAGTGTACGTGAGAGCTCCGTCGCTACGGCGACGCACACTATCAGGCAGACGGCTCACCGACATACGTCCGGCTAAAAGTCGGCGCTGATTGGCCAGAATTTACTCAATAATAACTTCTTTATTGAGCGTTATAGAAAAAAATGGTACAGGACTTTTTTGTTCAGTTTACTGTGCTCTACCTGCTCACAAGCGTTGTCAAGGGTGCTTTGGGACATCCTGTATATATATATATATATATATATACAGGGTGCGGCATTTATAGTGACGCGGGCATATTTTTCGGAAACGAAGTGAGATATCAAAAAATGTTTCAGACAAAAGTTGCATGGTTTCGAGGGGGCCATATGATAAAAATATGGATTTGACCTTAAGTGGTCTTTTCAAGGTGAGGTCAATGTGGTCGATGTTTTCTTAAATGGAACTCCCCATTTTTTATTACATATTCTTGTAGCTTACCTCGAGAGCTTTCCAAAACACTATAATAAAGTATTTTTTTATAAAGTACTTTTTGAGTTATTTTATATTTTAATCTGACATATTTTGATATAAAAAATAAAATATCTCGTAAAATATTTAGTTTTCGATAATCTTACTGTAATACTTTTATGTACAGAATAATGAGACAAATCAATTAGTAAAAAAAAAATAATTGTTTTTAAGAAAAAGTATGTAATTATTTACAATGTATTTTTTTAAACAATTATTTGTTTTTTTTCTTTACACTAATTGATTTGTCCCACTATTCTGTACATAAAGATTATCGAAAACTAAATATTTTACGAGATATTTTATTTTTTATATCAAAATATGTCAGATTAAAATATAAAATAACTCAAAAAGTATTTAATGAAAAAATACTTTATTATAGTGTTTTGAAAAGCTCCCAAGATAAGCTACAAGTATATGTAATAAAAAATGAGAGATTCCATTTAAGAAAACATCGATCACATTGACTTGGCCTTGAAAAGGTCACTCAAGGTCAAGTCCATAGTTTCATCATGTGTCCCCCTCTGAACCATACAACTTTTGTATAGAACATTTTTTTCCATCTTGTTTACTTTACGAGATATTTGCGTGCGTTGATTAAAATGACTCACCCTGTATATGTTTTAAATATGTACAGCTTAATTTCTACATATATAACATATATGACATTTCTACTTACCGTGGTAACAAGAAATTATAATATGTACTTATTTAAACTTTTAATATTAACACAATCACATTTGATTGACAGCTGTCAGACTGTACGTGTGACGTTTGTATTCTAACATGGCGGCTATTTTAATCGACCAATCAGAAAGTGGAACAAGTTGGCGCCTCTCTGATAATCTAGGACTCTAGTTACAAGCAGCGCTGATACGTCAAAAAAGTGCACGCTCAAGATGGCTGCGTGACGTACTTCCGTTCGCGATAAATCTACCTTCACCTCCACTACCGATATGCTCACATCTCTTATTCTTTACTCTGAGATTCGCACTTTGTGTTTATATCGCGATTTTTCTCTATTTGGAATTTGCCCATCATTCCTGTCGATCATTAAATATAAATAAAATTTAATTCGATATTTGTGAGAAAAATGAGTTTCAATAAAACCAAGGAAGTTATAGAAGAGGGAGACGTTGTTATTTTATATTTGAATCCAAACAACATGCATTCTTTGGAAGTAAAGGCAAAAATTTTTAGCAAGAAAGGAGAGTTCGTGGATAATGTGTTCCAAACTACATATGGTGCATTGAAAGTCATCTCGCTCGTCGGACAAAAGTACGGTTCAAAAATAGAGCTAACTAGAGGTTGGGCGTATGTGTTACAACCAACACCAGAGCTCTGGACAATGACATTACCACATAGAACACAGATTATTTATAGTCCAGATATAAGTCTCATTATACATTTAATGGAACTTAAACCAGGCAGTATAATTATCGAAACAGGTATGTTATAATATTAATTGAAATAAATCTTATAATCTTTGTCATAATCAATTTTAGGCACTGGTAGTGGCTCATTATCGCATTCTCTAATTCGAGTAATACGTCCAAATGGTCATTTATATACTTTTGATTTTCATGAGCAGCGTGTGTCTATTGCTAGCATGGAATTTGATAGACATGGACTGAGTGATTTCGTAACTTTACAAAAAAGGGATGTTTGCTTAGAAGGGTTTGGAGAAGAGCTGAAACACAAAGTTGATGCAGTTTTTTTGGATCTTCCACATCCATGGTTAGCTATAGAACATGCTACTGTTGCTTTAAAACATATAGGTAAGACTTTTTTTTAATTTAATTATTTGTGGAAAAACATTAATCAATATATAATAATAAATATTTTTTTATGACAAAAGTATTTTAATATTTATACAGAAATATATGCATATGATAGCAGTTAAAATTACAATACATAAATATATTTAAAGACATACTATATATATATATGCATTGTGCAAAAATTATGTTCTGTATTATATATAATATATGACAATGATTGTTATCCAATAGGAGGAAAACTGTGTTTTTTTTCTCCTTGCATTGAGCAGGTTCAACGTACTTGTGCCAAACTTATTTGTGAAGGATTCATAGAATTAAATACATATGAATGTTTGCAAAGAGAAATGAATGTTCAATGCAAATCTTTGCCAATATTAGATTTCGAATGTTTGAAGTACAAGGTTTGTGCATTTTATTATTTATTGAATATCAGTTTTTAATTGAAAAAAAGATGAAATAGTTCTATTTAGTATTGAAAACTAGTATATCTCAATGTACAAAATATAAAACATTTTTGGATACTAAATCCTGTTTTAAATATTTTCCTTATATGATTTTTTATTTTTCTTTTGACAACTAAAACAGATGCAATTTTTTCAAAAACATTGAAAAAAAAAATTTTAATAAAATATAGCATATTATAGTGTGTAAAATACAAAATATATAATTGTTCACAATTACAGCACAAAAATGAGGACATGACTGAGAAGAATGAAAGGAGAGAGAGGAAACAGGAAGAAAAACTCCTTACAGTCATTCATGCTCAATCATTACCTGGGCATACAGGCTTTATTACAATTGCTACCCTTCCTCCTTCCTGTCTTCGTTATGCACCAGAGTAAAAAAAAAGGAATTATTAATCATATAAAGATTCAGATCAAGACAAAGCAAACAACTGAAAAATATAAAAAACTGGAACATGCAATGTGCATTAAGTAAACAAGTAAAGCATTAAACAAAATTCATAACATTCACTGCCATTCAAATAAAAACTTCGTAATTTTAAAACTATAGAAGGAATTTCCAGATTGCTTATTTTTTAAAAAAAGTTAAATATTTTTTTCTGAGATTACTATTGTAATGGAATTTTAGAAAACATCTACTGTTACCTATGAAACAAATAATGAAATATTAAAATATCAGGAAAAACTTATAAATGGAATTATTAAAAATAAAAAATTGGTCACTCACACATTTGGTTTGTTATTTGTTATATACTAAATATTTTATGCATCTGTCTTGCTTGGATTCCAACTAAGATAATCGAGTCGAGTTGCAGCCTGATACTCTTTCACTAAATATTCTACAATTTCTCGCGAATTATCTAATTCGTCAAGATTATCTTCAAACATCTTTTCTTTGCGAAATTGTTCCAGAAACGCCTCTCGCTTACGCAGTTTGTCATATTGTTGTAAAGCTCTGTCGAAAAGCTAAAAATATATATATATATATATATATATATATATATTTATTTATTTATTTATTTATTTATTTATTTATCAGCACATTTAAGTATCGATGTTGTAACATATTGGCTAATCAATTTTAATGACTGTGTAATATTGAATGGCCATGAAATACTCACCGATGATATATTAGTATGATTGGCTAACATCAAACCAGAAACGCGATGTGTACTTTGTATATAAGGAGATTTTCTTGAAAGAGCTACTTGTATACTTGCTGGACCCCAGGGAATAAACTGTGCAAGTTTTCGTTCTCTAATCCTTTGTAAAGATTTATGCACTTGTGTTGGATCTATTTCACCCTAAAATACATTATTAATCTTTTGTATCATGTGTTTTATAACTTGTATATCTGATTCTTAAGTAAATTTCAAGAAATAATTATAATTATAAACATGATATCGCTTTTAAGGAATTTTACCTGAATTATGTTTAAGATAGATATATAACAATGAGATGCATTTCTATCTAATGCTGTAGAAACCATCATATTTTTTGGTTGCAGCAATCGTCGCATTACATCCAAAACAGATGTTTTCCTTACAGATGCGCCCTGTTTTTAAACAATATTTGTTTTGTACAAAATTCAGTCATAGTTGACAATGTATAGCTATAAAAAGTAGTTTCTATTGTATATGATAATTATATATGACACAATTTAAAATTTAAATGAGATTGAACTTGGATAAATATACAATGAGAATATTGAATATACGATACATACACAAGTGTGTGTATATATGTTATAATTTCAATGTGTATAATTAGCAAAAAACTTATCCATATAAATCATTAACAAAAGTCATCGTCTCTTATGGTTGATTTCCCCATTGTAGACACTTATCATTGAGCGAAAATAGCAATGTTTTAGATACTAAATTACTAACTGCAACACATGTCATAGTAATATTTTCATTTGACATGCTATCTATCAGTAAGCCAACCATAAGAGATGATAAATTATGAACTTTGATCATTAGTTACCTCTTGATCAGTTGTAAGTGGAGTGTATCCAGTCATTAGGAAATGTAAGCGAGGAGTTGGAATGAGTGGTGCAATCAAACCAACTAAATCATTATTCATATATGAAGGATATCTCAAAGTGGTTGTACTGACAGACATTATTGTCGAAACAAGTTTATTTATTTGTGTGAAGCTAGGATTCTGAATATGTAATCTATCTGAAGCAATTCTATTCAGAGCAGTATTATCTAAAACCACCACACAATCTGCGCATTGAGTCAGCCTTTTTAAAGTTAACAATGAATTATATGGCTGTACTACAACATCACTATAACAAAAATTTGAAGTATGTAAACATTTAAAAGAGATACTTTTCTTATTGTTAGTAGATAGATATATTTACCTTATCTCATCTTGATTTGGAAAGACACTATATGTCTCAATTAATTTCTTAGGAAATCTATCAGCAAGAGATTCTAACATGAAAGATCCCATACCAGAACCTGTACCTCCTGCTATTGAATGGCACAGAACAAAACCCTATAATTCCAATACTTTTTTTAAAATTATAATAAACATTATAACTATATGACAAGAGTTTAATATTTCATATGTTTTTCATATGCATTATAGACATGAGATTAAAATCCTACATGGTGTTTTAAAGTTAAACGATTAATCTTCGCCAATATGTTCTACGAGTAGAAATATAAAAAAAAGAATGTTATATAATTATAAATCTAGAAACATTTTACTATCATGTTAAATTGGAAAAAAAAGATCGTTTGATTTTGCATTTTTAAATGCCATCCCCCGTTTCTTATACAACATTGATATTATTAGGAGAATGAATTTAAAACTATGAATATCTCATATCTATCTTGCTTTAGTTTAGTGAATGCATCATTGATTCTATCAGTTCGTATCATGAATCGACTCTTGTTCAGTACACTATTGTTTTCTAATTTCCTCACAGATACAAATCTAGCAGTGTAAGATCTGGTGATCTTTCAAATAATAAACAGCTAGAATTAACAGATAAATATCGCTGATCTACTCTTATATCGTAATATAACAGTGAATCCATTATTCTGTTTGTTTTCTTGTTATAACATTTTTAAAGTATTTCTGGATCTATGTTTATATCACATTTTTTCCTTATTTCTACTCATAAAACTGGTGAAGTTTGATCATTTAACTTTGAAACACCCTGTATGTCATTAGTAAAATATAAAAGAACAAAGATGATTACTTCCAAGCTGTCACTGCCATCAGCTTCTCTATCCAGTATATCAAAAATTTCTTCCTGTAATTTTTCACCCTGATGGTACCCTGACGCCCAATTATTTCCAGCACCACCACCATGTTTTGATAAATAGATATTTTCAGGATTATACAACTGAAACAATTAAAAATTTTTATTCTTATTTATTTTCTTTTTGTCAATTATAAAATAACTATAAAACTATATAAAAACAAGAATATTACATGAAAATAATGTGTATTACCTTTGAATATGGAGAATTCATAATAGTGTGAATTACTCTAGGTTCCAAATCTAATAACACAGCTCGTGGTATATAATGCTCATCATCTGACTGATAAAAAAAAACATCCTTTCTGTCTGTTCCATCTATTGCATAATCTTCCAAGATTCCTTCTGGGCTAATTCCATGTTCTGCACATAATCTCTTCCAAAACTCAAATCCAACTAGAAATAAAAGAAATGTATGAAAGATAACATATAAGTTTTATTATAAGAAAATATATATATGTCTTATTATAAGATTTTATATAAATGTTTCGAATATTCTCTTTGTAGCCAAATATTCATTATTTTTTCATAATGTATTTGTTTTGCCACTGTTTGGAAATTATAGTACATTTATGTAAAAAAATTTTAACACATGAAAAGAATATATCCATAGAAATATAACATATAATACTTTGATTGCCGCATTGGCCAAGCTGCAAAGTTATCATCTCGCACGGCATTTTAACGTTCAAATATAAATCACTTTATTTTTTAATTTGATACAAAATAGTACAAAAAGAACACAAGATCACAGTTTAACCAATTATGACAGCCGAAAATCAAGATCATAGATATAGTATATCTAGACCGAGTGTTGAGGAGTGGGAGCCGAGGTGCACGTAGAAAAGGACATACTCTGTTTCGTGCCCCTTGCGTTTTCTCTCGCTCGCAAGTAGCATGACGAAAGAGAGCGCCATAGACATAGTATATCTAGACCGAGCGTTTGCCTTTATTTAAGGAGTGGGGGCCGATGCCCACGTAGAAAAGGACATACTCTGTTTCGTGCCCCTTGCGTTCTCTCTCGCTCGCACAGAGCATAGCGCTCTCTTTCGTCATGCTACGTGCGAGCGAGAGAGAACGCAAGGGGCACGAAACAGAGTATGTCCTTTTCTACGTGGGCATCGGTCCTCACTCCTCAACACTCGGTCTAGATATACTATGTCTATGGAGAGCGCTATGCTCTGTGCGAGCGAGAAAGAACGCAAGGGCACGAAACAGAGTATGTCCTTTTCTACGTGTATCTTTACCCCCACTCCTTAAATAAAGGCAAACGCTCGGTCTAGATATACTATGGGTGCGTTCGGGGAGACGCTATTAGCGCTAACAGCGTCGTTCTATCTTTGTTACTTATTGAAAGTTGAACAAGGACAGAACACGCTCATAGCGCTAAAAGTGTGCTCTCCGAACGCAGCCTATGTCTATGATCAAGATATAGTTTCCATGCACACGCGCGAAAAACAGTGTTGCCAACCATTATAAAAATTTCTCCCAAAGAACGGCTCCGTAAAGTTAGCCGGACCACTTTAACTTTTTAATAATTAAAATTATCTAATCGTTTGGTGGTCGTTCGATGATGATTGATAGCCTAATTAAAACGTTTGGTGGTCAATCGTTTTTTTTAAATTAAATAAATAATTAAAATATTGGTATGAAGTTAAGCCCAGTGCCCACGAAGCGTGATTTCAAGCTAGTTTGTTTGTAAGTAATCATGCTGGGTCGCGAATAGGCAACGAAGCTTGATGTAAAACTAGGCCCGCTGCCAGTTTTGCATCACACAGAGCTGGGTGCTGTACGTGGAAGCATGCGTGAAAGTGCGTGGTAGAAAGCTGATCAAGCAGACAGGACAAATAGACGTAAACTTCTTTATATCCGATTTAAGATAAGATGGAGCTTGCGTGGAGAAATAAATTAGCAGCTCTGAGTCTTTTACTAATTGTAGACGTCAAAAGAAGAAACGAGATATTTCACATTTTTTCTTTGTATGCATTGATTAATACCGAAATTTGTTCCTTTGTCCATTTCGTTGACTGGCCAATTTGTGCCACAAGCTGCGACATTTTTACGAAAGTTTCCGGCCCGGCAGACATAAATTAACTGGCTCACATCACGTGACTCTGTCTGAGTCCGTTGCCGCCCACGGACGGGAACGGACGTGTTTAGACACGTTACGCGTGTGTCCTTTGGACTTTATTTTTGAGTTTCTTCCTCTCCTTTAGAGGAATTTTTCCATTTGTTACTCTCATTTGTTACTCCCAACCTGTTTTTGGCCGGATTATACCGATCCAATTAGATCGGATGTGGCCACGATAAGAAAGAAGAAGAAGAAGAAGACGTGACTCTGTCTGATTGGACGAACTGCGCTAGAATCCGAGCAACACGCTTGGAAAATAGCACTGAATCTATCTTGAAAATCTAACCGCCGAGCCCGCCACGCAACACGCCGCGAGTCACATTTCTCGCCACAGAACGAACTTATTGTTAGCAGCACGCATAGACATAGTATATCTAGACCGAGCGTTTGCCTTTATTTAAGGAGTGGGGTAAAGATGCACGTCGAAAAGGACATACTCTGTTTCGTGACCCTTGCGTTCTCTTTCGCTCGCACATAGCATAGCGCTCTCTTTCATCATGCTACGTGCGAGCGAGAGAGAACGCAAGGGGCACGAAACAGAGTATGTCCTTTTCGACGTGCACCTCGGCTCCCACTCCTCAACACTCGGTCTAGATATACTATGTCTATGGCAGCACGCATGGCTCCACGCAACAAAAACAGCTTCAAATCACGCTCCGTGGGCACTGGGCTTTAGCCGGACATTTTTAATTTTTAGTCTAATCGATTAAATCAGGGCTTACTCGATGCAGAATCGTTAGGTGGTCACAAATCCTTTATTTACAACGTTTGGTGATCCATAATTTATCCAAAAAGTAAAAAGAACCATGTGCGGTTAGGTAGTGGGGATGGCTAACTGGAAGCTGTAAAGTTAGCCGAACAAATATATTATTTACCAACCAATTTTGTTCAACTTGGTCTTAACTGAAAGACAATCGTTTGGTGGTGATTGGTAGTCTAATTACAACGTTTGGTAGTTAATTATTAGGCTACTACGATTATAAAACCATGTGCGCTGATCCTGCGCCTGCGCGTGCCTTTGTCGTGAAACGGCTCTCGCAGACCAGCGCGTTGACGCGACGCGCGATATTCAATGAGAGCTCTGATTTTCGAAAAAAATAAAGCTCTCATTGGATATCGCGCGTCGCGTCATCGCGCTGATCTGCAAGAGCCATAATGCTGATATTACATTCCATAGACATAGTATATCTAGACCGAGTGTTGAGGAGTGGAGGCCGATGTGCACGTAGAAAAGGACATACTTTGTTTCGTGCCCCTTGCGTTCTCTCTCGCTCGCACAGAGCATAGCGCTCTCTTTCGTCATGCTACGTGCGAGCGAGAGAGAACGCAAGGGGCACGAAACAGAGTATGTCCTTTTCTACGTGGACATCGGCCCCCACTCCTTAAATAAAGGCAAACGCTCGGTCTAGATATACTATGTATATGTTACATTCAGACAAAATGTTTGTGGATTGGCAATCAGATGGAGAATGCCTAGTCTGATACGAACTTTATGATTATGCGCTTATGCAAAAGTGTGTGCTCCTCGCTTAAATACATAACACATACGTCCCATAAATAATATATACGGGTAGAAGAAAGGAATCAAGCGGCACTCTTCTAAAGAATGAAATGGCTTAGGGCCGTGGCACATAAAAAAACTTAAGCAGTAAGACTTAAGACGTAAGCGAATTGACCAATCACGATCGAACAGTAAGGCAGCCATATTGAAACGTAAGCTACGCTGAAAATTCCGTATAGTTGAAATTCTTAAGTCTTAAGTCTTACTGCTTAAGTTTTTCTATGTGCCACGGCCCTTAAAGTATATCGGTGTATACTAGACTATTATAATATACAGAGACTCTAGAAATTCTTTACTCGATAGCCAATCGCTACGCCAATAGCTTTATAGTAATATTACATTCGTCGTACGATAAACTTTTTAAGCGCATTGATTAGCTAATTTCTAGAAATTATTTCTAGAAATTCAAGAAATTTTTTTTTGCAACTAATCAGTATGCTTAAAAAGTTTATCGCACGACAAATTTAATGATATTACATTCACACGACAAAATGTTTGTCGAACGTAACGATTGATTATCGAATAGAGAATTTCTAGAATCTCTATCGAGATTCACCGAATTCTCCATCTGATTGCCAATCCACAAACATTTTGTCTGAATGTAATATCAGCATTATGTCTATACGCGCGATATCCAATGAGAGCTTTATTTTTTCCGAAAATCAGAGCTCTTCTTGGATATCGCGCGTCGCATCAACGCGCTGGTCTGCGAGAGCCATTACACGACGAAGGCACGCGCAGGCGCAGGATCAGCGCACATGGTTTTATAATCGTAGTAGCCTAATAATTAACTACCAAACGTTGTAATTAGACTGCCAATCACCACCAAACGATTGTCTTTCAATTAAGACCAAGTTGAACAAAATTGGTTGGTAAATAATATATTCGTTCGGCTAACTTTACAGCTTCCAGTTAGCCATCCCCACTACCTAACCGCACATGGTTTTTTTACTTTTTGGATAAATTATGGACCACCAAACGTTGTAAATAAAGGATTTGTGACCACCTAACGATTCTGCATCGAATAAGCCCTGATTTAATCGATTAGACTAAAAATTAAAAATGTCCGGCTAACTTTACACCAATATTTTAATTATTTAATTTAAAAAAAACGATTGATCACCAAACGTTTTAATTAAGCTACCAATCATCACCAAACGACCACCAAACGATTAGATAATTTTAATTATTAAAAAGTTAAAGTACTCCGGCTAACTTTACGGAGCTCCAAAAAACAGTCAAAATTCCGCCAAAAATCCCCAAAAATATATTTTTGACCACAGACTTTTATATAATATTTCATACTAGACCGCTAACTCCCTTATATACTAGACGTCCTTAAACAGAGATCGGACAAACCGTTAACAATCTCTGATTGGCTCCGTCGCCTGGGGTAAAACCAGAAGTGTGAGAGAGAAAGTTATATATAAGTGAGAGAGAAAGATATATAGCTAACCTAACCGACCGTCCATAGCTAACCATAATTGTCCGTCAAAGACATAAATTATATTTATAATAATACATAATGTATAATATAAAATAACGTAATAATAATGATAATAATATAGTAATAATATAGCAATAATAATAATAATATAACCTATAATAATAATTATAACAATATATTTTTTAATAGTCAATTCATATTATTAGTTGATATTAATACAGAAAACTGATGAAATATATTTGTTCGTAATCTTTTTTAATACGTGTTTTAATATTCATTACTCACGTCAAACGAAAAATATATATCGTATTCTTGTCTTATTCAAGAATCAAAATAAACCGCCATCAAAAACGTCATATCCGGTTTCATCCCACGACGGCACGTTGTCCGATCTCTGTTTAGTGCCGGTCTACAATAGGTGATTTAAGCTCTAAGCCTTAAGAAATTGACTAATCACAGTCGAGTATTCTCTTCATACTTGATTGTGATTGGTCAATTTCTTAAGGTTTAGGGCTTAAATCATCTATTGTTCCCCGGCACTTAAGCCCGTATCAGACTATGCATTGAAGATTGAGATTCAAGATTCAAGATTGAAATTTGACCAATCAGAATAAAGAAATTTTAGTCCTTTTTGTTCTGATTAGTTAAATTCCAATCTTTAATCTTCAATCTTCAATTTTCAATGCGTAGTCTGATACGGGCTTAAAGATCTCTAGATTAACCGTTCATTCGAAAACGCTATAAGATCAGCGGATCCGTCTATGTATTTTATATGTCTATAAAAAAAAAATAGAAGCTTTCAGCTTTCAGTTGCATGTCTCAAGAGTTGCACGTGTCAAGAAACATAAGTTTGTTGTGTATTGATAAATACAATTATCAAAGGTATGTAAAATACAATAATGTAATGTACATTTTTGTAATGCTCATGTTTAATAAATATTAGGTTTCTATGTTACAAAATTTGTTTACAAAAATGAATTTTGTAAATTTTATGTATTGTGTATTGGAATTAATTTAACCAGGTCATATATTCTAATGTAACAATGTAATGTAAAATGCGAGTTAATGGAAAAATTAATAAAATTTGATGAGACTATATATATAATCTGTTTATTGTGACATCATGTTTAATAATAAATAATATATAGACATACATAAAGATAGAAAATGATCTATTTTATGTTAGTATTTTTTACTGGAAATTTTTGTAATGGATCTTTTGTAATAAATGAAGTAAAGTAAACAATAAATAATGAACAAAAATTTATTACATATTTATATTATTGTAACAGATGTCTGGAAACAAGTGTCGTAATTGCGGGTCTACAAATATTGAGACCGATCCTGCACGTGGAGATGCTATTTGTATGGAATGTGGTTTTGTATTAGAGGATTCAGTTATTGTTAGTCAACCAACTTTTGAGGAATCATCTTCGGGTAAAATAATGCCTAAATACTTTGTCCCTAATGATAGCACAGGTGGTGCTACAAACTTTGGTGCACGTAAGTTATTTAAATAATATTTTCTTTTTCTTCTTTTGAAGATTACAATATAAAACTCAGCTAAAATCTTTTTAATTTGCAGGTTACTTCAATGAAAAAGAATCCAGAAAAAACACCATAGAAAATGCCAGGAAAGGTATAATACATCTTGGTCTGCAGCTAGGGTAAAAATTTCTTGTCTTTTTATGATGTATGCACATAATTGCACGAGTCTTATCTCTTAAATAATTTTTATAGTTTGAAATTTTCATTTTAGCTTAGACGAGAATGATATCAACATGTCTGTGACATTTTATAAAATGGCTTTAGATCGTAATTTGACACGTGGGAGAAAACAGGTACATAACCAGGCTGCCTGTGTGTATATTACTTGCCGACATGGAAACAATACACGTATCCTTTACATTTACAATAATGCAAAAAGTTAATATAGAACTTAATATTTTTATTTTTTTTCTATTTTTGCTATGTTTGTACAAATTGTCTTTAATGTACAGTTGATTTTCATTGTTGTGCAATTGAATTTGTTTATTAAGTCATACATAAAGTACAAATATATATAAAGGAATATAGAAAAGAGAATGTAAAAGAGATATAAATTCTTAACAATTTATATAGTTCTTCATCCTATTATGCTTATCGACATCAGTGATATTCTTCATATTTGTGTTTATGAACTTGGACGGACATATCTGCGGTTTACACAAGCCCTTGGTGTCAACATAGTCTTTGCAGGTAAGCAGCTTGCATATGATATAATTTTATATGTAATAATTGATAACTGTAAAAGTACTAATTGATACATATTGTGCTAAAATGCTAGCAATATTTTTTTATTTATCTCATTGCAATACTAAGAATTAAATAAACTTAATAGTTACATGTTTCAATAAATTACATAAAATTCTAAATCTAAAAGCATAATTTTTTATGTTAATGTATAAAACAAATAAAAATTTATTCTATTATTTATTATACAATCAGTTTTATTATATGGATAAATGAATGATTTACATAAAACTTGGGACTTCTTTTGTTTTTGATTAAATCTGAGCTGTGTTCTAAAATTCACTGTCAGTACTGAAAATCTATAATATATGTGTTACTTTGTGACTATAGATTTTCAGTAAGCAGTGAATTTTGAAACATGGCCTTGATTAATAAAGCATAATTTTTTTTTTGAGAACTTACATAGAGGCATAGTTCTTAAAATTTGTTTTGTTACTTTTATATTGGCATTAATCAAGATTATGTAATTTATGAAGGAAATCATTATTTTTATACATGGAAGATATTTTACTCCTAATATTAGATTTTTATGTATGTATAATCTAATATCATAACTATATATATATTTTGTAAGATAAATTATGGTACTTTGTGATACAACTTAATTCTGTATTTAATATACATACAATAATATATATATATATACTATATACATACAGGATAATCTATAATAATTGGTCTATTATAATTTTCTTGATTAACAATGCAAAAAAAATGGTAGAGAAAAAAATTGAATAACAAAACAATGATTGTCACAAAAATGACCTCATTTTTTTTTTTTGATATAGCAATGCACGGATAAATATAATTGCATTTTTTTGAAGGAATTACTTATTGTTGATTGAATGTCATAGATTTCTATATATTATGGACCTCTAACAACAATGTTAAAGGTGATGTAAAGATAGCCATAAAGGAGGACAAAATATATTGGGTTATATGCAGAGTGATTCAGAAATACTTATACAAACTTTAGGAGTGAGTCCTCCATACATATACAAGAAAAAAATCCATATACACATATGTCCGGTAATGTTTGGTGTATGAGTTATAAACGAAAGATTTCAACGACAAAAACTGACAGAATATATCTATAATGACACATGACCAATGTAATATATCTTCAGTTCAATTATTTATCTACTTACAATTTACAATAAATATTCATAATGTCCTCCACCTGCTTCAGTGCACGCATGGACACATCGGATCATGGACTGTCACACCCTTTCAAAGATCCCATGACGATTGCAAATGGTTTCGCAGGCATCTTTGATGCGTTGATGAACCGTCTCTTCATTTGCAATCTCAGTTGCATAAACTAAGGCTTTTAAGTATCCCCACAGATAAAAATCTAATGGATTTAGGTCAGGCCATGGTACTGAATTGAATGTAATCTTTCGATTATAACTCATAAACCAGGTATTACCGGACATATATATATGACATTTTTTTCTTGTTTATGTGCGGAAAACTCACCCTTAAAGTTTAGATAAATATTTCTGAATTACCCTGTATAGCACAGACTTCTACATATCATACTAGATCGCTAACACGGCTAATGTCAATATAACCATGTTAGCAATATAATATAATAAATAAAAGTCTGTGATACACATTAACACGATATATTCTGCCCATCTTAAATATGACTGTCCTTACATCATCTTTAGCATCGCTGTTAACGGCCTAATATGATATTGTACATATATATACAGGGTGTTTAGAAAAATGTTAAAAAAATTTAAGAGAAAATTTCCCAGGGAGGGGGAAGGGTCAAAATAAGAAATATTCGTATAAACATGTATCCGGAAAAATGTTCCGTTTGTGAAATACGGCCCCGAAAGGTGTGACCAAAAAAGTATTTTTTGCGAGTAAAATGATAATTATACATTACAATTTGAAATTTTAAGAATGTATGGGTCTGTTCTTTATAACTGAACTGAGTGGAATTGGCACTAGCTCAGAGTTTATTTTTCTTCTTCCAATGTGGAGAGAAAAAGATAAACTCTGAACTAGTGCAGCTAGTTCAGCTATAAAGAATAGATCCTATGTTACTATAATAGTAGACGGTCATAATCTGGGGTTAGTTTTTGAATAGTATTACTGTGTTGTCATTTTTACATGTAGTTAAGAAGTTAGAAACAAAATTTTTAGTTTTATTTCTAAAAGTACATCACTTAGGGCCAATTTCACCAACCTCGGTTAGATTAACCGACGGTTAAAATTAGCAGGGTGGCCAACAGAAAATAGAGGTGAAGGAAAACCAAGCATTCTTATCATTTCAGTTGGAACCCTGCCAATTTTAACCGTCGGTTAATCTAACCGAGGTTGGTGAAATTGGCCCTTAAGAAATCAAGTTTCTAACAAGGGGAACATCAGATATGGTTTCCTCCGATTTCGCCGAGTATGACATATATTTCTACCCTTCCACCAATCTATGCTATATAAAATAATACAACCCAACCTCAAGCATTCGCGAAAAAAACGTGTTTAAAATTTGCGTAGTCTCCATGTACCGAATTGTAAGAAAAGATTGATAGCTAAGCGGCGTAGCTTACAACTTACAAGCACGGTCTTCTATACTCTATACAGATCTGGGCACTCGCTACCCCCACTCCGGATTTTGTGTAGCACCCATAGACATAGTATATCTAGACCGAGTGTTGAGGAGTGGAAGCCGAGGTGCACGTAGAAAAGGACATACTCTGTTTCGTGCTCCTTGCGTTCTCTCTCGCTCGCACGTAGCATGACGAAAGAGAGCGCTATGCAATGTGCGAGCGAGAGAGAACGCAAGGAGCACGAAACAGAGTATGTCCTTTTCTACGTGGACATCGGCCCCCACTCCTTAAATAAAGGCAAACGCTCGGTCTAGATATACTATGTCTATGGTAGCACCAAAAGCGGCCATTGTTTCTGCCATAGACATAGCATATTTAGACCGAGCGTTTGCCTTTATTTAAGGAGTGGGGGTAAAGATGCACGTAGAAAAGGACATACTCTGTTTCGTGCCCCTTGCGTTCTCTCTCGCTCGCACATAGCATAGCGCTCTCTTTCGTCATGCTACGTGCGAGCGAGAGAGAACGCAAGGGGCACGAAACAGAGTATGTCCTTTTCTACGTGTACCTCGGCTCCCACTCCTCAACACTCGGTCTAGATATACTATGTCTATGGGGATTAAAATCCGTTAAGGTCGAAAGGCAATATAAGCCAAGCGCGGTATTTAGGGCGCATAAATATTTATTATAAAAAAGACATTGTCAATACAAAAATCACGAAAAGCAGACGTTTCGGCCCTTTCTTTGGGCCATCTTCAGCGCACGGGATTAATAATAAAATTAAGCGTAAAAATAGATTCGAGTATTAGTCGGTTGACAATAAGTACGAAGTCACATATATAAAACGAATATGATAGATATAAAACTAATAGATATAAAACGAAGATCTCTCGCATCGTCGAAGTAAAGATAGACAAGTATTTCCCATTGTTATTGAGAAGATGATCAACTCCTTGATTGTTAGGTCGAAAATTAAAAAATCCAAATAATGCATGAACATGACAGTACGTTAATTTCAATTATGCCTGTAAAAATTATGGGGAGAAATGTTATTTCCGGGGCTCTTTAATTTGATAGGTGCATTTGATAGATTTCTTACTAAGAAAAAGAATGCCGCAAACGACAATGCGTTACGATCAATAGTTTTCGAGATATCTTAAAAAATATATGATAATTGTGCATGAAGTGGGCAACCTCACGGATGATGTTGATCTTGACATATGTTGTCAAGGTCATGACCCTGAATAACATCCAAATGGTTTTAGTTGTTGGTTGATGTTTATTCAAGAGTTATTAACAAAAGAATGTTATTAAATATATGGTTTGCGGTATTCTTTTTGTCGGTAAAAGATCTATCAAATGCACCTATGAAATTGAAGGGCCCCGGAATTAATATTCTTGCCAAATTATGGCTCGTATTGCTATTTTTTTCGATCTTAACGTTCTTTTTTATTTTTTATTTTTTAAATTTGCATTGAAACGAATATCGTGCTGTGTATTTTTATTATTTTAATAGAAAAATTAATGTTTTAATTATAAAATTTATTATATTTAAAAATTATTTAATTTATTTTTTTTTATTTGCTATACAAGAAAAGTTATGTAAATATAATTGCTCTTGCATTTTTCTGGTAATGATTTTTCGCTTTTTATGCTACAAGCGATATGCTCCGAACACTAGCTCTTGCTCGATTCAATGAACTAACAACCGTTCAAATAATTTCAATTATACAAAGAAAACAAGTTCTTAGGTAGTGCACGTATAAGATTACACAATAACAGATACCCTTACCAAGAAAAAAACTTTCTGTGTAGTCGAAATTCGTAACCCCTATTAAGTTAGCCCCCCCACCAGCTAAATAAATTCTAATCTAGATTAGAATTAGGTACTAATTAGGTACCGAAGTCCGAAATTAGTTGCTCAAACGTTTGGCAGAAAATTAAATGTATACTGGGGGGAGTTGACTTAATATTAAACCCCCACCATATAAAAAAATATATAAATAATATAATTATTAAAAAACAAATACATAATAATTAAGTGCTCTCAGAAACCGTTAAGATATATCCAAAATAAGATATTTTTATATTACTTTATTCTTGTGGCGGCAGGCGCAACCGATGTTTAAAACCGAAATCCTGCCAAACAGATCGAGCACTTAATTCGGCATTTAGATATCTTGATATAATATTAATTAACGAGTATTTTGATACTAATAACTTTTGAGCATCTAATTTTTTAACGTTACTTTATATTTGTACAGATCACGTGACTGACGCACAAGAGTAAAGTTCTATTAAAAAATTAAGGATGTTTTGGCTGTACAATAGCAGTAAAAAACTGTCAAAATTTAAAAAAGAAACATATTTCTTACGTTTATACTGTTTGAAAAATCAAATAAATAAATCCGGATTATAAAAGGAATTAAAGTATCGCAAAATAATATGGTTTTTTGTGTTTTCGTAAAAGAAAATAGCTGTAATTAATATTTTTCTTAATTTATGACAAAAACTTTTGATTGTGAATACCCCTTAAAAACAACTGCAAGAAACAAAGAAAAACGAGTAATTTGCAGAAAGAGAAAGAGAAATAGATAATATTTTCCTACAATTTTTAGTAAATAACTTTTAAACGAGTAAGTGGATCTAAATCAAGTTTTGCACAAATGTTTATTAGAATTTTGTTAAAATATGTGAAAATTTTTATTTCGCTGGCAATGTTTTTTCCTCGTCAAATTTGTCAATAAGTGCTACAATACACGATTTTCCATAAGAATCAATAGTAACTTTAAACTTAAATAATTTCCAAACGGTTAAGAGAATCGGGCTCAAGTTTTGTACAGATATTCAGAAGAAATAAGAACAGTCTACGAAATTTTCATGCTTTTGTCAATGTGTTGTCAATGACTAATGACATATACATCCTTAAGTGCTCGATCCGTTAATTATTCAGTTTCAAAATATTTCTTATTTAATATTATATTATGATATCTAATCACCGAATTAAGTGCTCGATTTGTTTGGCAGGATTTCGGTCTTAAACTTCGGTCATGCCTTAATTTGAAATTTGTTTATTGTATAGCATAAATAAATTTTAATTAAATAATATTTATTGCATAACAACACTTGAAATAAAATCAATTATAATTACATAACTTTTATTGCATAGTAAAAAAAAATAAATTTTAAATAATTTTTAAACAATAAATTTTATAATTGAAACATATTACCTTTTTTATTAAAATAATAAAATATATAGCCTCATTGCAGATTAAAACAATAAAAAAGTTTCAAAAAGTCTCGAACTAGCAATATACAGACAGCGTTAGTAATCAGACGCCTTACTCATTAAGCTACGTCGTTTAGCTGTAACCAAACTTACGCTTATATTTAACTTTCTGAGAATTGAAATATTTCAATTTGCTTTATTTTTTGTATCATTCTTATCAGATTCTAATCAATCATATTAAGTTGATATTGATAGCGCAATAAGTATAACAACAATGGAGAGAGAATAAGTCTTCAACAATAAATCTACAACAATATAAATAAAAATTGTTATATATTTAGAGGGTATTTTTTTAAGAAAAATACTAAAGAGAGAAGAGAGAGTTCAGAATGTTAATCACATTGGTAATTTAAAATTAGGGGGATTTATATCGTTAGAGAATATTATTGAACAATATTTATAGCTACATAGTTACATATATTGTATAAGTAATACGAAGCATTTATTATTTTCATATAAAATTTTTATATTTTTTATATTGAGGGGGGAGAAAGAGAGACACTAATTTTATAAGTGTTTAGTTTGTGATATTTCGATTAGAAATTCATCTCTTTTCTTTACATTATATTATTATTCTAGATATTTACAATTTTTAAACAATCATGTTTTTTACTCAAAAGGACCATCAAATTTTTTGTGCAATCAAATAAAAGTATGTAATCAAGCATATCGAATACATATAAAAAATTAGATGCATTGTTTTCCATCATTACTTACATAAATTCACAAATAAAGGATAGGACATTTTGAAAATTTTGTCAAAGTTACAATTAAATGTTTATATACAATTAAATATTTATATACAATTAAATGTTTCTATAATACAAATAATGATGCCGGTGACAAATTTTAAACACCAAATATATAAAATTCTGAAAAATTTTTTAAAAATTTATAATAAAAAATTTAAATTAACTAGCGCACGAATCTAATTTTAAATATAATTATTAATTGTTATTTTTTTCAGATTGTATAATACTGTATATAATAGATCATTATTTTCTATGAAAATATTATTTCTGAACAAGCGTTTAGCCAGTAATATATTGAATGTGTTAAAATTTTACTATTCTTCATATTGAAAAATCTTTTAGCATTATGCTTTGATCTCATTTTCTAAGAAATTTATAATTATTAGTAATAACAAAATATAGTAATATTTGACTTGTATTCTAAATTATATAAAGATCAATGAATACAATTCCTTATATATACATTAAATTAATAAATTACTTATAACAGGGACATATGAAATATCAAACTTGAGAATATTTCTATATTAGAAATAATTTCGCTCATTAATATAATGATTTTATAATTTTACACCGACATTTTAAATTAACTATATCTACAATAGAAGAAATAGCTTTTTGTGAATTAACTCGATATCAGTTACATTTCTGAAAATATTATACACTATCTTCTATTATTTATTTTCGAGTATCGTCTTTCAAAATTTCATAAATGTACTTTTACGTTTGATATAATTTGAATATCGAATATTTAAGAAGTATTTCAATTTGAAGTTTGAATATTCAGTTCATAGAGTGTACCTATAGAATACACGTTCTCTCCCATGTTTCAAAATTTGGCAGAATTGCAACGAATAATCTGAATATTTTTTCGTTGCAATCTATTAATTAAACCATATGTTCCGTTGTAATTTTCCGTCAGTCATCGGACGGCGGTCCATAGAAAATTAATTCAGGAATTTGTCCACCTTGTACACCGGTACCGTTAGTGCTTTCGGAACTGCATTGAAACTGAAAATTTACACTGCCAACTGTCGCTTCCGACATACCCTCTTGACCGAAAAAACTCAACTCCCCACCGTCCAATATTGCACTTGCCGTATACGAACATTCTGGTTCTATTTGTATCGGATTCTCAAAATACACATGAAACGTGTTACTCGAACCGTCGGAGAAAAATTTAGTATTGTTTTCTGCCAAAACATTCCCGAGCCTTTTGAGCTCTATTTTAACATTGTAATCTGCAGCACCAGACGAACTTCCGTATAAACCGAAACCCACTACAAATATTCTTTTATCAACGCTAAATTGAATCGAGTCGCAACGACCTCTATATCGCCATTGATTTGATCTATATGCACAGGATTGAAATCTATGGCAAACCTGCGAATAACAGAGAGAGATAGTCATTTATTCAAAATTATAACTAAAATAATATAGAATTGATTATCATTAATAATACTGATAATACAATGTATATAAATTTGCTCGATATAATAGTTATTTAGCAGAAATAGATAAGTAGTTTCTGTGAATAGAATATGCTTTTCTTATATTTAAAGGACATTAAATTTCCATCTTCCTAAGCTTAAAGCGAAAAAATGAGCGAAAAATCTAGTATTTATTGTTATGTTTATCTGATAAGGTTAGCACATTCAATCGTAAGAACCTGGAAGAACTCTTTGATAATGACTCAATTCGCTCGTTCTCTATTCGCTCTCATTTTCGATGCGAGTCGTCAACATAATTTATGGAAGTTTTTTAAAGATAAATATTCATGCGTACACACACATACACACTATTAATATGTCACTAATAACTGATCAGGCGTCCTATTCACGGAGCCTACTACACTATCGATATTCATTTAATTTTATAATTTTTTCTCAACAATGGAACGACATAATACGAATGCAACCGAAGAAAAATACGAGATTTTTTATTTTTTCTACATAATATGGATTGTACTTACTTGAGTTTTTAGTCCTTGGCGTGATTTGATAGGAAAACAAAGTTGTGGCTTGTTACTGGCTGTGAAGTGCAAAAACAAATCAATTGTCTCCTGATGTGTTAAAATTCCTATCTGTGCGGCATTATTTGCAAACTCTTCCAGATTCATAGCAGGAAGTCTAATTAAATATAAGGCAGACCCTAAAAAAAGATAGATACATTTATACATGCACATACGAGACCTATTTTAAATTGTACATAACTATATTTCTAAATTCTAATATTTTTTAAACTATTTACTTTCGAAAAAATAGTTATAAAAGTTTACAAATAAAAGTTATAAAGAACACATCTTGTGGCCAACAAAATTTTATTTCAATAGAAACGTTTTAGAAATTTGAAAGTTATTATTGAAGTAAAACTATGTTGATCATAAGATATCTTCTTTACAACTTTTATTTGCAAACTATTTTTTTCAAAAATGAATTTTGTGTGTGTGTGTGTGTGTTTATGTGCGTGTGTGTGTGTGTAAGTAAATGGGATATCCGATATCTTATCTATATATATGCGTGCGCGCGTACATATACGAACATATACACAAAGTATTCCATTTTCAATAATACAGAATATTTCAGAAATATCGCATTCCCGACAAAATGTTTCAAACAAAAATATGATATAAGCGTGCGTATATATATATATGTGTATATATGCGCGCGCGCGTATGAAGTTCATGAGTTGTCATACGAATTAAAAAAATGAATGTTTCTAAAATCATTTTAAGAATGTATGTGTCATATGTCAAAACATTGACAAAAGCATGAAAATTTCGTAGACTGTACTACTATTTCTTCTGAATATCTATGCAAAACCTGAACATAATTCTCTTAACGGTTTGGAAATTATTTAAGTTTAAAGTTACTATTGATTCTTATGGAAAATCATGTATTGTAGCACTTATTGACAAATTTGACAAGGAAAAAACATAGCCAGCGAAATAAAAATTTTCACATATATTAAGAAAACTCTAATAAATATTTGTGCAAAACTTGAGATAGATCCATTTACTCGTTTAAAAGTTCTCTCTTTCTGCAAATTACTCGTTTTTTTTGTTTAGGAAAAATATTAATTACAACTATTTTCTTTTGAAAACGTTAAAAACCATATTATTTTGTGATACTTTCATTCTTTTTACAATCCAGATTTATTTGATTTTCCAAACAGTATAAACGTAAGAAATACGATTTTTAAATTTCGATAGCTTTTTGCTACTATTGTACAGCCAGACCATTTTTAAATGAAAAATGTATACTATAAACATTATATGGATTTAATTCGTAGCGGTTATCCAAATGTTGCTACTCTATATTACTGTCAACCGTTATTTTGAACAATTTATGTGCTTTTTATATTTCGTTTTCTCAATGTTTATAGTTTGATTTTTGTTTTTGTTAATAAAAAGTTTCACGTAACACGAAAAATTGTACTCCTTACATTTTCACATTTTGTATTTAAAATGATTTCAGAAATATATATTTTCATAAATAATGATTGCAATCGTGCATACGTGTGTGTGTGTGTGCGCGCGCGCGCGTGTGTTGTGTATATGTGTAAGCATTCTCTATTCTTACCTAATAATTGCCTTTGATTGACCGGAGTAGGCTCAAGATCTTGCCGTATGCATTCCGCGGAAGCCCATCGTAATGCAGCATTCCATATATGGATTTCTTTGCAGTTTAGTGTCTCTCGAGATAAGACAGATTCGAGTGTATGAATGTCAATGTCCACAAAACCCTCGGATCTTAATGCCATTTCTGCCTGTCATACAATAGTTTTTGTATAATGTTTAAGCTCAATTTCATACATCGCTATTATTAGTTTTATTTTTTCGATAACTGTTGTTTGTACTTTTATAATCTAAAATTGATCTTAAAAAATATTTATAATTTATGAATTTTCTTTCATAAGAATTATATACATAATTATACGTTTTTTACGCGTTTAAATATAATTTTACAATTATGTATGTAACAATTATATCTTTTATCAACATATGCATTAATTTGTTTAATTTAATTATCATATAATATTCTTGCAATGCATTAAAATTGATTTAATATAATGGCTAAAATCTTTCTGAATTAATATAACATTTTTGTTTGTATTTAGTTTGTATTATGCTTACAATAATGTTGCTTATATTGATATATAAATTGTATCAATATTTGTATTATGAATGGATGTTGAGGTATTATATGTATATGTAAAATCTTTTTATAGAAGTAATGATATAAAATTTAATTTATAAAATAGTATAATTATAAAGGCTTGATGCATAAAAATGGAAAAAATTAACAAGATATACATTAATCGTACAATTTTATATTGATGTATTAGAGGATCTCATATATTGCTACAAAACTAGTTTATTATAGTATTGTACATAAAATATAACATTTCTACTATTTATTCAAAAAGCCATTTTATTGAAATTATCTCGTCTTATTTAATTATTACATACTTAATGTAACGTTTTATAAATCTGCTCTTAATAAAAATGATAATAAACAATATATAAGTATGTATATAAAGGTTTGCAGTCTTTTTTTAGATGAAAAAATGTATCGTTAATGGACACATTAATATATAATTTATATATGTAAAATTATATATTTTTTTATATAATTATATTATATTAGCGTATAAATTTATGATATTGATACTAAAACATCATGAGTAAATAAAATCTATTCAAACGTGTGATTGGCGTTTAATGATAACTATATATTAGCACAATTACTTGTGTATGAATAATATTGTAATAACAATCTTTAGTTTTGTGTGTATGTGTGTGTTTGTAAATATTATATCCCTAAAAATATTTATTTAAAAGAGCTTAAGATATATACACAGAGAAAATGTTCTATAAATCGTACTTTATCTCTGAATTGCGTCTAATTGAACACAAATATAAGTCAAAATTATCTCGGAGATATATTATTTCCGCGACATCCTATATACATACATATGCACGCCATGTATATCCATGCATGCGTGCATGCGTGTGTGTACGTGTGCGTGTAGCCTAACTAGACAAAAATGTCCTGCAGACAATAAACATTAATACAAATGTTTTTAAATGATTACAAAAAAATAAAATTAATAAAAATGCCAAATAAGAGCCGGCGCAGTAAGTAGAGCACATAAACTTTATTTTAAGTCAAAAGATATGTATAAGCGACATGTATGTCGCTTATTATACATATGAATTTGAACATCTTTTGACTTAAAATAAAGCTTATGTGCTCTACGTATCTCGCCGACTTTTGTTTATCGTTTTTATAAATTTTATTTTTATAAATATATTCTTGAAAGTATTTAAACATTTATATTTTTTTAAATAATATTATTTTGCAATGCTAATCCGGATTCTTGTAAAGGGAATCTAAACAATGTTTCTTTGTAAATAGTCTGTGATCGTATACTTAAAAACAATTCAATACATTTATATATAAAAATCTGTTGATTTTTATCCATTTTCACTTAGCTGATTATTTGATTAGTATTCGTTGCTACCCTAAGGACATCGTTGCGATTAATTTTACCACATTCATATTCATCTATTAAATTATCTTGATATGTGATGTTTTGGGTGACCTCAACATGATCCAATTTGTTATCCGAAAAATAAGGCTCACTTCGCGTTCGGAAAAGTGAGAACGATAAATGTTCATCCGCGAGGATGTTTGTACAACAGTCATTTTCCGAGAGACTCAAGCAATGCGGCACCATCGATAATGTGCCCTTGAGACGTTCGCAATTGTTATCGCTCAATCCACCGTTGCCATACGCGCTTTGATATAGAAAATGATCGAATTTACTGTCGTAAGCACAAGAATGTAAACTTGAAGTACGATTGATTGAGTCACTGGAAGAACCCGAATCATCTTCCAGCGTCTCGTCCAAACTCTTGTCATTCAAAGCAATAGCTTTTAGTGACCTTTGGGTTTGACTTACTTGTGCATCGATCACCTCCCAACAACGTTGCATAAGATTAGGTTCTTCGAATAATCGAGATTGACTCAGAAGTAAACATGCGTTCTTTGCCGTCAAGCTCGTTTCCAAATAATTGACGCATGCCCGTGCTAGGTGTGGAACTATGTATTTTTTCGCAACGTATAATGTGGCCAGAACTGTGTCCGCTTCCAATTGCACTTCGTCGCAATACATATACCTTGAAAAAAAGTATATTATAATAATGTGAATATATAAAGGGTGATTTAAAAATACTTGAACAAACTTTAGAGGTGAGTTCTCCACACAAAAACAAGAAAAAAATGTCATATAAACATATGCCCTGGTTAAATGCCTGGTTTATGAGTTATAATCGAAAGATTACATTCAATTCAGTACCATGGCCTGACCTAAATCCATTAGATTTTTATCTGTTGGGACACTTAAAAGCCCTAGTTTATGCAACTGAAATTCCAAATGACGAAATGCTTCACCAATGCATTGTAGATGCCTGCGAAACCATTTGCAACTGTCATGGGATCTTTGAAAGGTTGGGACAATCCGTCATCCGATGTGTCCTTACGTGCATTGAAGCAGGTGGAGGACATTTTGAGCATTTGTTATGAATTGTGAGTAGATAAACTATTGAATTGAAGATGTATTACATTGATCATGAGTCATTGTAGATATATTCTGACAATTTTGGTCGTTGAAATCTTTCGATTATAACTCATAAACCAAGCATTACCAGACATATGTGCATATGGATTTTTTCCTTATTTATGTGTGGAGAACTCACTCCCAAAGTTTGTATAAGTATTTCTGAATCATTCTGCATATTTTTTTTTCCTAATCGTAGATACATATTTTTTCTTGGTTTCAGTTCTTTTTTTAATGGTAAATAATATAGCATATAACATAAACTAGAAAAAACTAAAAATTAAAATTCTAAAATCTCGGAATCTATAATATAAACGTGTTTTATATTATTTATTTATATTTCCAATAATTTCCGATGATATACTTTTTGTGATCGGTGCTTTTTCCAAATTATTCTGAACTTATGCTTACTTTAATAGCGCGAGAAAGGCAGCTGGTTCAACATCAGGAACTTCAATGTCTCTTTTATTTTCTGGTAACCCTCCATAGAACATAGCATAAAATACAGAACTACCAGTAGCAAGAACATATTTATGTGCTGGTATAATTTGTGTGTGGCCTGTGGTATTAATGTATGATATTAACATTTTCCCCATAAGTAATAGTAAAAAAAGGGATAGATAAGTACCTGGACTGCCAACAATAAATATGATATCGGCCATGAGATGATTATTAAACATTGCCGCATTCCGTTCTCGAACTGTAGGTTTTGTTGCTTGCCAATTAGGATCCTGAGTGCAGTCTCCGGGTGATGGTAAATTTAATTGAGTTATAGGTGATGATAAGGAAGACAAAGGCGATGCAGGAGCACTCAATGGCTGATTTATCGCATTGGTTTCTTCGCGTTGTAATACGATAGATGAAGAAAGGGGGCTAACCGATGGTGGTGAATCTGATGTATTGCTTGGAGATTCCGCTAAGATAAAAAAAAAGATTTTATGTGTTATATATATATATGATGTACGTCCACGCACGTGTGTGAGTTGTAATGTGCTAAATATTTAATAGTAAATATTTTGAAATTAAATAATATATCATTGGAATATAAAAAAGCTTTGAAAATGTTATATATATTTCTTATTATTTCACTATATCTATATAAATATTTAGTAGTTTCTTTGGTACAATAGTATTTGATGATATTCTGTAAAATAATTTAAATAATATTTAAAGTATGTTGAAAATAACGTAATATTTTTTAAATTTAGCAGAGATTATTTTCTTGAAAAGAAATAATTAAAGTAGTTTCTATAATTGTGTTATCTAATTTAAGTTCTATCCGATTTTAAAAACTTATCTCTAATACATGAATATATATTATTTATATATAATATATAATATTTAGTATATAATAACTATTAATTATATCTTTATCTAAATTTTTTAAGTTTTTTACAATTCAAAGAGTGAAGAAAGCAGAGGAGGACGAAATAGAAAAAGAGATAAGGTTTTATAGAGATGTGGAGTTTGCTCGACTCAGAAATTTTCGCACAAAATTTTCGATGCATATTTGACGTATCTATTTCTCCACGAATAAGTATTTAACTTCCCAGAAAGATTTTTTGCCTTTAATATTACTCGAATTATTTATCGTCGATATACATTATTTCACGATATTGTTGAGAAATTTATTAGTATCAATAATTGGGCCTTCCTATCACGATAGATTAGCATAATCTCACTCATGTCAGTCTTCCCTCAATCTTTTTACTGATTTTTATATTTCAGATTATTCAGAGTATCGAATAATAGTTAACATTATAATATAAAGAATGTGTGCGGCCTATGCGCGCATGTTACGTGCGAGCGTATGTATACGCGCGGAACATACGCATGCACATTCCTGCTTAAAATGTTTGATAGAAAATAATTAGATGTTATAAAAATGGATAGAATTTCTATGTTGATTTATGACTTTTATCATGTACCGAAGTCGCACAACATAGGCTTTCTATGTATTTTAATCATATTTTATGTATTTAATCATATTTTATGATACTATTCTTTTCAACCATGTAGAATATGAATGTTTATATAATAAGTTGATGTTTCTCAATCATAGGAAATATTGCATCGCATATTTATTATTATTTTATGATGAACTGCTTATAATATTTTTTCATAACAATCCTGCTTATAAAATAATGGTTACAATCTGATAAAAATTGAATATTTATTAGTTTAATCATATTTCATGATACTATATATAATATATTATACAATACACTTACGAAATTTCATGTTCAGATGTGAAATAAGGGATTCAAAATCACCATAGGATATGATAGACAAATTTTCTATCATTTTGTATCCAACATTTTAAGCAGGGATGTGTACAATGGATGAATGAATATTGATCTGTCCAAATCTTTATGATTTAATTGAAAGAATCAAGAGACGCAAATTACTTAGTTTTACTTATGTATTTCTTATACTTAACGCGAAATCGAATGAACGACTTTCATATTTGTTTTTGCAGCGCGTCGACGAGACGTGACTTTCGTTGATGAAATTCACAACGCTATAACGAATTACAACGGAATATTAATGTAATATTATATAGAAAGTTCTTATCATTATCTCAATTAACTCATAATTTTTGTTCACAAGCTAAAATTTTGATAAAAGATATTTTCTGCCATTAATTATTTATTATTAGACAATATTTAAATTACATTGTATTCTATCAAATATTGATACATTGAAAGTCTAATCGATAATTAATTGATTAGTTAACAAGACGATGCTATATGAGAATCATTTTGTTACATATATACAAAAGTTGCATAATTTTGAAATCTGAGATCGAAATATCATCATCGATAGCAATTAAGGATGTATATGTCATATGTCAAAACATTGACAAAAGCATGAAAATTTCGTAGACTGTACTACTATTTCTTCTGGATATCTATGCAAAACCTGAACATAATTCTCTTAATGGTTTGAAAATTATTTAAGTTTAAAGTTACTATTGATTCTTATGGAAAATCATGTATTGTAGCACTTATTGACAAATTTGACAAAGAAAAAACATAGCCAGCGAAATAAAAATTTTCACATATATTAAGAAAATTCTAATAAATATTTATGCAAAACTTGATTTAGATCCACTAACTCGTTTAAAAGTTATTTACTAAAAATTGTAGAAAAATATTATCTATTTCTCTTTCTCTTTCTGCAAATTACTCGTTTTTCTTTGTTTCTTGCAGTTGTTTTTAAGGGGTATTCACAATCAAAAGTTTTTGTCATAAATTAGAAAAAATATTAAATACAATTATTTTCTTTTACGAAGACGTTAAAAACCATATTATTTTGATACTTTAATCCTTTTTTATAATCCGGATTTATTTGATTTTTCAAACAGTATAAACGTAAGAAATGTTTTTTTTTTATTTTGACAGTTTTTTGCTACTATTGTATAGCAAAACATCCTTAAAATCGATTTTTATTTATTTCTGCTTTAGAAACACAGCCAATTATGTACAGGTTATGCAAATCTGTGGATTTTTCTCTGAAAACATTTTCTGCATCTGTTGTATGAACTCATATACATATATAAGCTAAATAGCAATATGAGAAGAATATGTCAACTACCGTGCATTCTACATACATACAAATATGAATTTTTGGCATGATTCACGCTTTTCGAAGATGATCGATAAACAATAAAAATTCACACTCACGAAATCAGATGCGACATATATAAATAGCAAACTTGCTTATTCGCGCGACATACGAACAAAGCGGTTTTTCCCTTTCGCTCTATTTCTCTTTCTTCTCTCTCTCTCTCTCTTTCTCTCTCTCACCGTTCATCCAGGCATTAGTCTGTTTGACTGCGATGTTGTCCTGAAAGCGCTTCATTGGCTTGGTAGAAATCTTCGAGTACAGATTCGACATTGCCATCGTCGTTAAGTTTGCTTAATGTTAATCTTTCGTCGCGTTGTAACTCGTCCTCGGCGCGTGTGACACAGAACGAGTCCGAGAGCACCGTGTGTTGTCCGCTATACAGCCGCCATTTCTTGCACACAGGCGCTGTTCGAGTTTGAGAGGCGCCGCCAGCCGCCACCCTCCACTCAGTGATGCCAGAAACGGGTCCCGCGGCTCACGGCTCAGCAATGGAAGGGGTAACGCACACAAGCGCGAACCGCGTACATGTGCCACATGTACGCGGCTCGCGCTTGTGTGCGTTACCCCTTCCATTGCTGAGCCGTGAGCCGCGGGACCCGTTTCTGGCATCACTGCCTCCACTGCCAGCGCTGCCGCGTCGGTCGATAGACATATCGAACGACAAAGAGAAGGACGGTACACGCAGCACGCACACAGATGACTATTTGATTGCCATTTTAGAATAAAGAAAATAAAATACCGTGACATCTTGTTCATAGACATAATTAAAATAAACTGAGAATTAATGGCGAAGTAAGTCTGAAGACGATGTAAAAACAAAGAAATGAAGAATCACAAATGAATTTTGTTTTTATCTAAAAGAAAAAAAAGTTGGGATAATCAAACCATTAAGCGTCCAATGAGAGCTAATCGTTCCATTAAGAATAGGACAAAATAAATAATTTTGATTTCCGTCTTTTTTTTATTTTCTCTTCGAGGTTTTTTTTTTTTTGATCTTGATCAGCAAAATATTTTGGGCCTAGATATTTGATTTTATACTTGCTATATATATGTTTATATATATTTTCAAGAAACGGATTATTGTGTCTATGAGAAACTATGAAAATGTTTGTGTGTGCGTGTGTTCGTATGTGCGTGTTAGGTGTGTATGTGTGTTGGAATAACTGTGAACTACTCTAATTCGCAAATTACAGCCAAAATATGAAGAAAATATGATGTCTACTGTCTAGAAAAATATGGAAAATCTGGAATTCTTAGGAATATCTTTGTACCTGAAAAAAAGGGGGATTTTATTTTGGAACTCGGGGAATTTTTTGAAAAATTCTCTGATAATTTTTCTTTTATATTGTAAGCGATCAACAAGCCAAACAAATTATGTGTTTAGAAATATATCTGACTCTGTTTATACAGGGTGACACGCAACGAGCGCCCACGAAGTACATAACGTTATTCCTTACCAAAAACTAAATCGAAAAATCCCGAATCATTTTTTTTAATTTTTTTTATAACGCTTAATAAAGGAATTATTATTGAGTAAAGTCTGGCCAATCAGCGCCTTTAGCCGGGCGCAATGAGCCGCGCGCTTGGTAGTGTGCGTAACCGCTCCGCCGCTAGCATAGAATATTCTTACGCATCGTAATAATAGAAATAATTTTTTTTTACGGTATTTTTACAGGGTGGACAAAATAAAACGTGACGAATTTTTATCTCCAAAAATATTGTTTCTAGAGAAAAATGTTTCAAATAAAAATTGCAGTATTTCAAGGAGGACATAAGTTGATGTTATAGGAATGTTTGTAGATAATGGTTTTCAAGGTTATTTCAAGGTCAACTTTATTTTTTTTAATAGAAACCCTTTTATTTTTTATACTCTTTCTTGAGACATTTTCAAAACATTATAATAAAATATTTTTTCATTAAGTATTTCTTGAGTTATTTTATATTTTATATGAAGAATTTTATATGATTTTTAATACAAGAAAAGATTATTTCTATTATTACGATGCGTAAAAATATTTCATGCTAGCGGCATGCGCGAAGAAAAAACGCCGCCGCGCCGCCGTAACGGCGGAGCGTTCATCTTTACTACCAGGCGCGCGGCCCACCGACGTGCACCCGGCTAAGGGTCGGCGCTGATTGGCAAGACTTTACTCAATAATAACTTTTTTATTAAGTGTTATAAAAAAAATGATTCTGGACTTTTCGACTCAATTTTTGGTAAAGAATAACGCTGTATACTTAGTGGGCGCTCGTTGCATGTCACCCTGTATATTCAAGATCTTAACAAAATATTGAATATTCAATACATATTCTTTATGTAAAAGGCTCTGTTTTTTCCTTCCTAAATAAAAAGCATTAGAAAACGCGTATAATAAAAAATCTTATTTTAGAAATTTGCACCAAAAATCTTTAAAAATTCTCTTTACCTGAAATTTTGAATAAAATATTTAGAAGATCATGGAATTTTTTATCAAATTTGAATAGATACCCTGAAGAATCTCAATATAATTGTAATATTCATAATGGATTGAAACACGTACAATACGCTAAAAAATGATTTTTTGGAAAAAAGGTTAAAATAAAATTAAAATTTTAGAAATTATTAAGGCTTTCAAGAAAATCACAAGTTTAATTTTTAAATGATCGCGGACTAGTAAGAACCAGACGCAGATGATAGTGCGTCAGTTTCATAGAAAAATTAATTTTCTATGAAACTGATTATGTGCACAGGGCATGAATATTTCTTGCTTCTACACCAAGTACAATTAAAATCTTAATTCCAAATTTGTAATAAATTCTTCTTTACTCCTCTGAAAAGACGAAGGCGAGAAAAATATCGTGGCGAAGTCGCTGAATTGGGAATCGAATGAAATAGATTTAAAACTTTTCGTGTGATTTAAAATAAAGAAAAGAATACAAATTTATATGACAAATGTATTTTTGTCTGTTTTATGTAGATCCTTGTTTATACATCGAGAAGTTTGCACAGAAACTTGAATTCGGCGATAAAACTGATGCCGTAGGTAGAACAGCCACCAGAATACTTCAGAGAATGAACAAGGACAGTATTCATATTGGTCGTAGACCATCCGGTCTATGTGGTGCAGGTAAAAAATTTTATTTTAAATCAATTTTTCTCTCTCTCCTCTCTCTTTTCCCCCCTCTTTCTCTCCTCCCCCTCCGCTCACTTCCCTCTCTCTCTCTTGCCCTCTCCCCTCTCTCTCTCCTCTTCTCCCTTCTCTGCCCCTTACCTCTCTTTCTTCCACTCTCTCTCTCTCTCTCTTCCCTCTCCCTTCTCTCTCAATGTTTTTTTGTTTTTATTATTTTGATAACAATGTTTTTAAAATGTTTTAAATATTTTAAAAATTGGATAGAAAAAAACCAAGACGGCAAAATATTCTGAAAAGGTCGTTCAAATTAGAAACTTGCACATTGCTTTCTCATCATTTTATTTCGTTCACAAAGCTCCTCCTCAGAGCAAGCGGGTTTTTCAATTTTGGCTTTCTCATAGAAGAAGTTTTGTGAGCGAGATAAAAAGATAAAGAAACAATGTGCAAGTTTCTAATTTGCATACCACCTAGGATACCACAAAATATATTTTTAAAAATTCAAAAATTTACATTTAAAAAAAATTTAAAAATAGAATTCAAAATTTCATAAAAAATAAACTCTTTTATCAATTCTCATTAAATACAATATCAACCATCACTTAATGATATCTATTCATGTTAAAAAATTTGGCCCGATATCTCAAAACTTGCAGAGGTTAGAGCATGCACAGATATTTTTCAGAAAGTTCAAAATTTTATAAAAAGTAAACTCTTTTATCAATTCTCACTAAATTCAATACCAATCACCCTTAAATGATATTCTATTCATGTAAAAAAATTTTATCAGATATCTTAAAATTTGCGGAAGTTAGAGCAGTGCACAGTCAATCCGTACATACATACACACACAAATACGGACATTTTTAAAAAATATGATTTTTCGACGTTTTGGAACATTCTGAACACATTTGGCATAAAAAACTGGAAAACAAATTTTGTCATGAAAACAAAACTTCCTCTATAAGGAAGCAATAAAAAGGATACAGTGACATAATTTAAAAATTAACAAAATATTAAATAATCCATTTAATGGTGATATCATATCAATTTGATCTTGAATAGATTTTTAAAGATCATAATTATCAAAAAATTTTCAAATAGCAATATTTATTTTTTATTCTTGTAATCAGTCTCGAGATGATTTCAAGATGCTGTAATTTTACTAAATTGTAACAATTAGAATAAAAGATATGTTCATTTTTTTCATAATAGTTTTATTTTTGGAATACTATAAATATGTATTTATGCATACGAGCCATGCCAATTTATGGAACTTACCTTGGGAGGTGAGGCAAGGGGAAGAGCCAATTTTTCAAATAGAAACCTCTGACAAAAATGACACTCGATAAGTTCTGAAGAGATAAATCCAACGACTTATAATGTTAAGGGTCTATTTTCGATTACAACCAAATTTTTGAAAATTGTCTCCAGAAAGTATTGATTTCTGTTCGATCAATCTGTTCATATCGATATCTCGACAATCACTAAAAAAATTTGGCATGAAAAATAGAAATTATTAGTTGAAAATTTTTTGATGATCTTAACTTTCGGAAATTAATTCAGAATCACACTTAACAAACTCTGACACTTTTGAATGTGTTATTCAATATCCTAAAATTTTTATATTTTTCAAAAATATTGTTTTCAAAATATTTTGCCATTCTGAGACTTTTTTGCACTTTGTACTTGCGTGCGTGCGTGTATACGTATTTATCTATATATGTATATATTTTTATTCCATACAGCTTTACTGATTGCTTCCCGGTTGCATGAATTTAACAGATCACCTACCGACATTATAAAAATTGTTAAGGTACATGAATCTACCCTACGTAAGAGGTAAAATGTATTTTCGATATATTTATATGTTATTTCTGTCATGGTAACACATATACATATATGGTAATAATAGATTTTTTTTTTATATGTAGGTTAATGGAGTTTGGCGACACACCATCTAGTGCTTTGACTTTAGATGAATTTGAAACAGTGGATTTAGAAGAGGAAGATCCTCCAGCATTTAAAGCAGCACGTAAGAAGGATAGAGAACGTTTACAAAGGGTATGATGTTTTTTCTTTAAATTGTATTTTTTACTTTCTTACTCGAAAGAAAAATATTCTTACTTGAAAAAGCTAAAATTAAATTTAAGACAATCTTATATATAATTTTTCTACTCTAGAAATGTGTCTTTTTAGTTAGAAAACATAGACGTGGAAATAAGCGAACTGCAAGCAGAAATTGATAAACAATTGGAAGATTATAGAATAGGGAAAGCAAGGAAACGGAAGAATGGTAATTGTAATCTCGTACATTATTTTATAAATACAAAAGAACTAATTTTTTCTTATATAGATATAATTGTATATAATATAATTATAAATACATAAAATAAATATATTTAAAAGGAAAGGAATAAAAAATAAGATGACAAATAAAAGCTAAAGCGTAATTGAGGCACAAAACGAACTCGAGAATCCAGCGTTATGTACCGCTCGTACGTAACTTTTGTCATTTATAGAGCGCTCCTCCCAAATTTCGTCGCACGTCTAGCGACCGCGTATCTTTAGGCGGTCTTTTCTCATCGCGCGCTTATACTCGCGCGAATTGGTCGATCTTTTTTAATTAATTTCTCAATAATTATTACGAAAATCGCAAAATAGTAAAGGATTTTTCTCGGCTTCACCTACTTTAGCTGCACACAAGAAGTATGATACGGTCAATATTCTGTATATGTACCACACAATGATGCTAAAATACAGACGCAATTTTATGTAAGAAAAAAGAATAGAGATAGTAAGATATAATCTAATAAATAGAATCTATATAATAAATATGAAGTAAAAAAAGTATAAGAATTTAAATATAAATAAATATAAGAATATAAATATTTAAAACCATTTCTATTTTAAAAAATTATTTTAAAAATATGTATTTTCCATTTTCTATTTTAAATGGATTTGGAAACTCATTTTGCACATCTCTGGTAACTACGATGTAAGAACGATATAACATGTGTTGTACATGTTATATATATGTTATATTACACATTTATGATTGGGGAATTACAATTTAACCACAGTAGCTTACCGGTAACACTTGTATAATATTATCTGTAATATTTAATTCTATATTGTACTTATATAACATTAATATAACGCTGTTTGCTAAGTCAGGATCATGACTTTGACAAAATGTGTCACTCGAAAGTCTTTTAAACCTGGTTATGTGAAAATGAATATTTCCCATAATATATTATGTAACTCTAATAGACTTAATATAACTATACTATAACTCTAATAGACTTAATATAACTTAACTATAACTATAATAGAGGTATCTCTTACAACATCTTACAACATCTCTTACGAACATCTTTTACAGTATCTTCTATAGAGAACGAAGATGCAGATAGATTTATTCAGGAGAGTAATTTGAACATAATCCAACAATATGTTGAGAATCATATCGATGATCCTGATGAAAACTTTCGAGATGATGTAATAGATGAGAGTAATAGTAATAGTTTACTTATTAAAAAGTTAGGTAAGCATCTATATAAAATTATATTACTTTATATTTTATCAGTTTAATACAAATTTGTAATTTCATGAATCGTGTACAGGTCCGGATATAGCGTCGATGATATTAACGAACAATCGTCCAAATGAACCAAAAGAAAAAGATAATAATTTAGAAAATGTAAGTATTTTTTTTATTTTCTAAGTGTTCTGAGAATTCAAATTACAATTATAATTATAAACTATAATCTTATTATAAACTATAAGTATTTTATTAGATTTTTAGTTTTACATAATCAAGTACTTTTTTCTTGTTTTCTTTTTTATGTTTTAAATGTATAAAATACAAAACTCGTCCTTATATATTGTCAGTTAATCTATAACATTATGTATTGAACATTTGAAATAATTAGGGAATTTTGTTGTTAGTCTTCTGAAGAAATTTATACGAATGACATTGATGACGAGGAATTAGATAGCTACATTCTCTCGGAAAAAGAATCGCAATCTAAATCTGCTCTTTGGAACAAAGTAAATGCTGATTATCTTGTTCAGCAAAAGGAAAAAGAAGAAAAGCGTTTAAAAGAGAAGGAAGAAGGTAAAAATGAAAAGAAAAGAAGAAAGACAGTTTCCAGGAAAAACAAAACGCCTGCAAATACTGCTGGTAAGTTTATTTTAATTTTTTGTTTCATATATTGATACATTTATTGTATATATACTATTGAGTTATTATATCTTCTTTCCTTTAGGCGAAGCAATTGAAAAAATGCTGCAAGAAAAAAAAATATCCTCCAAGATAAATTATGAAGTGTTAAAAAGTATAAATAATCAACAACAAAGCAATCAAGAGTTACTTGCAACAAACATGTCAGAATTAGACGATGCAACTGTTAATAACCCGTTAGTACATATTATTTTACAATTTTGGCCAAATCAATTTTAATCGATTGACAAATGTATAATAATTATTACATTCAAATAGAGTAACAAGCAATTCTACACTGAAGACTGCAGAGGTTCCACTGTCGAAAAAATATCGCTCTATTAAACCCAATACTGAGCAATTAAAGAGAGCATATAAAACAACAAAAAAAGAGGATGAAGAATCTATGAAAAAAGAAATTAATTCGGAAGATGTAATTACAGCAGATATGTCCGAAAATGGTTGTGTAATCTTTTTCTAGTTTTCATTTTTAGGCTATTTCTATTTTATGATTGATATTTATTGTAGTGTTAGATATTAATTTTATTAGTTTTTCATTCTTGTTACAGTTTATGATAATGATGATTATTTTGATGAAGAAGAACCTGACCCCACGGAAATATCACTTGGACAAATACTTGAATCTCATGCGACATCTGAAGATGAATTTTGTGATCATAGCTATGAGTATGAATAGAAATCTAAATATTTGTATACTATATATCTTAAATTTACTTATTTAACTAGTCAAAAAATACCCTTTTCTTAATATTCTATTAATACTTTTTTCTGTGCTGCTTTCCCACTATATTACATTAACCACTTGACTATCCAAGACATCTTGGATAAAATAAATGTATCATTATATGTATAATCAAAATGACATCTTTATTTCATGCATGTACTATTAGAATAAAATGCATGTACTATAAAAATTAAAGAAAAGTGTTAAAAATAAGAAGTTTGTTTGGTACTAATATATAGAGAATAAGTTGGTCAACACTATCATTGTTATTAAAAATAAAAGAGTGGATATATAGCAACATGCTATTATAAATGTAATCTTAAAAAAATAGTTTGACATTTTTTATAGTGATTATTACAATAACTAATTTTTAACTGTGAATGCCATTAATTAAAATCTAGTAAGATTCAAGACATTAAAAAAAATTTAATAACGAATAATTAAAGATTTTTATACTTTATTTTATGACATTGTTATTTATTACTGATCAATATAGAAATAATAAACTTTGATATAAGTTGTAATTATACTATAGTTTTTCTTGTTTATCAAAAATTTTCAGAAAACTTTTTTGCACAGGATTAGTAATAGTCACTTTTCTTAAATGAAAAAAGCAAATAAAATCTCGGAAATTTATTTGTTTCATTGTTCTTAATTCTATTTCTCTTTGCATATAATAAAAAGAAATCTATGAAATGTATTGGTGTAGTGTGTGTAAAACATTAGTCTACCACAAATAACAATTATTATATAAGGGTATTTCTTTTTCTTATAAATACGTGTTATCTTCTTTTATAATTTATTATTATTATTATTATTATTATTTCTATTATTATAAAATATTTGTTTCACAATATAATTTTACTATAGGCTAATTATTATTATATTGATGGCTTTTTTAATATGTTAAGATTATAAGATACATTAATATATACATAAAATAAAGTTTTTATACACATGCATGTTACATTGCTGAATGGGAAATTATAACATTGGTGTGTTATGTTGCTATTGGCTTGTGTTGACTAGAAATCCTTAAACAAAGATCGGACAACGCGTTAACGATCTCTTATTGGATCCATCGCCTGGGATGAAACCGGAAGTGTGAGAAAGAAAGATATATATAAGTGAGAGAGAAAGATATATAGCTAAACTAACCGATCGTCTATATAGTTAGCTATAACTGTCCGTCAAAGGCATAAATTATATTTATAATAATACATAATGTATAATATAAAATAACGTAATAATAATGTAGTAATAATATAGCAATAATAATAATATAACCTATAATAGTAATTATAACAATATATTTTTTAATAGTCAACTCATATTATTAGTTGATATTAACACAGGAAAACTGATTATATTGGAAATATATTTGTTTGTAACCTTTTTTTAATACGTGTTTTAATATTCATTACTCACGTTAACTTCAAACAAAAAATATACATCGTATTCTTGTATTTATTCAACAATCAAAATAAACTGCCATCAAAAATGTCATATCCAGTTTCACTCCACGACGGCACGTTGTCCGATTTCTGTTTAAGGATCTCTAGTGTTGACTGGAATATTAATTTATCTTATGTAAAGCTAAATTAAAAAGTATATATGATTATTTACGTTAATAATCTTTTGATATTTATATATATTTGTGTATATTCTTTTAGTAAAATTACAGATTCCATATACAGGGTGTCCCAGATCATTTGGGACAATACTCGTGTGCAGATAGAGCGGACCAAACTGAGTCGAAAAGTCCTCTATCATTTTTTTTTATAACGCTTAATAAAGAAGTTATTATTGAGTAAAGCCTGGTCAATCAGCGCCAACCTTTAACCAGGCGTATGGCGAACGTCGGTGAGCCGCGCGCCGTGAAGTGTGCGCTGCCACATACTAGGCGCGCGGCTCACCGACGTGCACCCGGTAATACGATAAAGGATTTTCGATTCAGATTGGTCCGCCCTATCTGCACACGAGTATTGTCCCCAATGATCTGGGACACCCTGTATATTTACCCACTCGGCATGTAATATTGCTGAAATACTGTAATGTTCGGAAATGGTACAGAAATATTTCATTAATATTTCAATTGTAACTTTTCATCCGAAATATTTCAGAAATGTACCTGCATCATGTTTTTAAATTATTGCATTTGCAATATTTCTGAAATCTTTCAGAAAGTCCTTTTGTAACTAGTATTAAGGTTATAGTTTACTTGCCTACCGCTATGCGGCGCGCTATTCACTGTCTATACCCGTATTCAAATTTCTGTCATGAGCGTATATAAAGCCTGCAAAATGCGGTTAATAATATTATAATTATTTTTATCAGTTTAATTTCTGATGCGATTTCCGTACCGGGAAATTCAGATATTGAACTGATTTTTAGAAAATCGGACAGATAAATGTCCGATTTTCACTTATTCGGACAATTTCTGTCCGAATCAGTGAAAATCGTTGGTTATTATCTGCTTAAAATATAAAACAGAAATTAACTTCCATATAAATAAAATCTTTAATTTTATAAATTAAATTATTTAAAAATATTACCGAAATATTGCTGAAATCTTTTAGCAAGGTTGCATTTGAAATGATTGCGGACATTGAAACATTGCAGAAATGTTGCAGAAGCGGTCGTGAAATATTTCTGTAATATTGTTGAAAGGTGTAATATTTCAAATGGAATATTGCAGCAATGTATCAGAAATATTACGTGCCGAGTGGGTACTTGTATAAACTTTTCAAATATGTAATCAAATATGTATATAAATATGCATCTTTGATTTCTGCAATAAAAATAAATAAGCATGTAAAATAAGTATAAATTTTATGTATCCTACTTGCAATACAATAACTTGATATTATTACTTTTTAAGTTTTATAATTTTGTGAAATTATCATATTGATTTAAAAATGTTTATATTTTTTATATTTTAAAACTATATTATATATTTTTAACTATTTTTGTCTCTTCTAATTATTTTGTTTTATTTATACTTGTTAGCTTGCTTTATTAAAGAATTGTATTTTTAATAATTTAAATTAAAATTGTAAACATTTATTTTTTCATTTATATTCTTTTAAGCATCTATCCCAGACAGCACAAAACGTCCTCAGGATCATCCTGAATATGTCCAGGATGGTTCAGGATATTTGTAGGATGTTTTAAGATATTATTATAAATATATTTTATGAAAATTTAATATGCATACATGATTACTTTCGGTTATGTAGGCTATTTAATATAATTTAGAAATTTTAAGTATTGTAATAAGTATTAATGTCCTATAAATGTCCACTGGATAACCCCTGGATGTCTGTAGGATATCTGCCCTGTCTATTATATTGGATGTCCTTTGGATTTCCAGAGGATATATACATGTGCAATTATTGTTAACATTAATTTCGTTTAATATTAATAATTGAATTTGATGCGCACATTTTCATATATTCAAAATTATTATTTATTTAATATTTCATGAGAAATGTTACTATGCGCAACATTCCAAAAACTTTACAAAAAATAGTATTCAACCGCTAGTTCGTTTGTTTACCGCTATGCGACGCGCGAACTCGTATTTGAGATTTGGTCATGAGTATTATATAAAGCTTGCAAAAAGCAACTAACAGGAAATTAAAAATATAATTATTTTCTATCAGTTCAATTTCTGATGCAATCCCAACATAGGGAATTCAGATATTGGATTGTTTTGAAAATATTACACGACTCAAACCCGGAAGCCAAACCTAAAATATTCATGTACAGCACGAAAACCTCAAATATTAAAGAACGTGAACTATTTTTAGTATTAGATTTTTAGTATTGGCAGTAAATAGCAGAACGCAATCTTAATTTATATTTAAATTTTAGAATTTGCTCCTTGAAACGTATGAAAAATATCCCTAACATATCCTATAGAAATCCTTAAGATGTTCCACAGGATCTCCCTGGATTCTCCAGAGGCTAGTATTCGGCTATCATTTACTCTTCCTCAGGACATCCAGAGGAGATCCGAGGATTAAAATGGGATATCCTCAGGATATCCTACATGTATGTCCTGGATGCCCTTTGGACGTCCTAAGGACATCCTTGTACTGTCTGGGATTTGTAGTGTTTATTTAACTTCATGTGCTTCTCTGCAATAAAAGTCTATATCCTCACTTAGTTAAATAAAAAAAGAGATAACTTTTACATTGCACTCTTTTTCTAAGTTTGATGTACAATGTATAGATGCTTATGGTTAATATATAATGCACTAATTCTAAGTCTATACACTAATCACACTAATTTATATACTTATTATGTTTATGCTATATTAGTGTATATCTACTAGTTCATATCCACTAGTGCATATCTCATTTTAACCATAAGTAGTTTGTACATCAACCTTAAAAAGAGTGCAATATTTTAGGAAGTCTCTTTTTAATTCAAATAAGTGAGAATATAGACTCCATTACGAGGAAGCATATAAAGTTAGATAAATATTATGAATAGATGCTCAAAAGAACATGAAATGACAAACATAATGAAATGAGAACATAAATGTTCATAAGTTAAATTTACATTACCAAAAAACAATTTTTTAATAAAGCAAACTAATTAAAAAGTAAGTATAGTGAAACAAATAGCTGCCATCACATAAGAAAAGCAACAATGATGTTCAATGCATTTGAATATCGATTTATCATTTCTTTTTTAACGAATAATTTGTAATCAAGAATAAATATGTGATACCTGATATATATTGTTTATAAATAGATATCGTTTATGGGAAAATGTTTCAAATTGTTTCTATAGTGATATTGCATTTTTATATTAAAAATCTATTTAATCGATATATCTGCTGCATTATGGTTGTATAGTAATAATGATAGTCATGCGAGATAGACATTAGTAAGCACTGATAAAATATCAATGCCTCATATTTTATCATCATAGCAGAATTTATTTGTTCTGTCGTGATAATGAAAAAATTGTATAAAGATATCAGAGAAATATGACACATACTCTCATAATAAGAACTCATAAATCTTATTGTTTGAAAAAATATAAATCTAATTAATTTGTATATATTTTTTCTTATATACAAAAGTACACATTGATATTCTCTCTCTTATATACATATTACATATATTTTTCACACATTTTGGATGCCATTTTTTATAACAATTATATATCTTTGTTTTTTAATATTAACCACATAAATATGAATGCTCACATTCCGAAATATATCTATAACTTATCAAACTTGACAAGGTCCATAGTTGACTATAGGGTTTAGTCCATTTTTTTAGCACTCCGTATTTTCCAGGCAACCAACAGATTCCAAGAAAAGTATAAAGAGAAACAATGGACTTGTGAGGCTAGAAGAATAAATGCATACCAAAGTATGCCATATGGTAAACCCTGAAAAATAAATTATGTAACATAGTATGGAGTTTATTTGCTTAAAATATAAAACCAAAAGGGTTTTTCCTTAATGAATGAATAAATAAAATCCTTGCAAATATCAAAAATTAAATTTGTGGATAATTCCATTTGATAAATTATTTAACCAAATAAAATTGATGATTCCAAAAATAATCATACCTGCCACAAATAAATATCTTCAGATTCACCTACAGTTAAGTATGTCCACACATCCTTAAAGTAATATACAGTAGCATATATCAATGGACCATGACCTAATAAAATGATACCTATCATATATTTTTGCAATGTTCTAATTTTATTTTTTTTAATTGCTGAGAGAGCAAGAAAAGATAATAACAAACTAGTGCACCATATATATTCCCACCATAATGGCTAAAATAGAAAGAAGAATAAATCAATTAAATGATCAATGATCTCTATTAGGAATGAAAAAATATGTACAATATATCACAATTTCAATAAATGTAAAATTGAGCAACAATAAAAGATACTTGTTATTAGAGTTTTCTCTCCTAAACTTATTTATTTTAAATAAATATCCAACAAAATAAAACATAATCTAAATTCTACATTTATAGTATTGCTTAAGACATTTTTTATTATACCTGTGGTATTTGTAGCTCTTCTACTTCTAAGATGAATATATCTAGATAATCTAATATATCTGCAGAAAGTTTAGCAAGCATAACAAAAAATAATAAGTAGTGAAAAAATATGCAATACTTCAGTCTTGATTTATTTGTTGCACTGAAAACAAAAATAATATTGTAACAAGAAATAGAAATGACAGGAATTTTTATATATACTCATATTATATATTATACATATATGTGTATGTGTGAGTGTGTGTGTATGTATGTGTAGTACATATAGATATTATTGATATATTTTTAGATATGTATGCACATGTATAACTTTTTTGTGAATGATATTTATTATAGTAAAATAATGTAAATGTCGCATAATCAAATTTAGAAAGATTCTATTTATTTAATATATAATAACAGATTGTACTCTGTCTTTATTCAGTGTGCTATCATAAGTGCTCTAATTTTATATTGGAATGTAATATATATATTTAGTGAAAACAAAAAATTAGACATATCAAATCAAATGGAAATTGAACTTTTCAGGTCGTCAATAACTCATAAATTAAAATTTATTATTTATTATTTATTATATGTATTTATAAATTAAATTTCACAATTAAAAAATTAAAAAAAACTGCATTTTTTAAGATTTTCTCACCTAACTTGGTAATGTGTTGCAATTTTTTGCCTATGATTATAGTCGCTCCCATCTGTTCCCAGAGCCTGGGAAAGAGTCATTTTCGAAGCCATATATATAATCGGAAGAGTACGCGGTTAGAAATTTTTTCCAAACAGGATATGAACAATCTGTACAATCTGGGAACTGAAATCCGAGGAAATTTGTATCACATTTCATCAGCGAGAATTCAACTATTTTTAAACTTTCCGCAAGCGACAAAATGAAAAAGGTCTTCTATCTAAAGGCCAGTGTCCACGATACTAGAAACTAGAACTAGAATTCGATCCGAGCATAGAGTAAATAAAGAATAACAGGAGGGAATGTATCGGTCATAGACATAGTATATCTAGGCCGAGTGTTGAGGAGTGGGGGCCGATGCCCACGTAGAAAAGGACATACTCTGTTTAGTGCCCCTTGCGTTCTCTCTCGCTCGCACGCAGCATAACGAAAGAGAGCGCTATGCTCTGTGCGAGCGAGAGAGAACGCAAGGGGCACGAAACAGAGTATGTCCTTTTCTACGTGGGCATCGGCCCCCACTCCTTAAATAAAGGCAAACGCTCGGTCTAGATATACTATGTCTATGGTATCGGTAGTGGAGATAGACTAGAGTCCCTAGAAATAAGAGTCTGGGTATGAGGATGCCATTCTACAGTTTTCGTTACGCTCGCGATTGGTTTCCTTCTCGTTCCGTGTTACGTTAATCCGCGTTTCCGCGCTTCCTGTAATGGCACCCTCAGGCCGGATTCACACCTTGACAGAAAAGCAGAAAGCAGAAAAGCAGAGGCCAATCAGAACTCGCGCTAAAAAAGCAGAATGTACTGCTTATTTTCAGCGCGAATTCTGATTGGCTTCTGCTTTTCTAGCACGAGTTCTGATTGGCTTCTGCTTTTCTGCTTTCTGCTTTTCTGCCAAGGTGTGAATCCGGCCTCAGGGTGCGAACCCATGCAGCGGAATAGCGTAAAGCCCGGTCTACATAGGACGCAACACGCCAGACGCAAGCATAATCGACCAATCACAGTCGATTATTCCGAGAATATTCGACTATGATTGGTCGATTTTGCTTGCGTCTGGCGTGTTGCGTCCTATGAAGACCGGGCTTAACGCGGAACGAAAGCGGAACCAATCCGGAACGTTCCGCAATTTCGTTCCGTTTTCAGTAGTTTCTAGCGGAATAGGTTTCGCAGATTTCGTAATGTACATACACATCTATACATATACACATGGTAGTAAAAGCTAACTTCAAAATTTTCCTTTATCTCTCAAAAATAAGAAATAACTTGTAATAATTAATAATTTATCTCTGTTTCTGTACTGACCACGTTGCTCTACGCTGCCAATTTAACAAAGTATATGTGTACATACATACAGTTCCGTCATTTTCGTTACGTGGATTTCAAGTCCCTACATCCCCATGGAGCGGAATGAGCGCAAGCCTTATGCCCGTATCAGACTACGCATTGAAAATTGAAGAGTGAAGATTAAAGATTGAAATTTGACTAATCAAAACAAAAGGGACTAAAATTTCTTTGTCCTGATTGGTCAAATTTCAATCTTCGATCTTCAATCTCAATCTTCAATGCGTAGTCTGATACGGGCATAAAACAGTGTATTAAATATCGGAGACCTACGATTGAAACAGAATGAGTATAGTATGTATGTATGAAATTATGTTATTATGGCAAACGCGAGAATGTCGAGCAACCAAACGAACCAAACCGACGCGTCGCGCAAGAAGGTCGCGTCGGAGATGATGCAATAAAACAGACGTTCTGATTGGCTACCTTGTAACGCGACGCATAACGCGACGCGCTCAGTGGAAACGACCCCTTAAACCTGCTACTTTCGAAAACGCTATTAGATTTGATTTTTCTCTAGGAAAATATAAAAAATCATTATTTTTCGCGATTTGTCAATTTTTAGCTTTTACATACCTTCATAACTATATGTAAATCGTAATTTCAAATACAACATTTAACAGTTGTAAGAGCAAAATCTAATTAAAATTTAAAAAATTATTAATTAAAACTAATTACAGAATATAACTTTATTTGCATATCTAAAGTCAAGTTTATAAAATATTCTTAACTAATAATTACTCCAGAATTATTGGTGTCTGGATATTAGCTATGCAGTAAAAATTAATATTAACTAAATTATAAAAATCAAGAACAGATGAGAAGATACGCATGTACGAACTTGAGTGCGGAAGTTTCATGTGATATTATTGACCAACTTTGATTATTTCTCAACTTAACTCTCTCTTAACTCAAAAAAATTATTAACATAATAATAACAAACTATTAACATTGTCCTAGTATTTGTCCTAGTAATTTTCGATTCTAATTCATCTCCAGAATATTTAAAATATTTATGATAAAACATTCTGTATAAGGTATAAAATCTATATATATATATATAAATTATAGAAAATAATTAGATCATTAAATATATTCAAACTATTGCATATAATATTTCTTACATATAATTATATCTATCTGATGTTCATGCATTATATTTTTAACTTAGTGCTTTACAGCTTTAAATGTAAAAAATAAGAAATAAAAAATTTTGTAAAAAAATTAATTTTAGTAATTATATATCTTTCTAATGTAACAAGTTTTGTTTTCATTAACATACAAGTTTCTTGATCATTACAATTTGAATTCATATGTAATTATCTATTCATTATGTAACTATCTTGACTGTATTATTCAACAAAGAACACATGCGACATTGCAGATTGCCATTTTAGGAGACATGTTGCAACAAAGGCAATCTTTTTGGTACTAATTGTTAGCAGTCGCATATTCAAGTGTACAATATCAAATTTGTACCTTGTTTTGACGGTTTAGTTTCTTAGATTTTCAAATCTTGGCAAAGTCATAGCTCTAATTAACATTTTTGTTCATCATGTTTAATATTACCTAGAATGTATAACTTCTACGGTATTTTAGACCGTGCATTTTAACGTTAATTAAATGTTACAATGAAGTATCCGATGGTGGTGTACTTTCGTGATGACTAATTTGACTAAGAGAGTGTTGCAAAGCATCAGGCGTTAGCCATTCCTTTGGTAAACAACGTTGAAGAAATGGTACACATGAACTGAAATATGCTAGACGATTTACCCAACCAGGTATTTCTTGTCCACATAAAATCTAAAACATATATTGTTTTTTATTATATTATCTATACTATATACTCATTAGTGTTGTTAAGGAAAGTAATATACCAATGTGAACTGACTGCTGAAATGATTACAGTTTTTATTCATCAAATGATAACGATCCCCTCTAAAATCTTTGCCTAACTCTGTAATAATTCTTGAAACATCGTCTTCTGTGAAATCTGTATATCCAATATGAACAGATTGTCTATAACATAAAGGATGGCATTACAGAAAGATTGACCACATGTGATATACTAGAGCGCTTATCTTTTAAAGAGTGTATCTTTATATAAAAAATAAAAAATACAAACTGCACCTATATCTAAATTGTTCGCCTAATTCTTCAGCTACCCTTGGTGTGATTTCAAAAATGCCACTTCTTGGTTGAGCATGACCCCCATATGCATATTCTGTAGCAGAAATACATTTCAAATCTTTGTTTCATAATCCGTAATTTTTTGAATACATACCTGTTCCATATATTTCCACTCCTGAATGAAACACACCGAGACCGATAGGTGTAGTATATTCATTTATCCAATACTGCAACAGAATATATATGTTGAATTAAATTTCTTATAACATACTAATTGATATATACAATTAAATTTACAAAAATTGGTAACTAATAACATTAAACAATTCTTAATGGTGTTTATTTTATTTGTTGTAATATATTGAAACCAGTAACTTACCATATCATAAACATTAAGAATGATTGGCTCACGTGCCATTTTTGGGATCAATTCCTCACTATCTTGTGGATAACCCAAACAACTGGGGAAAGAGAGATTACAATTAAGGCCTGAAGAAAACATCATTGGCTTTGTAATCCACAGAATATAGTTGATTAATAATATCCTCTCTCTTTTTTTGTTTGTCTAATACACCTAACACACACAAATAAATACAATCTCATTATTTTATAAAACTTCTATAGATATGAAAAGATTATAACTACTAAATTAATTACTGCATATTCAAATAAGTAAAAAATTATATATATTTTTGTGTTAATTGATATTTAAAAAAATAAAATATTTTAAAATTATTTTTTAGTTTTTTTACATTTTGGCAACACTGTATAGCATACTATATGTAGAAAAGTTTAATATATAATATTATATATATTTAAGTTTATAATATTATATATTCGTAAAAAATATTAAATATATATTAATTAATATTGTATATAAGTAATATACTATTAAATTAATTATAATTATAATTATTTATTATATTATATAATAATTAAAAATTTATTATATTATATAAAAATTAAAAATAATTATAATTACTAAATTAATTATAATTATTAAATAAATATATAAGTATTATATATATATATATACTATAATTTAATTAATATTATATATATAAGTCTATTATATATTAAAGTACAATATTAAAGTGTATATACTTTTTATTATTTTTTTAATGATCAATTCTGATCAGTTTTAATTCGATTTCTCTTTAGCAAAAATATCAAATTAACATTTTATTATCTATCACAGTTTTCTAATCTTTAGCATTATATATTTTTATGGTTAATTGTAAGCTTGCAATTAAAATTTTACTATATCTCATTTAAAATTAGCTAAAAAATTAGCTAATTTTATAATCTATTTACTGCACACTCTCTAGTGTTTAATTTATAAAAACGCTTTTTTCAGTCATTTAAAAATTATTGATGCCTTGATATTTCTACTAAGGAAAAATCTACTCCAAAATTAACTAGAAAATTTATCATTAAGAAATGATGCACGAAAAGTGGGATATTCTCTATATAAATATTCTAAATATAATATATACAAAGATATATAATATAATCTAGTAAATATAAAGCAACATGTCGGTTTGCCACAGATTCGAACAAAAACTGCAGATTAGCATCAATTGTGTTCACATTAAACTTGTGTTCTATTGTCAAAGTCTGCTGACAATAGATTGCCGATATAATAGCTGATTGGTAACAAAAACCGAGCACAGTCTGTCAATGTAGATTTCTGCCTCCTATCTGTGTCAAACTATAATGCAAGTGAGCCGGAATTTGCTTGATTTCTACCATCAATCTTTTATTGGCAAACTTTACTATATTTCTGCCAGCATTTTGCCAACACACGCACACACATACAATATTGCATATGCCAGATTCTGAATTGACTGTACAGCTTTTTTGTCAACAAAATTAAATATTTTAAAAAATAATGTTAAATTGTTGCTATTATTCTAATGATTAAATCATCAATTTCAAAAATGTATATTAAAAAACACATTTAAATATATTTGAATATATTTAAAAGATACCATTTTTTACTAATGCTAAACTAGTGCTAAATTAGTACTAATTACTAGTGCTAAATTGCAGCTACTTAGCCATAAAAATAATTTAAAGTTTCTGTTATTTTTTTCAAATAATTCTTTGATACAGACATAACTACATTGTAAAACTTTATTTTGTTTCATATATTAATAACATACTGAAAAAATAACAAGAAAAGTCATAGATATTTTTGGAATGGAATTAAAAATATAATATATTTTTAGTTTTATATCTATGATTAAATATCGTCGTCCTTATGCCAAAACCACAAATTTTTCTAATGTCATTTCTTTACCCAATTTTAAACAAAGATTCTATGCCAGAGACACAAATGCGATAATAATAGTACATCAAACTTAAGATATCAATTCATGAAAATAATTATAAAAATAAAACTAGAACATGATTTTTTGGAGCAAATTAAATTTTCAACATTGCAATAACTCAGAACTACAAAATTGCACATTCGTGGTTTTGGCATAATGGCGACGATATATTATATATTATATATATTATATAAATATATTATAAATGTATTTTTTTTCTAATATTGTTATTTCTCCCATCAGTGATAGTTTTCAAATATATTTTTAGAAAACATTAATTAAGTTATTTTTCTGACTATTTGTCTAATAGATATAACTATTAACACTGATTTGTTTTGTAAAGAGCAAGTTCTTGTAAATTTACAATAAATTTTTTTTTTTGTTTGTATCTGTTTGAAACTTGTTGAAAACAAAATTTAATGAAAGATTAATTATAATTTTGCCAAGTAACTCTTACATCGATTTCCTTAAATATATTATTATCTTTAAAACTAATACTTATGTTGATAGCATCTAAACACAAGTTATTAAATTTGATAGAAAGCAAAATAAATATAGTTATAAATGGATTATATCTTTTAAGGACAAAACTATAGATAATAGTTTTTTTTCCACAAAATACTTTGCTTTTGTTAAAGTAAAAATAATCAGAAAAACAACTTCTTTTCTACAAGTACATTATCCTTTATATATTTTTCTAAAAATGTAACAGCTAAACAGTTAAACAAATAAATTAATTTCATTGTAGCATAAAACATAAATATAATCGAAAACATAAATAGATTTCTCTACATTTAAGTGTTTTACTTGAATAAAAAATATAATTAATTAAAATAATGTCCACTAAGTTTATAAATAATTATTAATGCTTTACAAATTTTGTTAGATACTTTAGATAAAGTACAAAACTTTATACTGTAAAATATAGCTTAATTAATTTACATTTGTTACAGAAATATATTATAACATATTTTATTACAATATAAAATCTTTTAATCATTGATTAATCCTTTCTAGTAATGATATACACTCAAAATTAATATACACTCAATATAATTGATATATACACGTTAAAAATGATATAAATAAGGTATTTTTTACATATAAATATCATATAATGACATGTATCAATATAATGCATAATGTAAATATATGAACTAATATGAAATCTATCTGTGTTTGACATAATAAAATAAATAAAATAAATAAATATTAGTTATGTAGTTTATCTCTCTTTGTCATACTCTGTTATATTTTTGCTATATACTTAACTGATATTTCCTATTATGTTATGCAAGAAAATCATTATAACAAATACGTAAAAATAATACAATACTGGTACCTTTGTACAGATATAAAGCAGGTTCAACACACTAGCATATATGTAATATTTTGTATTTAATTACTAAATACATGTATCCTCTTTTATATTGTAATATTATATTATTTCTGTTTTAATTTACTTCTTTTTTGATTTCAATATTTTAATATTGTTCTACTAGTAGCCTTGTCGTTAATATTACGTATTGCATATTATTCTGATATAATCATCTCCAATGACTGAAAAAATACATTAATTTTTATATTCGAAATATATAAGAATATATATTCTTCGCATAATGTTAAGAATAACCTTTGAAAAATATTAGATACTACTGTGTTTAAATAATTGTCTACTTTAATTACACATATACAGAAATAAGGAATACAATATTATTTCTAAATAACATTCTGTTAAATTCCTTGAAATGATGCACAATGCTTTACATTTAAGATATTGACAGCATGTCAAATGAGATATAACACTTCGTGTGTTTTCTAGTGAGATTAATATCATATAGCACACAAATACAACTACCAACAAAATTTTTATAGGCTATTTTTCAATGATTATTCTTCTTTAAGATTATTAAATGTCACTTACTCTTTATTTGGTTTCCTGTTTTAGCTAAAAAAGATCTGTCCGTTTTATTTGCACTTTCTACACTTAGATTCCTTGTTTACTCACTCTTTAACACTCAAGTATATATCCATTTCATTTCAATTAAAAGTTCCAAAAAGTGCAAGCAAAGAGAACTATCCAATAAAATATTCCACTTAGAAGCAGCGTTAAACAGGTATCAGATTATCAAAAAGAAATTATTGAAACTGAAAGTTGAAGATCGGACATCGTTCAACAGCTTGATCATACTATATTGTGATCTGTATTATGTTTTGTAAAATCTTAATTAGAGGAAAAAATTACATGATCGCTGCCTTGTACCTTGTACATATACTGGTGTCACCATAGACATAGTATATCTAGACCGAACGTTTGCCTTTATTTAAGGAGTGGGGGTAAAGATGCACGTAGAAAAGGATATACTCTGTTCCGTGCTCCTTGTGTTCTCACTCGCTCGTAGGTAGCATAGCGTTCTCCATAGACATAGTATATCTAGACCATAGACATAGTATATCTAGACCGAGTATTGAGGAGTGGAAGCCGAGGTGCACATAGAAAAGGACATACTCTGTTTCGTGCCCCTTGCGTTCTCTCTTGCTCGCACGTAGCATGACGAAAGAGAGCGCTATGCAATGTGCGAGCGAGAGAGAACGCAAGGGGCACGAAACAGAGTATGTCCTTTTCTACGTGCACCTCGGCACCCACTCCTCAACACTCGGTCTAGATATACTATGTCTGTGCATGGACTACACCATCTCGGGAGCTGAAGCAGCATGAAGGAAGAGTAAAGCCTATAGGCTATCACACACAAATTGGCATAGCTGCATATGCATAGCATAAGACCGTCTGGACCATAGACATAGTATATCTAGACCGAGTGTTGAGGAGTGGGGGCCGATGTGCACGTAGAAAAGGACATACTCTGTTTCGTGCCACTTGCGTTCTCTCTCGCTCGCATAGAGCATAGCGCTCTCTTTCGTCATGCTACGTGCGAGCGAGAGAGAACGCAAGGAGCACGAAACAGAGTTATGTCCTTTTCTACGTGGACATCGGCCCCCACTCCTTAAATAAAGGCAAACGCTCGGTCTAGATATACTATGTCTATGGTCTAGACCAATGAGCATGCTATGTAAATCAATATGGCGATTTTATTTCGATGCTCATTGGTCCCAATGGTCTTATGCTATGCATATGCAGTTATGCCAATTTATGTGTGGTAGGCTTAAGGCTTAACACACACAAATTGGCATAGCTGCATATGCATAGCATAAGACCGTCTGGACCAATGAGCATGCTATGCAAATCAATATGGCGATTTTATTTCGATGCTCATTGGTCCACACGGTTATATGCTATGCATATGCAGTTATGCCAATTTGTGTGTGATAGGCTTAAGGAGAGTTATCTACCTAGATTGAAAGTGGTCACGAAAAATGTTACATATGTGGCCAGGTTTGCCGAATGGAATAACTTGGACCATTTCGTCGCCATCTTGAATCTTCGTATATGTGTAGTGTTACGTTTAGTTGTGGTAGTAATTAGTAAGTAGTGTGTCATCCAACACACTTACTGATCACTAATACAACTAAACATAACACTATATATATACGAATATTCAAGATGGCGACGAATTGGTCCAAGTCATTCCATTTGGCAAACCTGGCCACATATAGAACATTTTTCGTGATCACTTTTTTCTCTCTACACTATCGAGATAACTCTCCTTACTCTTCCTTCATGTGAGGCAGCTCATGCGCTCTCATGCGCTGCACAACATGGCGCAGCATTGTGGTGGGAGACCATTCCCATGCACGCATGAACTGCGCATGGATTGAAACGGAACGATCTCTCCTATGCGCATCATGCGAGAAACGGAACGCACTCCTAGATTAGTCCTAGTCCTAGGACTCTATTTTCAACATCGTAGCCACAGTATTAAGCCCGTATCAGACTATGCATTGAGATTGAAATTTGACCAATCAGGACAAGGAAATTTTATTTCCTTTTATCCTGATTGGTCAAATTTCAATCTTTAATCTTAAATCAAGCATAAAGCCCGTATCAGACTACGCATTGAAGATTGAAGATTGAAATTTGACCAATCAGGACAAAAAAATTTTAGTTCCTTTTATCCTGATTGGTCAAATTTCAATCTTTAATCTTAAATCAAGCATAAAGCCCGTATCAGACTACGCATTGAAGAATGAAGATTGAAATTTGACCAATCAAGACAAAGAAATTTTAGTCCCTTTTGTTCTGATTAGTCAAATTCCAATTTTTAATCTTCAATCTCAATTTTCAATGCGCAGTCTGATACGGGCTTAAGACCGGATCTACAATAGATGTAGTAATCCTTAAGGGCCACCGCACAAGCTCTTCCGTAATGCATTACGTTACGTTAAGTACTGATTCTAAACCTAAACTCGTACGAAATCTTAAACTTCAGTCAACGCACAAACAAAATCGTAACGTAGTATGCTTTTGTTACGTTACAATTTTCTTTGTGCGTTGACTGAAGTTTAAGATTACGTACGAATTTAGGTTTAGAATCAGTACTTAACGTAACGTAATGCATTACGGAAAAGCTTGTGCGGTGGCCCTAAGCCGTAAGAAAATTACCAATAACAATTCATTTTTCTCCTCACATTTGATTATAATTGATCAATTTCTTATGGCTTGAGGCTTACTACACCTATTGTAGATCCGGACTAAAGCCCATATCAGACTACGTATTGAAGATTGAAATTTGACCAATCGGGATAAAAGGAACTAAAATTTCCTTGTCCTGATTGGTCAAATATCAATCTCAATGCATAGTCTGAGGCCGATATTACATTTGTCGTACGACAAACTTTTTAAACGCATTGATTAGCTAATTTCTAGAGACTCAAGAAAGTTTCTATTTTGCAGCCAATCAATATGCTTAAAAAGTTTGTCGTACGACAAATGTAATATCGGCCTGATACGGGCTTTAGTCGTTAGCAAATTGACCAATGACAGACGATTATTCCGAGAATATTCGATTGTGATTGATCAATTTGCTTATGACTAACGACATACGGCTTATTGTAGAACGGGCCTTATTATAAATTTTTAAGAGCCGAATTGCAAAATCTGGCTGTATATGTAAAATTATTAGCCATAGACATAGTATATCTAGACCGAGCGTTTGCCTTTATTTAAGGAGTGGGGGCCGATGCCCACGTAGAAAAGGACATACTCTGTTTCGTGCCCCTTGCGTTTCTCTCGCTCGCACAGAGCATAGCGCTCTCTTTCGTCATGCTACGTGCGAGCGAGAGAGAACGCAAGGGGCACGAAACAGAGTATGTCCTTTTCTACGTGGGCATCGGGCCCCACTCCTCAACACTCGGTCTAGATATACTTGTCTATGTTATTAGCTATACAAAAAAACATTTTGAATGCGGTAGCAAACGTTACCAATCAATCACCAAACGAGTGGTGAAAAAAAAATTCCCAGCAGTCGAAATGCGGGCGGGGAGGGTCTAAGAAAATGTTAAAAATTTGTTTACGATTTTTTTTTAAGTAAACGGGAAACTACCAAACGTTTTGGATGCGATACCAAACATTAGCAATCAATCATTGAACGATTGAAAAAAAAAAATTTTTTAAAGTTAAAGTGGGGGGCTAAAAAAAGGTCAAAAATTTGTTTACGATTTTGTCAAAAAACGGGAAACTACCAAACTTTTTTAATGCGATACCAAATATTACCAATCAACCACCAAACGATTGATAAAAAGAAAATTCCCAAAAGTCAAAGTGGGGGGCTAACTTTGGGAAGGTAGTCTGATACGGGCTTCGTGTCGACGCGTTCTCTGTGGGCAGTAGCCCTGTGTATACTTTGCGCATGCGCACTATAATTATAAAATAAACTTGTTTTGCATGTAATAAAAAAATTTATCAATTTACAAACGTAACATTGGTATATTTGTAAATCACAAACGATTTCCTGTCGATTATAGTTATCAGTTATCATAAAATTTGTTTATTACTAAAAAGTATCGGCTGACATCATGACTAAACTAAAATTGTTAATTACAAAAAACCTAATTTGTCACAAACGTTAAAAACAGACTCACAATCAATCACAAACAATTTACAAATGAAATACACTCAGAAAAGTTATAAATAATCATATTTAATAATTTCTGCCGGCTAGCTTCATGTAGGTGTTGTCCGTTCCGAATTACGCAAAAAGTGCATAGACTGCATAAACGCATCAGACCCATCAACTGCCTCAAGTCGAAATAGAAGCAGTCAATACTTTTGTTCGCGTTGCTTGAACTTTTTGCACTCAGTATCTTTGCTTTCACTTTCTTCAACATCTGAATATATATTTATCTCGTTTTCAGTGCAGAACTTTTGGGGAATTTCAAGCAATGCGAACAAACCTAATGTGCTGGGAAGAGTGCTAAGAATTCAGTACGTTTAGTACAATCTAGGAAATTCTCAACGCTACCAAAGAGCTTTCAATGCGCACATTGGTTAAATCCACTGATCTATATATCTGGATTGCTGATAGGCCTTCTGGCGATGTACCCAATTGAAGGTCCGACATTTTACACGCCCGAGGTGCGCGCATGCATGGTGGTGCTCTAAGTGATACCAATATGCAGGTCATGGATACTGCTTAATAAACTTTTTAACAGTTTTTTAACTTTTAACTTTCTTTTTAACTTTGTAACAGCTCCACACGAAAAGGAAGGTCTAACTATGGTAACATTCTCTATATTTGCAAATATTTTATTTATAAGACCCACAAAAAATGATTAAAAGATTGTAAATATTAAAAAATAATCCAAAATTCCTCGAATCATGACAAGTTGATTGTATTATCTCAATTAAAACGTATGATAGGAACCTTTATTGAATGAATAAAGAATTATTGTCTTATTAAACATAAAATCTTGTAATATTTTGGTCTATTTTATGATCTGTTTCATCGTTTAATCCTAATTTTTTAAATTAATAACAACAAAAATGTTACGTAAACGTAAGTTTCAGTTACGGTCTTACATAGACCGTGGTTTTAGTCAAACTCATTTGAATTTCCCACGCTCGGAGGCAAATTGCTGGGTAAGATGGCGGCGTCCATTTGGGGACGCTTTTGAGTCCTAAGAACAAAGACGATTGGCAATCCAGATATATAGATCAATGGTTAAATCGGAATGACTTTCTATGCAGTCTACGTGCTTCATGCGTAACTCGGAACCGACCCCGAATGTACCGCCGTAGAGTTAGCAGAGGAATTAAATATTTTCTAATTATTTTATATTATATAATTTGGGAATCGTTTGGAGAAGTTTAGGAAAATCATTTTAACATTTAGGAAACAATATTTTTTTGTAATAATAAAAGTTTATCGAGCGTCAAGTTAGCAGATCTTAATTATGTTTAATAAGTATTATGAACGGAATCGATTAGAAATCATTTGGGAATAAAATATTTATTAATATTTTTATTTGGGAAAGTCGCATTTTTGTAATTTAAATAAATTTGTGTATTCAAAAAAATGCATTATGCGTTATGCACGCGGCATAAAGGATTCAACCAATCAGAGTCTTTTATTTCTAAAATGAAAGACTCAATAAAATATTTTCATGTGCGCTGGTCCTTAAGAGCAAGCAAAATGAACAAGATTCAACTCTATAACATTATATTACGTATGACGTCGTCGGAACTGACGACGTAGATTTTATTATTTTACTGAATTTTTATAATTTTTTTATAAACGTACCTATTATTATATATAATACATATAAAATAATTAGAAAATATTTAATTTCTCTGCTAACTCTACGGCGGTCCCGAATGTTCACTCCTGTCATTCTTTACTCAATGGTTCAGATATAAAATAAACTCGTACCCATGGAGGAAGAGTAAAGCCCGTATCAGACTACGTATTGAAGATTGAAATTTGACCAATCAGGATAAAAGGAACTAAAATTTCCTTGTCCTGATTGGTCAATTTACAATCTTCAATACGGGCTTTAAGCCCGTATCAGACTATGCATTGAAGATTGAGATTCGAGATTCAAGATTGAAATTTGACCAATCAAGATAAAGAAATTTTCGTCCCTTTTGTTCTGATTAGTCAAATGCCAATCTTTAATCTTCAATCTTCAATTTTCAATGTCTGATCCGGGCTTAAGTCCGTATCAGACTACGTATTGAAGATTGAAATTTGATAAAAGGATAATCAGGATAAAAGGAACTAAAATTTCCTTGTTCTGATTGGTCAAATTTCAATCTCAATGCATAGTCTGATACGGGCTTAAAGGAGAGTTATCTACCTAGATTGGAAATGGTCACGAAAAATGTTCCGTATGTGGCCAGGTTTGCCAAATGGAATGACTTGGACCAATTCGTCGCCATCTTGAATATTCGTACATATATAGTGTTATGTTTAGTTGTAGTAAGCCTGCGACACACGGTACGATTTTGCGTACTAGATCGCATGCGAGACATTTTGCTAGCAATTATAATGGCTATGCAACTTGAAATATTATGTGCTGCGTGTTGCTGTGCGTGCTAGCATGCTAGTTTTTGGTAATAGGTTCGGTGCTATGTTTCACTATGGTTTTGTTGCTAGCTGCAGACGATACTACGACAAAAACGCAAAAAATAAAAATAATAATAAATATAAAGGCAAAAGTTATATATACATATATAAGTAATTATGTATTTTATTTATAATTATGGTGATATTAATTGAATATGTATATAATTAATTAAAAATGACAGATTTCCTAACCTAACAAAATTTAAAAAATTTTATTAATTCTTCCATAATAAATATCTTGAATTGTATCTTGACTAGATAAGCAATCATTGGCTATTATCTAGAGGATTTTTAGAGTCTTGAAGAATTTTGTTGAAATCTCTAGAAATCTTATAACTAAAATATTAACCCAACACGTAAGATATTGAGTGTATTTTGGTAAGACACCGCTACCGTAGCGCTACAGCTTTTTCGCTAAAATTGTAGCGGTAAAGTTAGTAAAACTGAGTATAACGCTACAAATGTTGCACTATACTCAATTAGCGTTATTGATTTTGGCTGGACAGTGCTACTGTACATAGCCTCCAAATTGTATTTAATTGCTAATAGTCGCGTTCGGTAATTATTTTAAATGATTTGAATAATGGAAAATATTGAAGATATTGTAGCGCTACAGCAGCAGTGTCTTGCCGGAACGCTCTCAATCTGCACGTGTGAAACCAAAACTAGTAACACTCTTATGATTGGAACACGTAGAATATTTTGCTAAACAACACGCAACGAATCAATTAACAAAATCAGTACGAAAAATCATACCGTGTGCCGCAGGCTTTACTAATTACTACCACAACTAAACGTAACACTATAGGCTGTGTTCCGATTCTTCACCCGATGGGTGATAGTCGGGTGAGCGGGTGATGGGCGGAGTTTAACGAAAAGTGTCTGAGAGGATAATGGAATCAGAACGCACTCCGTAGGAATCTGAAGTCTCCAAACGGCGTTGGCATCTTGGTAATGCGTGATCGCCCTATCTAGTTAGAAATTAATCAATGGTTGAGTTATCAAAGGAAAGCGGGCAAAGAAAGAAAATTATTGTGCGTTGTAACTATAAACGTTTTCACACTATCACTATTCGACTTCGCAGTTTTACTAACAATCAAAGCGTCAATATTAGTATTAACAACGTATAAATTTCTTCTTTTTTTTTCTTTTGGCATAAGCCTGTAAATCTCTGTCAATACCTGTAAAAACCTGTTGCCCAAATGCAGTTTATAGCATGATGTAATAATATATATTGGCCGTGTTCTGATATTCGCTGCCAGTACTGAAAATCTATAGTGTATGTCATATACACTATAGATTTTCAATACTGGCAGTAAATATCGGAACACGGCTATTATTACATCATGGTTTATAGCATACATAAAGCCGGTATTAGACATGAGATTATACACAATTTTCAATGCATCTGATGTCCGATTCTGACTTACAATATTACTAGATTTTTCAATATTGCCCGCACTTATTGCCACTCATCTTCACTCACAAACCACCCGGCTCACGGAGCCGGGTGGTTTTCAGGGCCGTGGCACATAAAAAAACTTAAGCAGTAAGACTTAAGACGTAAGCGAATTGACCAATCACGGTCGAACAGTAAGGCAGCCATATTGAAACGTAAGCTACGCTGAAAATTCCGTATGGTTGAAATTCTTAAGTCTTAAGTCTTACTGCTTAAGTTTTTTTATGTGCCACGGCCCTTACGCTCTCCCGGGTGAATAGAGTGACCATAGACATAGTATATCTAGACCGAGTGTTGAGGAGTGGGAATCGAGGTGCACGTAGAAAAGGACATACTCTGTTTCGTGCCCCTTGCGTTCTCTCTCGCTCGCACGTAGCATGACGAAAGAGAGCGCTATGCTCTGTGCGAGCGAGAAAGAACGCAAGGGGCACGAAACAGAGTATGTCCTTTTCTACGTGTATCTTTACCCCCACTCCTTAAATAAAGGCAAACGCTCGGTCTAGATATACTATGTCTATGGAGATAACTCTCCTTACTCTTTTTTCATGCTCGTACCTCACGTGTCGCTTGATTAGTGTTGGAAAGCACCCTATGTTTATGCTCGACTGTTGATTCTCAAACTTTTAAATAATGGAAAAAAGAAAGAAGATTTATAATTTGAAATCGGAGACTGTCGCAAATACAAAAGTCGATAATTCCACTATGAAGGAGGTAAATTTATTTTTAATTATAATTTTATTTCTATAATAAATATGTAGAATATTTTTTCGCCTATTTCAACAAATTTTAATATTTAATATTATTTGTTTGAATAATGTATAAATGAATAAAGTATTAATTATAAAAACAGTAATTAAGATATGTCACTTGACACTATGAAAAAAATTATCAACTATTAAAAATAACACTGATAAATGTCTACTTTAATCTCGGTTTCATTCAAATTTGATGAAAATACATTTATTTAATAACTTATTTTGGAAAAAAAAACCAAAAGTTTAAAACATTAAAATCATTACTCAACAGTGCTGCAAAAGAATGCTGGAAAATAAGGATTTCATATCTTGTTCAGTTTCAGAAATATTACTGTAACATCTTTAGTGATTCACTTTGTATAAATAGCATATTTTTATATTTGTATTTTTTTTTTGCATAAAAGACAGCAAATATATATAATTCCGAAAAAGAGTGGGTGAAATTTTTACCAAAAAAAGAATTTTAAAAATAGAGTAGTAAACTGAACATTTACTTTATATTTTTATTTTATTTACTAAAATATATGTATACAAAATTTTCTTGAAATTGAGATCAAATAATTATTCTGTATATTTTTTTTTAATTGTATGATACAGAAGTTATTTGATATTATCTTAAATATATAGCTTGTTAATTTTATAGATTATAATAGATATTGAGCATCGTGCTGATGATTATGACAGTTGTAATGCACTTGTCTTATCTACAAAGAAAACAAAAACAAAAAACATACATAAAAAAGTAAAGACTCAGCTGTTATCAAAAAAACGCAGGAAACAATTGGAAAAAGTAGTAGAGAAAAAAAAGAAGAAACTACAGGTATTAAATTCTTTTATGTATAAAAAAAAGAAAGATAAAACATATTATTTATTATAAAATTTATTATTTTCATTTTTTATGTGTGTATAACATATAGAGAGCAACATTGTTAGAAGATTTGGCAAAATATCAAGCATCTTCACATGAATTACAACAATATACAAGTTTAACATCTTTGCAAAACAAAGGTTTAAAACGCCACTTTCGACAATTAGAGATGCCTGTTTCAAAATTAAAATGTAAGGAACATGAAATAGAGAGAAGTGATACAATAGAGACAACTTTCTGTGCAAATTCTATCAAAGGCAGCAAGAAGAAAAGATTCGCTATTTTGGATCATGCAAAACAAGACAAAACTACATTTGATCCAAATATGGTTGGATTTGAAGTAAGTTTGAAGCAATCAAGTGATAAAAATTGTAAAATTGTAATAGTAATAAAGTAATGTTTATTTAGTCTAGTGATAGCAGCAATGAAAATGATTATAACAATGAAAATAAAGCATATGTTTCTGATAATACTGCTATTTCTACGGAAAAGGAAAAACAAAATGAGAATTTTTTAGAAGATGGGCAAAAGAAAACAGTCCCAGCTAAATCTCAGAAACCTGAAAAACCAATAGGAAAACCTGTTGTCTCTAAAGCTTGTATATCTACTGTTTTTGTGCCTGTAAATAGAAAGCAAGAGATACAAGCAACTAGATTGAAACTACCCATTGTTGCGGAAGAACAAGTAATAGTTGAAACAATAAATGAAAATCCAATAACCATAATTACTGGAGAAACAGGAAGTGGTGAGTAAAAATAGAATTGACAAGAATGATAGTAATGAGAAAGTTATTGCTAATTTCTTAAATAATAATATCGCTCTAATATTAGATAATATATATAATATTAGGTATATGTTTAGATGTATTCCTTTTTTTTAACTTAAAGGTTTATATTTATCATAGGCAAAACAACACAAGTTCCTCAATTTTTATATGAAGCTGGATATGCTCAAAATAAATTAATTGGAATAACCGAACCAAGAAGAGTAGCAGCAATGTCAATGAGCAAACGAGTAGCTGAAGAAATGAATCTTACTGAAAAACAAGTTTCATACCTAATTCGTTTTGAGGGAAATGTTACAGAAGAAACAAAAATCAAATATATGACTGATGGTGTTTTGCTGAAGGAAATTCAAAGAGTAAATAATAACATTATAGTATAACATAGTGTGAAAACCACTTTAGATGATCTATCGCGACAAAATTCAAGACAAAACTCCTTTTTATAATTTTATGTGTCATGTCAATACAGAAAACAATTGAATATGTAAAATATATACAAATATAAAATATATATCAGGTTACACACATACATTAAAAAACATGTAATGCATAGATTTATAAATAGAATTCTATCTTGAATTTTGTCGCAAATTATAATAAATTATGTTTTTAAAGTGGATTTAATATTTTAAATATTATAAACAATTTATATGAGATTTCTTTGTTTACTTATAGGACTTTTTATTAAAAAAATATTCTGTTATTATACTCGATGAGGCACACGAACGCAGCGTGTACACCGATATTCTGATCGGTCTATTGTCAAGGATTGTTCCGCTTCGTAATAAACGCAACGATCCTTTGAAGTTGATAATTATGTCGGCTACATTGCGCGTGGAGGAATTTGTAGAGAACATGAAGCTGTTTAAAGTGAAGCCGCCGGTTATTACAGTTGAAGCACGACAATTTCCTGTAACAATACATTTCAATAGAAGAACAAACGAGAATTATGTCAATGAAGCATTGCGTAAAACAGTAAAAATACATACTTGCCTTCCAGAAGGTGGTATATTAATTTTTTTAACAGGTAGGAAACAGTATTAAACTCTTATCTATCTTTTTGAACATTATTATAGAAAAGTAATTTTGTATCTCTAATTCTAAATATTTTTATTTTATTATACATCTTTTAAACCTAATATTTTTTTATTTATTGGTTGCAGGCCAGCAAGAAGTGCATACGATCGTGCGTAAATTACGCAAATTATTTCCATTAAAGAAAAATAAAATTAAATTGGTAGATTCTGAAAAAAGTGAAACGTTTTTGGAAGAAGTAACAAGTAATGAACATAGTAATCATGATGATTCCGATGATAATTTTGATACCAAAAAAGCATTATGCCATAATAAACAGAGAAAAAAAAAACCGATTATACTTCCGACTATTAATCTCGATGAGTATGTATATTCATACTGCAATTATTCTAATCTTTCATGTTATTCTGAAATTCATCTTAAAAACATTTATACTTAGTTATTCCACAACTCTATCTCTTACTGACGACACACATGAAGATTTAATCAATGTACAGGATGACGAGGATAATTTAGACGAGGATGAAGATGAGGATGAATTTATTGATTTCAAGTTATTGACAAATACACAACCATTATGGATTCTACCTCTTTATTCTCTTTTACCTAGTCATAAACAAGCTAGGGTAAATACATAATACATGTTATGCTTATTGTGCACATGATGAATTAATCGCATTAAAGTATTTTTTAAACACTAGCAATTATATAACTAAATTAATAATAAATTGATTTCGTAATAAAATATAAATTTCGTGATAAAAAGTGATTTTATAATGAGTTTAGGTGTTTGAACCACCGCCAGAAGGATGTCGTCTATGCGTAGTATCCACCAATGTTGCAGAAACATCGCTGACGATTCCCAATATTAGATATGTTATAGATAGCGGGCGTTGTAAAACAAGACTATACGATAAAGTGACTGGTGTAAGCACATATCATATTTGCTATACGAGTAAAGCAGCAGCCAAGCAACGCGCTGGCAGAGCCGGTAGAACTCGGCCTGGTCATTGCTACAGGTATCTTGTGACTTTGTGACACTGAATTCCATATATATTAGAAAGAGCTCCAAATATGAAAAATTCTGAAGGAGATAGCAAAACATTTTTGTTGAAAATGAAGCTTATGGCAATTGATCAAGATTTAGAGCTATTTATTAATTTATAGATCAAAAAGAAAGTTTTCAATATCTTCAAAATATTAACCTTAGGAATGTTATATATTTAAAGTAGATCTTATATTAATTATGAATTTAATCTCTTGTTTTGACATCTTTATACTTATATGTAAACTTTTTCTCATAGATTGTACTCATCAGCTGTGTACAATGACCAATTTGAGGAATATAGTCAATCAGAAATTCGTAAAAAGCCAGTGGATGATTTATTATTGCAAATGAAGGCAATGAATATAGATAAAGTTGTGAATTTTCCGTTTCCCACGCCACCAGATATCGTACAACTAAAGTTCGCGGAAAAACGACTTACAATACTTGGAGCATTACAATCATTTCCAATGAAACAAGGTAATCAGATATACTGATTTGTTATCATTTAGACACTGTTGCAAAATGTCTATGCAAAATTGTAATTTTAAAATATAAATTGGAGCACTCGGAATTGTATATATACATTATATTAAAAATATATATACATAATTGTAATGAAAAATTATATTGTCTGAAACATATTTACATAGATTCAATGATCCATTTGTTTAGAATTATATTGCGCAAAAGTGACATTGCTTGGACGTAGTATTGCCACATTTCCGGTTATCCCACGTTATGGCAAAATGTTGGCACTGTCGCATCAACATAACTTATTAACATACACAATATGCATGGTAGCAGCTCTTAGTGTTCAAGAAGTGCTGATAGAGGCACTTGGCATAGATAGTTCGGCTAAACATAAATGGCTGTCAATGCGTCGCTGCTGGGCTGGCACAGGCAATAGTTTACTTCTTGGTATGTAATTTCAAGATTATTTTTATTTATAATAAGTACGAAAACATAGATTTCTGTTACATATAGGCGATCCAATGGTTCTGATAAAAGTTATCGGATTTGCCGAGTATGCAGGATCTAAAGGAAGATTGTTGCCCTTCTGTGAGAAAACTGGCTTAAGACACAAAGCTGTGATTGAGATCAGAAAACTTAGGCAGCAACTCACCAATGAAATTAATTTAAATATACCGGACTTGAATCTAACCATTAATCCAAAGTATGTATCATATAATCGAATTTCTCTATTCTAAAGTCTTTGTATATCTTGATCTTTCCTTTATTCTGGATTAACTTTCCTTAGATTAAATTTCTCTTTTTTTGCTCTTTATGTTTTTTATGTGCTTACATAACATTATTATAGCATATATGATATCTTCTATCTTTCCATACTTGAAGTTTATTTGTATTGAAACATAGCACTTAAAACATAAATTGAGAAAAATAACTTCAAAGGATAATGTTTCTCTGTTAGTACAGTCCAATAAAAAAGTTTATTTCATATTCTATTATAAAACTAAACGACTCTTATGTATACAATACTTTTATGATAAAGAACATGAGTAAGAAAAGAGAGAAAAGGATAAATATTTCGATTAATGGAGACTGACATGTATTGTCAAGATCATGGCTTGAGGTCCTAAGTAATCTCTAAAAGCTTTTAGTCGTCCCTCGTTGTTTATGAAAAGGTTATTAACCAATAAAAGTCCTTGCAAAGCAAAAATTGACAAGAAGACAGGAAAAAAAATTTCATTACTAATGGGCACCCAAAATAATTATTGATGATGATTCCATTTTTCGGGACAAATCAGAACTAAGTGTAACGTGTAACTGGGGTCAATATCTGTTTTCAAAGATTTTTGCTCTTATTAATCTTTGATTCTCTAGTGCCAAAACGGCTTATTTGCGGACATGGGTTTATTGGCAAAACTGGATTGTTTTGGTGTCCTTTATAACCACCTGAAGTTTATCGGTCTAATTCTGGGATACCCTGTATATAATATATATTCAATTTTTTTAATAACTTTTATTTTCTAAATATTTGAGTATTATTTTCAAAATGAAGTAATACCCGAATATTTAGAAAATAAGAGAACGAGATCACAAATCAATTGGTATAAAGAAAATAATTGTTTTTAAGAAAAAGTATGTAATTATTTACAATGTATTTTTTTAAATAATTATTTGTGTTTTTTACACCAATTGATTCATCTCATTATTCTGTGCATAAAAGTATTAGGGTAAGATTATCGAAAACTAAATATTTTACGAGATATTTTATTTTTTATATCAAAATATGTCAGATTAAGATATAAAATAATTCGAAAAATATTTAATGAAAAAGAAAAGATTTCAAGAAAGGTTATAAGAATATTCAATAAAATATATATATATATGAAAAAAATTTTACAGAATGTCACCACCAACTGACATGAAAGCTAAGTTACTTCGTCAGATAATTCTCGCGGGTATGGCGGATCAAATTGCAAAAAAAGTTTCATCTGACGAGATAAAAGAAGATCAGGACAAGATCAAGTGGAAGCACGCTTATAGGTATGCTGTTATCTGTTATATAATTTAATTAATTGAAAATTTCTAATTTTTGTTCTGTTTTATATATGTTCTAGAACATCAGAAATGGAGGAGCCTATATTCATGCACTCCTCATGCGTTCTACGGAAGACCAATCCGGAATGGGTTGTTTATCAAGAGCTTTATGAAACAAATAAGATTTACATGCGAAATGTCACAGCAATAGAGCCTGAATGGTTACCAAAATTCGCGCCTACATTGTGCAATCTCAGCGAACCATTGATTGATCCACCACCAAGGTATTCTTATCACAATTGTTATTTTGTTTTCCTCTCTCAGCTAAGTATCTATAAAAATATATTACTTTATATTATTATCGAATATTACATATTTTTTAATTTAATTAATAATTATTTCAAATTAATAATTATTAAATTAATAATTATTTCTATTATATGATTCTTGTTGTAGTAGAGAATCCTTCTATTTTAAAATGCTCAAGCTCTTATATTCTAGAAAATCTCCATTCGATTTTCTTATTCTATTATAAATATGTAATATAACGTGTGTGTGTGTGTGTGCATGCATGCATGCGTGCGTGTGTGCGTGCGTGCCTGCTCGTGCGTATGTGTGTGCGCATACGCAGAATAAAATTGCGCACTTTACCTCTTTATTCGTATTTTTACTGTAAACTTGCTCGCGTGACAAATGTAGCGAAAGAGCAGTGTAAGAACAGATTTCTAATCCTTTGCACTTCGACATTTTTTTAATATGAGCAGCTAGCAATTTCAAGACATTTTAATGTTGCTGCTTTTGAAAATTAAGTTTTTTAACAAATATTTTAAATGCTTATAATTTAAATTTTATTCGTTTACTTTATTAATTCAGTTTGTGTTACCATAAATAAAACTTGAATTTTATTCTTGAAATATCTATGCGTGATATGGTATTTGTGTAGAAATAATTTCCCATATGCATCACATTGGCTTATTTGGACAAATGCTGCATTAATCATCATCAATGCTGCAATATCAAATCTTTAGTATTATAATGTTTTTCGCTATCCTCTACTACAGCCTTATATATTGGTTAAAATCGAATTTATCTTTACTTTCATTATTTTCAAAACCTTCAAAATTTCTTTTTCTTTTTTTTTCGTTTTTTAATAATGAAAAAAATTATGTAACAATTTGCACTAACAATTTTACATAATATTGATTAGCAGCACTTGTGGTTTTTATTAATTAGGCTATGCATATCACTAAATAGCAATACCTATTCAATAAAACTTAGTGGGAATTCAGTGAATTCTATACTGGAATGCTAATTTATAGATGGAAGGAAACAGAACGAGAGAGTGACAAAATGGGCGTCAGCTTATCTTTTTCTAATGGTATGCTAGACAGAGAAAGAAATGAAATACTGACCAATTCAAAATTAAATAAAGAAAAAAGGCGGCCCAAACTATCTGTCTCTTTTTTCGTGTCCGGCTTCTAACAATACACTGAGCGTTCCAGTATAAAATTCACTGATGAAGTTACGGTATAGATTATACATATATGGCTTTGTGGAATTGTGATGAATACTTTATATGCCGTCAGTGTAGCGATGCCAGTATAGTGAAAAAAGCTAATTTATAGAGCTGGGCTGAAATATTGAGACTATTATATTTCATTTATTGTATATAAGAGAAAGAAATGGAAGAATAAAGAGGAAGGAAAGAAATAGTTTCTTTTAATGTAAATTAGAATTTGCATTTTTCATATAAAGATAATTGTATTCGCGATATTTTTTATATCATTTATAGGTATGATCGAGAAATCGGAAAAATCATCTGCCGTGTATGCGGCACATTCGGAAGAGCCGGGTGGAAACTTCCACCGATGGATATAGAGCATCCATTGACGGTGGATGGTATCAAGTGGTTCGCACTTTTCTTCTTAGAGGGTCAAGTATGCCCTAAATTGAAACGATTTGTGCCATCATTACTGACAACACCAGGCAGCATCACCAAGTCTTGGGCCAAGTAATTTATCGTTTTATATCTGACCTTGATTTTTTTTATTTTTATTAATTAGATTTTGTTAATTTTATAATTTCTCTAGGCTAATACCACGCACTCAAGCGATAGTACAAGCGCTATTATCGCACGAAATCATGTCCAAAGATAAACTGTTGCAAATATGGAGTTCAGATAAGAAATGTGAGATTATTTCACAATTTGTATAGTAAATACATTCATTCTAATATATAAACTTATATTTTAATATATAATCGTATAATTATTATTAATATTTATATACAAAATTTGCATAATACGTTTGCTTACACATATTTGATTAAACGTAAAATCTTTTAATTTCAGTTTTGCTAGCACCCTATCAGAAATGGCTGCCGGAATCCGCGCATATGGAAGTAGCTTTTTTATGGCCACCTTTATAATACAATATTTATAATAATAAGATTGTAATTATAGTTTCATAGTACATAAAATTTTTTATAATATAACGGTAAAATTTCATTGTTTTGTGTCCCTGTCCATTGCTGAAGTAGGTCCCACATATTACGATACAATCTATATATGCAAAAAATTCACAAAAAATGGGCGCCCATTAGTCTTGTTGCATTATATTGCTTTCTGCCAGGAGAAGCTAGGAAGCATTTCCAAGCCGCATCTCGGCTATAAAGCGATACACTGGAGGGACAAGGATAGTGACGTGATCATAGATTCTTTTCTATCTTGTTTCTTTGCAGTGCATCCACGCGAGCAATGTTATCGCGTGTTTATATATACACACACCTATACATTGAGATTAAGAACTTGTTTCTTAAGTTATTTATAGTTCTTATATCCAAGATCGTCTTAACTAGTTAACTGGTAATGACGCATATATGTGCCTAAAATTTTCGTGCCAAAACTGGTAATGACGCATATACCCAGATAGCCAAGTCTGTCGAAAGCAAATCATGCCAAGTGCTTGCTATCAATTATTGTTAGCAAAAAGGATACAAATTTGGTACAGAAGTTGTTATTTCAGATTAATTCGACAGATTGATGCCAAAAACAAAGCAGAGTATGCTCACAGAATCTGATAGCAGGAAACGAGCAAGATTTGCTAACATGACTTGACGTCAGATTGGTTGCAAAAACCGAGCAAGATCTGCGCGCGCGCAATCTGATGGCAGATTGATAGCAAAAACCGAGCAGGATCTGCGCGCGTGCAATTTGACGGCAGATTAATAGCAGAAATCGAGCAGGATCTGCTAACTTGACTTGACGTCAGATTGTCGGCAGAAACCAAGCAAGATCTGCGCGCGCGCAATCTGATGGCAAATTGGCAGCTAATACTTCATACATATAATATTACACTTTTATTGTAGGTTAGTGATATATACCAGTAATACAATTATCCATTTATTATCTATTTAAGATGTAAAATAAAATAAAAATAAAATATGTATATATACAGGGTGTCCCAGATCATTGGGGACAATACTCGTGTGCAGATAGAGCAGACCAAACTGAGTCGAAAAGTCCTCTATCATATCTTTTTATAATGCTTAATAAAGGAGTTATTATTGAGTAAAATCTGGCCAATCAGCGCCGATCTTTAGCCGGGCGCACGTCGGTGAGCCGCGCGCCTGGTAGTATGCGGCAGCACACACTTCACGTCGCACGGCTCACCGATGTGCGCCCGGCTAAAGGTTGGCGCTGATTGACCAGACTTTATTCAATAATAACTCCTTTATTAAACGTTATAAAAAAATATGATAGAGGACTTTTCGACTCAGTTTGGTCCGCTCTATTTGCACACGAGTATTGTCCCCAATGATCTGGGACACCCTGTATACAGGGTGATTCAAAACAACCTTCTGTCCTTACAATGTCATATACTTGACTCAATTTTAAGACGATTTTTCCTTTGCCAAAATTTTTTCCGAGGCTTAGTTTTCAAATTATAAGCCAAAATAGTTAACGAATTACGGGCCGCGTACGCGAGGCAGGCAGGGGCGGCACAACTCGCCGTCCGATGCTGGTGATTACGTGAAGCGCTCGCTGCGATCAACTGTTTGCTACATGCGATGGGTATAACAGAGAAAGACAGAGAGAGAGAGAGAACGTGTGTACGATCAGCTGTTTGCTACACAGAGAGAGAGAGAGAGAGAGAGAGAGAGAGAGAGAGAGAGAATGTGTATGTGTGTGTATATGCGTATACGCGCGCGCGCGCGCGCGCGTTCTCTCTCACACATACACCCCATCGCATGTAGCGAACAGTTGATCGCAGCGAGCGCTTCACGTAATCACCAGCATCGGACGGTGAGTTGCGCCGCCCCTGCCTGCCTCGCGTACGCGGCCCGTAATTCGTTAACTATTTTGGCTTATAATTTGAAAACTAAGCCTCGGAAAAAATTTTGGCAAAGGAAAAATCGTCTTAGAATTGAGTCAAGTATATGACATTGTAAGGACAGAAGATTGTTTTGAATCACCCTGTATATACATATCTTATATTTTCAGAAATAATAGTAAAGAGCTCGTTTTGTTTTAATTTTATGGATTTTTTGCGGAATTCCATATTAAAGAAAAAAACGAGTTTGAACTATTCAATGATTGGTGAAAAAAGATTGAAAGCTGTTGAAAACCGATAGTGTTTAATCGATTTTTGGCAATATAATATTTTTTTGCAAGGGTTCCTTATTAAAAATAATATTAAGAGATTAAGTTTTTTTTCTGGCATGTTGTATGAATAATAATAAAACGTTACGCGCAAGGTCCCTGGGATGTTAATGGAATAAATTTAGACGAATTTTCAAGTTACTAAAAGTTAATGGCAGGTTTATTAATTTCCGTAGAATATTACTATCTTACAATTTAAGGTATAATTTCATTGGGATGTTGATGTGCTGTGAGGAATATAATATGAATAATTACAGTTATCTCTAATTTTAATCTATAAATTAAGAATTTTCTTTGTTTAATAATAAATTGATGATATTATATATCATGGACTGTTTAAAAAATTTGGTATGAAAAAAAAATTCTTTATTAAAATTTTGTTAATTATATTTTAGAGTTTAGTAAAAAATTTTAATAAAGATTTAAATTGTATATAAATTAAAAATAGAATATATAATATTACACATTTTTAAGTATATTCTCAAAACATTAGCTGAGAATTTTAAATAATACTTAAATAAAAATTAAATTTTGTTTTATTAGAAACGTACTTGTATACATCTATCATACATCCATAACAGATGTCTAATGGACATCCATGATGGATTTATATACGACATCTACCGTGGAGATAATATGGATTTCTATTAGAAATCTATACAATATCCACTGTGGAGATAGATGTCGCATGGAGTTATGGAGGTTATATGGACGTCCAATGGACGTCCTTGTTCATGTCATGTTCCGTGTGGGTGGAAATACCTCAAAGGCCTGGCAATGCACCATGATCTTACAATTAATACTTATTAATAATATTTTTTAAATCTTATATATTGGCTCTTCTTCTCACTTATTTAGAATTGGTGATCGTGCGCAAAATAAGTGCAGATTGAAACAAGTAAAGCAACAAGTGGCTATACACAGCCCTGAAAAACGTCAAAAAAGTCAAGATAGCTGCGATGACGTACTACCGTTCGCGATAAGTCTACCCCCACTACCGATATGCTCACTTCTGTTATTCTTTCCTCATTATTACCGCGCGGGGTCTCCAATATCAATTCGGAGTTTACCCGTCACTCTTCTGTCGACTACTAATCGTGGAAAAGAATTTATTATTCTGTACAATTAATAAAAAGATTTTAGTGCAGAAAAAAAATAATCGCTTTAGTTGGTAAAACAGACAACCCCAGAAGCCATTTAAGGAGAACTACGCGTGTCTGTTCAGATCACCTGTGAAGTAGACAACGCGACAGTATTGTGCGTGATGTTTGACAATACTAGTCTACGTCCTTTGATTTTATGTTCTTGCTTTTTTTTAATTTTATTTAAAGGACGCGTCAAAGAGAGAGAGAATACAAGTTTCTTAACAAAATTGATTTTTTCCATGAAGTCTACCACCCGCTGAAGTTTGTCCCACAAGTTTGGGTTCTGCAATACTATGTATAGTAATGATATTCATCGAAATTTTTTATATAAAAATAAATTTTTGTACCATTATTGATAAGAACATAATTTTTATTTGATTACAATTATCAATACATTTGATTTCCAATTTCTTTTATATAATCAATATAATCAATATAATCAAATAAAAAACAGATAAAAAAATAATCTTATTGTACAAAAGTTTTATATAATATATACAACAAAGCATAGATTCTCAATGTTCACGTGTGTGTCATCTAATTTCATTAAAATTATAAAAGAATTGAGTATATTCATATATAAGATATGAAAGTTCGAGAAGCTTCATAGTGTATCATCTTATATATAACCAAAGATGCATTATTTTAAACATTAATAATGAACAAGGAAATTTTATTAGCATTAAGTAATGACATATGTGAAAGAGATATATGCGGATTGTCTTAACACATTTTAACATTTGTTTAGAAAAGCCATACTATGAATTCTTACGAACTTTCATGCCCCCCCCCCCCCTAGCCATATATTATTATATTATATATGTTTTTATTATAAATTCATTGCGCATACATATATTTATGTAAAAACTTAATACAAAATTTCGCTTTTATTAATTAAATTATTTTGCGTATTTGCTGCGGTATTTGCATACTCCTTATAAAAATTAATAATAAATCATATAATTGTTATACAAATTTATAAAAACAAGAAAAAATGTAAGAAATAAGAAAAAAACCGTAACATAAAATAAACGTCATAAATATGTATAGGAAATAAATATGTTGCTCTCTTTTGTCTTCTTTTTCTCCTATTTCGTCAATTATGAAATTAATAATAATCACAGATTTTTATAGAAGTCTGTGATAATAACTGACTTACACATATGTTATTAAAATGTGTATTTTCCCAATATGTATTCTACTTTAAATATAATTTATTTGGCATATTTAAATGGTATTTATTAAAATAAAACTTAATTAAGGCTCATTATAAGGATATTTGAGAAAAAGCAACAATGCATTAATTTAAAGATTATTCTAATATAGCATGTACTTCATTGAAAGCATTTCTTTCAGCTGTCATACATTTAATGTAATCATGATTATCAGAGATAATTATTATATCATTTTAACTAAAGATTTTAAGATAAAAAATAAGTTGTTTATCTAAAATACTTTTAAATTATAAATGTATTTTGTATTTAAAGAGGTTCTTTTAAAAATTAATTCTGTATTAAAAAATACATACTTATCTTTTAAATTTTAATGTTGAGTAACATTTCAAAGAAAATATTATTGATAATCGTTCAAGATCGTTAAATTTAACAATCTTTGGTCTTCTTGTGTTTTTTATTTTCCAGATTTCAATTTTTTTAAATATTCTCTAATTTCTAGAATTTTATCTTCTTATATTTATAGTTTTTAAAATCTCTTTAATTGTTAAATTTTTTAAAGTTGTTAACTTTTTATATTCAGAAATATTAAAGTATTTTTAAATTATTTTAATTTATTTTAAATTAACGTATTTTTATTTTAGAAATAATTACACATGCTCAATTATATGTGAAAATGATAAATAATCAATGCTATACCACAGCATCACAAATATCTTTGTAAATGTATGCAATTTTTGATGCTTACAATATCGTAAGAATAAACCTAAGTATTAAATTTATATATACAATATTTTTAAATATAAATAACTTATATATATACACACATGCAGAATGTCCCAGATTTACCATATCACCTGCTAATGACAGATTTCTCGAGATCATTTGGAGACAAAAAATGTAATGCCAGATATCAAAGCAATAGCTATGTATACATTATTTATGGCAATAATAAAACTTAAATAAGAAACCATTTTAAATTATTTTAAACTGCCCAATCAAATTGTCCAATATTCGCGTTTTTATAAAAGGCACTGTATATCGCATAGTAAAAATGCTCTTAAACAATCAACATATACAGAGTGTCACGTAAAGGCCGCCCAATAACAATAAATACATAGCATTATTCCTGATCAAAAAATGAGTCGAAAAATCCTGCACTATTTTTTTCTATAACATTTAATAAAGGAGTAATTATTGAATAAAGTTGGGCCAATCAGTGCCGATCTTTAGCCGTCAATGAGCTGCGCGCCTAGTAGTGTGCATAAGCGTTCCGCTGCTACGGCGCCGGCAGCGCGGCAGTGCTATGCCTTCGCGCCGATTTGCCAGACTTTACTCCATAATTACTTCTTTATTAAGTGTTATAGAAAAAAAATGGTCCAGGATTTTTCGACTCATTTTTTGGTAAGGAATAACGCTATATACTTAGTGAGCGGTCTTTATGTGATATGTATATACAGGGTGTTTCACAATGTCCGTACAATATTTTAATAGCATATTCCAGAGATAAAATAGAATTAAAAATTCTAATACAAAAATTTTAAAGCTGGAATAGTTTTTGAGTTATAAGCGATCAAAGTTAGCCAATAATGTTCACTTGATCGTGTGGTTAATGCTGCTGTGCGCGCCGTCACGCACGTGATGTGCCCATATGTTATGAAGATGGCACGATATTATAGTGTTGATGAAAGTACGTCTATAGAGGAAATCAAAGTAATGAAGATCCAACTTATCGAGAGGCTCTACTGTAATTGCTTACTTATTTAACTTTGTTAATCTAATGTAACCGTCCTCTCCCCATTCGGACCACCGCTTTCAACTTATCTCTCTTCCTCTCCCTCTCTCTTTCCTTCCCCACTTTCTTCTTATTACTCCTTTCTTTCCTACTACATCTATTCTCTATTTTTTCTCTATCTTTTTTTCACTTCTTTTCTTTGAATCGTTTTTATCCATTTCTTATCATTTTCTACCAACATTTCTGCTAAAATTCTTACCATTCCCTTTCTTCCTCCATTCTGTGTTTCTTTCACACATATGCTCCCATATATTTCTCTTTCCTTTCTCTCCACATACTTTACATTTTCTTTTTTTCTCTTCTTCTCAGAACCATCTTTCCTCATCTCATTTTCTAATCTTTAGATTGAATGTCTCCTCCATCTCCAGTATTCTCTTTATCCTCCCATGCCATCTATTATATTTCGATTTTCCAATTTTTCTCTATTTCTCCTTCTGCTGCATTTTCCTTTTTATATTTTATTTTATCTCATCCAGAGTATACTTATACTACAGCAGTGCTGGGATTTAGATGCAACCTTCGGCCGGATTTCTTGTCTCACGCCTACGGTCCCCCTCTTACTGCTCGCTCCTTAGCAACGCAGCGCCGAACGGCCGTAACTAAGGAGCGCGTCACTAGTCTCAGGAACGTGCGTGTCACAAATGTAGTAACGCAATAGGTTAGTGCTCTAGTAGCAAAACTGCTCATTAAAATTTTCTATTTAATACTTTATTTCTATTATTAATACTATTATTAATTCTATTATTAACTTCATTTCTATTATTAGTAACTATTATTACTATAGTTACTATAGTAATAATAGTTACTAATAATAGAAATAATAGAAATAATAGAAAAAAATTTTCTATTTAATACTTTATTTCTATTATTAATACTATTATTAATTCTATTATTAACTTCATTTCTATTATTAGTAACTATTATTACTATAGTTACTATAATAATAATAGAAATGAAGTTAATAATAGAATTAATAATAGTATTAATAATAGAAATAAAGTATTAAATAGAAAATTTTAATGAGCAGTTTTGCTACTAGGGCACTAGGCTATTGCGTTATTACATTTGTGACACGCACGTTCCTGAGACTAGTGACGCGCTCCTTAGTTACGGCCGTTCGGCGCTGCGTTGCTAAGGAGCGAGCAGTAAGAGGGGGACCGTAGGCGTGAGTCAAGAAATCCGGCCGAAAGTTGCATCTAAATCCCAGCACTGTACTACAGTCTAGTCTTTTTTATATCTTTTTTCAAATTCTCTAGCTCTTGCTAATTTCCTACCTTCTCCTTCTAATCTCTTTTCAAAATTCTAATTCCAGCAAATTTCTTTTTTGCTGCTCTATTTCGCAACTTATCTCTATATATATTTCTTTCCTTTCATATACCTTGACATTCTCCAAAATCTATCTTATATACTTTTCTTCTATCCTTTCTATTCCTTTTCTTTTTCTTCACACACACACGCACACGCACACGCACGCACACACACACAAGCGTTCTTTTTCCTATGCCCCATACCTATCCCGCCATTTCCTTTCTTAGTTTGTTTCTTATATGTTCGTTTTGCTTTTTGTTTGATCATAACATATATATTCAAGATATCTCATTCATCTCACTTCCTCTATCTTTCTTCCCTTCCAATTTCAGATTACTCTTTTTTTTTCTCACCCCTCTTTTTAAATATCACCATCTCTATATCTTCTCCGCATTAATTTTAATATTTTTTCTGTATGTCTTTTTCTAATCTTTCCATTATTGCTCTCATCCTATCTTCTTCTTTTGCTATTAAAACCATATCATCTGCTTTATCATGTATTATAGCTTTGATATTTTTGTATTAATGGTCTAGTTTACAACAATGTACTTTAATATGTACTAAGTACTACATTGGCCAATCATAGTCATTCCTTTAAAGAATGGAACAGCTGTGATTGGACAGTATAATATTTAGTACGTATTAAAGTATATCGATGTAAACTAGGACAATAGCAAATTTGGTCACCCGCACTACAACGCATTAGTGCATATTAAAGACTGCTACACATGTGAAGTTATCTAAATAAAAAAGAATAATATAAATATTTTAAGTAATTAAAATCCAATCATGATAAATTGTCATTTTATTTAACAGAACATACATTATTATTTCATCATCAAAGTGTTTATATATATTATATCATTGCATTCAGATTTATACTTGATTATATTTGATTATACTTTGATTATACTTGATAAATAACAGCCTTTAATATGCACTAGTGTGATGTAGTGCAAATAACCGAATTCGCTATAAGATTTTTGTCTTCAAAATGATTTCAAGAATTTGTTATTAGCGGATAATGCAATAAGTTTAGAATACTATATACACACACTCGCATGCGCGCGCGCGTGTATGAAATTTCGCATCACGGTAGTCGAAAATACAAATTGACTTTAAAAATACTATCGTTATACTACATATAATAATCAACTGTTATCTCACATTTTGTTGCAATATTAGGTAGTTTAGATGGACGTCAACCAAGCAGTTCAAAGTCTTCATCAGACGTGTCATATTGACGTTCAACATGTTCAAAGTCCACAACTGCACAGAGAATTACATTTATATAATAAATCTCCTTTTGTCTAAATAACTCTTCTAATATTTAATTTCTTTAGATTAAAAAAAGATTTTGATTTCATCTAATTTTTTCAATTAACATCTATTATCATAAAGTTCCATTTTAAAGGTAGTAAAATCATATATTATTAGTAAATACAGCCTGAATCGGACACCGAGCAATAAAGCATGATACTTATGAAGCCTGGACGAACAAGAAGCCGTATCTCGATCACATCAAAGTTCGGATCAGAAGCATTTGCTTACATTCTCGAGCAACTGAGGAAGAGGTGGGCCGAAAAAAATCCAAAAATTACTTATGGTTGGCTATCAAGCTGATTTCTACAACTACAGATTATATAATCTGTATAATTCACAAATTGGAAAAATTATCATATCAAAAAACGCCATCATTCATGAGACAGATCACCGTCTCAATAACCGAAACGAAAAAGTTACAGTGAAGTTGAGCTCTTGGGTGCAGAAGCAGAATGGTCATGATCACCACATCTGATCGTAATGAGCATAAGAACAAGAATGGACACAATAGAAATAACAGTTTTCAACGAGATCAGCAATCAGTTCAGGACAAAGTCAGGACCTTAGGAGACAGAAATACGATTAAGCCACCAATTCGCTATGAAACAAATATAGTTAAATTTGATGAATCTTCGTATACAAAAGTAATGTCTTCCAAGGATGCCGGCAGTTGCAAGAGAGCAATCGATGAAGAGCTAAAAGCTCACGAGCTCAATGGTATCTGAATCTACAAGAATCTGAATCTAAAAAATCTTCCTGAAGAGAAAAAGCCCATCAGATTCAAATGGGTTTTCAAGAAGAAATATATATAGTCCACATAAAAATGTCCATCAATATAAAGCTCGTCTGTGTGAGAAATGCTTTACTCATCAGAAGCGAGATGTTGACTATCAGGAGATTTTCTTCATTTGTAGCGATTCAATACGGGCAATGCTGATACTTGCTACACAGCAAGACATGAAGAATGGACAATTTGATGTAAAAATAGCTTTTCTTAACAAGAAAAGATCTACATGAAAGTATCAGATGAGGTAATACATATAAAAACAAGGTTTGTAAATTGCAAAAGTCACTGTATGGATTGAAACAGGCATCACGAACGTGGTATTGTTCGATTCGTTTTTAAAGGGTTTTGTGCCGAACAAAGCAGAAGCATGTGTTTATACGGGCAATTTTGAATCTAACAAAATCCATTTAATAACCTAGATAATGGCCTAATTCTGACATCATCACAGAAGGCGTTTGATGTAGTTTTGAAAGAATTTAGGTCAAGTTTTAGGATTACTAGATAAATGATGTAAAAAATTACGTAGGTATAGAAATCGTTCGTGATATAAAGGCAAAATCAATTTTGATTCATTAGGAATCGTACGTAAAACGTATCTTTCAGAAATTTAACATGATCGAATCGAGAATTAAAGATATTCCTGCGAACTTACGCACATGTTTATCTTCAGCGACTGAGTGTATTGTGGATACGAATAATATGTCATATCGACATGTTATAGGCAGTTTAATGTTCCTTTCCATTCTTACGCCCAGATATAATATATTTTGTGAATTACTTAAGCAGATTCATAACATGCTTCAACAGGCAATACTGTGTTGTAAAGAATGTGTTTCGTTACCTAAAAGGAATAATCAATGTAGGAATCTTGTATGATGGAATGTGTGAAAATAAATATTTGTATAATTTTTCAGAATCAGATTCACTATGTTGGTGATCTAGATACCAGGCGCTCCATAACGGGTTATTTATTCACTTCAGCTAATGACGCAATAACCTGGGATTCTCTTCGACAGAGAACAGTGTCACTTAGCACGACTGAGTACATCGCTGTCTGCGAGGCAGTAAAAGAAGCTTTGTAGTTGAGGTTGTTACGTAATAACTATTATTAATATAACAAGCCAATCGTCATCAAGATAGACAACCAAAGTGCAATTTAACTTATTCGTAACCCTAAATTTTACAAAAAAGCATACATATTGATATTTGCTACCATTTTGTGCGAGAAAAATATACAAATGAAGACATCAATTGATATCGAATACGTATGCAGTCAAAAACAAATTGCTAATATTTTGACTAAAGGCTTTAAATCGAAATGTATTCCAAAATCTAAGAGCGAACTTTGGAATGCATGGAGCACATAAATGCTTTCGAAAGGTGGGAGTGTTGAAGATTTGATTTTTCAAGCTTCTATCACATAGCTGTGACAGTGCTTCTAGCGCCGCGCATAGAGGGAAGCAGTGGATCCATGCGTGCGTTTTTTTTGCACATTCCTCTTTTTCTCAGGACGCCGAGCGCTACCCTCTCGTATCACATATGGAATGTAATTAATATCAAAAAGAGTTTTGTATAAACAAATAAATACTTCAGTGTAACTATGAGTGCTTCCTTTCACGCCCATAACAAAAATATCTCTTTTTTTCAATATAACATTGAACACACATGTTTTCGCAACGCTTGCGCGTATGTATCGCTCATTTCTAATAAAAACAAGTGACGCGCATCGCAAAAATCAAATATTAAACAGTTCTTTTCGAGGTCAGAAAAGACCCCGGCACTGTTCGGCGAGAGTTAAAGCACATACATACATACATACGTACATATAATATATGCTTTCGCGCACGCACACACATGCGTACGTTCATACATCCACACATATTTTTTCATATCAAATTAATACAAAATTCAAATTATATCGAAATATATAAATTGTTATTTGTAATAGTAATTAAATACGTACGACTAGAAGCTGCTATTGCCTCAGAAGCAACATCATCTGTTGGTGACCAATGTGCCAAACGTTCTTTGCAGAGCTCAAACAATGGTTGCTTTTCGGGTAAAATTAATTCTTCTTGCATTGATTTACATAAAGATTTAAATTCCTTTTCTGTAGTGCAGAAGAAGCACTGAAATATAAGACAGATTAATTATTAATAATAATATAAATATAATTTTCAAAATATCATTGTAACATTTGTTTAATTGTATTTAAAATGTAATAAAAATATAAATATCTAACATATTCTTTCTAAATTTTCAACAAATCTTATTTATTAAACACAAGATCCGCAAGTGTGTTAATCATTTAAATTTTTGGAAAGTTATAAAATTAAAAAAAAAATATATATATACAGGGTGTCCTAGACCACCCGTACACCCCTTTTCTTTCAAAAGCTAAGCATTTTAGAGAAAAACGTTTTGAACAAAAATTGTATGGTTTTGAGGGGAACATAAGATGGTGTCATTGGTTTGACCTTGGCATCGTTAAGGTCAAGTCAAGGACACCTTTAATTTCTTAAATGAAATCCCCTATTTTTTATTGCATATTCTTATAGCTTATGTCGAGAGCTTTTCAAAACACTATAATAAAGTATTTTTTCATTAAGTACTTTTTGAGTTATTTTATATCTTAATCTGACATATTTTGATATAAAAAATCAAATATCTCGTAAAATATTTGGTTCTCGATAATCTTACCGTAATACTTTTATGTGCAGAATAATGAAACAAATCAATTAGTAAAAAAAAAATAAATGTTTTTAAGAAAAAGTATGTAATTATTTATAATGTATTTTTTTAAACAATTATTTGTTTCTTTCTTTACACTAATTGATTTGTCTCATTATTCTGTACATAAAAGTATTACGGTAAGATTATCGAAAACTAAATATTTTACGAGATATTTGATTTTTTATATCAAAATATGTCAGATTAAAATATAAAATAACTCAAAAAGTACTTAATGAAAAAATACTTTATTATAGTGTTTTGGAAAGCTCTCGACATAAGCTATAAGAATATGCAATAAAAAAATAGGGGATTCCATTTAAGAAATTAAAGGTGTCCTTGACTTGACCTTAACGATGCCATCCAAGGTCAAACCAATGACACCATCTTATGTTCCCCTCAAAACCATACAATTTTTGTTCAAAACGTTTTTCTCTAAAATGCTTAGTTTTTGAAAGAAAAGGGTTGTACGGGTGGTCTAGGACACCCTGTATATATACATATATGTATATACAGGGTGTCCGGGAATAACCGTATCACCTCTCGTATGCAGGTAGAATAGGTGAAACCGAAGAGAAAAGTCCTTTACCATTTTGCGAGTCTCGTAATAATTATTGAGAAATTAGTTAAAAAAGATCTGCCAATTCGCGCGAGTATAAGCGTGCGGCGAGAAAAAATGCGCCTAAAAGGTACGCGGTCGCTAGGCGTGACGAAGCTTTGAGAAGAGCGCTCTATAAATGACAACAGTTACGCACGAGCGATACATAACGCTGGATTCTCACGTCCTAGCGAACACATATCAATAATGGGCTGTCCCTTCTCACTGCGCATATATATATGCCATTGTAAAAAGTATTCATTGGGCTACTTCCACGGTGTCTGAAATTTTATTTAAAACAGTTATTGAGTAAGGAAGGGAAGCTATAAGGAATTCTGGATTGGATGACATAGAGTTGACAGTTTCTGGTGTTGGCTCGTGGAAAAAATGTGGCTTCATTTCATTACTTGGAGCATCGACGTTGATCGGATGGTTCACAGAAAAAATCGGCGATATTTTAGTGAAATGTGCGCCTTGTAAATCATATGAGTATTAAGAATCGAGAATAGGCCCAGCTGAATATGAAGAGTGGAAAGCAGAACATAAAATTGATTGCTCATCGAATCACAAAGAATTCGCTAGAAAGATGGAGATAAATGCTATAAAGGAAATGTTTTTATGATCTGAGGAGCGTTACGGATTCAGATATATCAATTATATACAAGATGGTAATTCGAAGACATATAAAGAAGTGGTTGACGCTAAACCGTATGGAGATGCAGTACAAATAAATAAAAAAGAATGCATTGGATAAGTACAAAAAACGGATGGAAACATGACTTCGTCAATGCGTAAAAAAAGAATAAAGGCATAGAAGGAATAAGTTCACTGGAGAAATGATAGATAAATTGAGCATCTATTATGGATTAGCGATCCGCAGAAATTGTGACTCTGTAGAAAAGATAAGAGATGCAATCTGTGCCACGTTCTACTACTATCTCTCAGATAATGAGCAACTACAACATGAGAAGTATCTTCCAGGATCTGACTCTTGGTGTTCGTAGCAGAAAGCGAAGGCAGAGGGCAAGTTGGCTGAGTACAAACATGATTATAAATCGCTTCCACCGGAAGTTCTAGATGTAATCAGGGATATTTATGAAGATCTCAACACAGACACTTTATTGGAACCTTTTGTCAGAGGATATACCCAGAACAATAATGAGAGTCTCAATAATTTGATCTAGAAGATTTCGTCAAAAAAAGTCCACTCCGGTCTAAGTATAGTCGAAATTGCAGTCAACATCGCTGTCTGCTTATTTAATGAAAGGTCTGTGACTTTATCAAAAATAATGCAAACAATACAAATCGACACAAGGTTCAATGCTCATCGGTAGATCGCTAAAAAAGAAAGCCGGCACCTGAGTGTCTTGCCAAGCACGCGACGCAGAGTTCGATGAAGGACGAGCAGACGAAGCACAAAGAGCAAAAAAAGGGTAATAAAGATACTTCTACGTCAAAGAAAGGAGTATTCTATAATCCAGGCATCGATGTTGCGTATGGTAAAAAAAAATTTCATTCAACAATTTATTCACAGCATGTACCTGTTAGTGTCACGTAAAACTTTAAACGCGTTTTTTTCACAACAATGTTTTGAAAACCGCTACCAGAAATATCTCGGAGATTAATGAACCGATTTGCATGAAATTTTTTACAGCTACTCTCAATACAATAATCTAGTACTTGTCATAGGATTTTTTCGATTTATGGCTTAGTTTTTTTTTATAAATAAAAAAAGACCGATTTTTAGGTCGAAAATCGCATTTTTCACTACGAACCCAAGTAGAACAGAAAATCACAATAATATCAAATGACATCAAGATGACATCAAAATGACATCGAAATGACATCATAATGATTTTTGATAGTCATTATGATGTCATTTTGATATTATTATGATTTTCTGTTTTGCTTGGGAATCGATGTCATTCTTCGAAAAATCAATTTTTTCAAAATCGCCTATGACAAGTACTAGTTTTCTTCATCTAGTTTAGGCCTATTTAACCCGCGGCTCGTGAGCCACGAGTGGCTCTTTCCCCGATCTCTGAGCTAGGGCTTAGTTTCCCCCACTGTTTTAGCCGACTAAGCCGTCGACGCTTGGTCTTCGCTTGTCGACGCTGCGCGTCGAGAGTGTGGGTTGCAGAAAAACGCGATGGTGTAAGTCTAAAGCGGTAAGGCCAGTAGCACATAGAAAAACTTAAGCAATAAAACTTAAGATTTAAGAATTTCATCCATACGGAATTTTCAGCGTTGCTTATGTTTCAATATGGCTGCTTACGTTCTCGACTGTAATTGGTCGCTTTTATTACATCTTAAGTCTTATTGCTTACGTTTTTTTATGTGCCACGGCCCTAAGAATGAGATCGGTGGCTCCTCCGCTCTTGGCAGTTAGACAGGCCTGATCTAGTTTAACGGAAAATTTTTGTTTTTTGTTTCAAATGAGAGAGGGCGGAGGTATCTCTGGTACATTTTTAAACACCGTTCGGGAAAATAGCTGCCAAGATCTCTATTTTCGATATTTTTTATTAAAATTCTGGGAAGATATTCTCAAAAGACTACTCTGCAAGACATGTATTTTCCTTTAAAAAAAAATAAACAACAATTTTACCCACAATAAAAATTCGTTAATTTCGTCTTAATTTTAGGCCTGTCAAAGATATATATAATCTCTTAAAAGATTAAAAGAAGAAGGTAAAAGTAGTACATAAGTTATCCGAAAGATATATAGATAAAACAGATACAACAGAATAAGATTCAGAATTCTAAATATGATATAAAATATAAGGAGTTATATACGATAGAAACTACAGAATACTTAAGAAAGCAAGATCATAAAGATTTTTAAAAAATTATTGCGAGATTTAGATGTAGGAATGAAGAACTCCGTGATAAATTTTGGCGTGAATAAGAAAAGAATATGTGTAAGATATATCACAGGGAAGTCGAAACGTTAGAACATATAACAACAAATTGTATCGTGGAAATCCCAGCAAACACACTTTTATAACTATGTTATAACGGTTACATAACTCAATGTAATCAAATATAACAAGTAATATTACAGGATTGTAACATGTAATACACTCGTTACTTGTAATTTCCCTTTCAAGGAAGCAACAATGTTATATAGCAGTTATACATTTAAATGTAACAATTATATAATGTAATATTATTGATACATTAAGAACATATCTGTAATATAATTAAGATATAACATGTTATTGCTACTGTTTTGATATTTATATAGTTTTGTTATATGAATGTTACATCATAATTTTTAAATGTTTTTGAATATACATGCATGCATACAGCACAAAAAGATGTAGAAACATTACATAGATGCGTATTTATAATAATATAGTATATACAGATGTTTTTCATTTTAACATATATGTTTTCTAAAGTGCAATTACAAATATTACTTTATATATACATTATATGACAAAAACACTTGGTAACATAATTAAATAAATAATAAAATAATATAATTTAAATAATTTAATTCATAAAACACAAAATTTTATTTATATGAATATTAGAACTCTATTTTACATCTTAAATAAACAATAAACATATGATTTTAACTTTTTCGGACATTTATCTGCTCGATTTTTAAACAATCAGTCCAAAATCTGAATTCCCTATGTTGGGATTGCATCAGAAATTAAACCGAATTAAATAATTATATTTTTAATCTCCTTGCTCTTTGCAAGCTTTATATAATTGTCATGACTAAAACTCGCTAGACGCATCGCGTGTCGCATAGCGATAAACAAACGAACTAGCGGCAAAATACTATTTTTATGTTATATATTAATTTTATTAGAGTTATGTTCTTAATGTATCAATAAAATAATATAATATTAAGTTAAACTAATATAATTTTAAGTTATATAAATATTATATTACATGAGTACGATTATTTTAACATATATTATATAACAACCCACTCGGCATGTAATATTGCTGAAATACTGTAATGTTCGGAAATGGTACAGAAATATTTCATTAATATTTCAATTGTAACTTTGCATCCGAAATATTTCGGAAATGTACCTGTATCATGTTTTTTAAAATATTGCATTTGCAATATTTCTGAAATCTTTCAGAAAGTCCTTTTGTAACTAGTATTAAGGTTATAGTTCATTTACTTACCGCTATGCGGCGCGCTATTCACTGTTTGTACCCGTATTCAAATTTTTGTCATGAGCGTATATAAAGCCTGCAAAATGCGGTTAATAATATTATAATTATTTTTACCAGTTTAATTTCTGATGAGATTTCCGTACAGGGAAATTCAGATATTGAACTGATTTTTAGAAAATCGGACAGATAAATGTCCGATTTTTACTTATTCCGACAATTTCTGTCCGAATCAGTGAAAATCGTTCGTTATTATCTGCTTAAAATATAAAACAGAAATTAACTTCCATATAAATAAAATCTTTAATTTTATTTAAATTAAATTATTTAAATTTATCTATAATATATATCACATTAATGTATATTGTTATATATTATTACTGTAATTGATTTTAGTTTTGCCGTCAAACAAACATCAGAAAATGACGTCTTGTGGATGTGACATATCGACATCATTTTCGGGTCTCATGAGACCTAACTTAGGATATTTAAGTGATCATTTTGTGACCAAAATTTACCGTCATTATGACGTCAGTTCGCTACTTGGGATATGTTTCAGAAATATTTCAGTAATATTACCGAAATATTGCTGAAATCTTTTAGCAAGGTTGCATTTGAAATGATTGCGGACATTGAAACATTGCAGAAATGTTGCAGAAACGGTCGTGAAATATTTCTGTAATATTGTTGAAAGGTGTAATATTTCAAATGGAATATTGCAGCAATGTATCAGAAATATTACATGCCGAGTGGGAACAGTAAACAGATGATATATAACAGTTTTATAAAAAATATATAACAGCTGTTATTTTAATTTTATATTCTAATGTTATAACTGTTATAATATGTTTGCTAGGATAGTACAAGAATGAATCAAGTTTTGGGAAAGAAAGAAGACAGAATCAGCTGAATGAAAAAAATTGTAAGAATAAGAAAAGAGTATAAGACCAAAGAAAATCTAGTAGATAGACTTAGGGAGGAATTAAAATAAAATGTTTAAAGATAACTTAAAAATGATACAATTATTAACTATCAAGTCAAGTTATTATATAAATATTATTTAGGCTAAAAGGAATTGTTATGTAATATATAAATTTTATAAGTACAACAATATTATACGGTAAGCACTATAAAGTGTTTCCACTAAAAAATTTTCCCCTTTTAAAGCCGAAAGGCAAAAAAAATATCTATGTTTCTCCGTCTATTAACAAATTCCTGAATTCGTGTATTAAGGCTCTTGTCTCTATATGTACACTGACATAAAACCAAAATATATCTAAAACGCACGATCTAAAACGCGCGAGTTTAGCCGAAATACATCTCTTTTCAGATCTTTTTGCGATAATACTCCGTCCAAATATTTTTTTGTCTATAGTATATTGATGACTGTATGTTATATTATTAGTACTCATAACTTTAAATATTTTTTATCGACTTTAATAAAAGATAAAAATAAACAAAATATACTAACAAGCGCCACAGAAGGATCCATGCTTGTAATAGGAATACGACTAGCTGATTTACAGTGATATGTAGTATCCATTTCAATTTCTTCTTCATTCATCTTGTCTTCAATACTACCTGATTTTTGTGTAGTATGAGGATCCAAATAAATCACTTCATCCCCTAAAAATATTAATTTTTACATTTATTAAAATGCATAATAATTAATTTTATATTTATAAAAATATAATTTTAGAAGTATATATAATATATATATAATAATATATAATATATAATATATATATATATATACCCAGTAAGCAATTTGATAACAAATTGTTGCCAAATTGGCATCAAATTCGCTCAAAACTTGGTAACAAATCCAGTGCCACCTGTGTTCGCATTAAGCTTGTGTTTTGGTGACAAAGCTTGCTGACATAACCTGACAGCAAATTGACGGCAAAAACCGAGCAAAGCTTGACATGATTTGACGTCAAATTGGTGGCAAAAATCGAGCAAGATCTGCGCAGGACAATCTGACAGCAGATTGTCAGCAAAAACCGAACAAATTCTGCAGCTTTTGGCCATTCATATAAAATAGTATATTTAAATGGATTTAAAGTCTCAACCCTAAATAATAAAATGATGATAAGTTTTGGTCATAAAATGACTATTAGATAATTAGACATCCTAAGTTAGGTCTCATAAGCCCCAAAATATATCACATCTATGGGAGACCATTTTCTGACGTTCTTTTGATGGCAAAAATAAGACAAATTACAGTATTGTTATATAAAATCATATATTAATATTTTAAAACGTATAAGTAAATTTAAATAATTTAATTTACAAAATTAAAGATCTTTTTGGACAGAAATTGTTCGAATAAGTGAAAATCGAACAATTATCTGTCCGATTTGCCAAAAATCAGTTCAATATCTGAATTTCTTGTATAAGAATTGTGTCAAAAATTGAACTGATAGAAATATATATATTATAATATTATTAGCGTTTTGCAGGCTTTATATACACTCATGACAAGAATTTGAATACGGGTATAGATAATGAATAACGCGCCGCATAGCGATAAGCGACTGAACTATTTTATAATACTTTGTAATAAGCTGCAGATTCTGTTCAGTTTTTGCTGCCAATTTGCCATCAGATTGCGCACTCCAGATCTTGCTCAGTTTTTGCTGACAATCTGATGTCAGTCATGTCAGCAAGCTTTACTCGGTTTCTGCCGCCAATTTGCTGTCTAGTTATGTTAGCAAGCTTTGCTTGGTTCTTGCCGGCAATCTGCCAGCTTAATCGGTAATAACAACTCTTGCACCAAATTTGTAGCCTTTTTGCTGACAATAATTTGTAGCAAGCACTTGGCAATCTGTTAGAACAGACGTGGCTGACTGGGTATATATATACAGAGTGTTCCATTTTAAAAACGACAGTCAAATATCTCCAAATGATTTTCGAAAAAAATGTATCAGGCAAAAGTTGTAGGGTTTCGAGAGAGACATAATATCGTGACCTAGAATTGCCCTTGATGTTTTTCAAGGTCATTTAAAGATCAACTTAATTTTTTTGAATAGAATGGGGTATATTTTCTTGCAAAATCGGAAAAAGCCTTCAATTTTACATAAAAAAGTACTAGGACACTTTTGGTCTAAATTTATTATTTAAGGAAATATGTCATGAAAAAGAAATGAATAGTGTGTATATATGGAGAGACCTTCAATGACGCACGATACAATTGCGCAACCTAACCTAATCATTCAAGGGCAATTCTAGATCACGATATTATGTCCCCTTCAAAACCCTACAACTTTTGCTTGATACATTTTTTCTAAAACACCGTCACTTGGACATATTTGAATGTCACTTTTTAAGTAGGATACCCTGTATATATACAAGGTGAATCATTTAAATGTCCCTAACTAAATATATCTTTTTTAAACATCTTTTGCAAAAAAATGTTTCATACAAAAGTTTTGTTACTTCGAGGGGGACATAAGATGGTACTATCGGTTTGGTCTTGGATGAAGGTCATAAGGTTATTTCAAGGTCATCTTCATTTGTTTAAATGAAATCACCCTAATTTATTTACATAAATCAATTCTTCGCAATGTTCGGCGTAAAAAGTTTTAAGGGTAGTATAGTCAAAAATTTAATAGGTTACGAGTTATTTTATACTTTAATGTGACATAATTTTATATAAAAACTCTCTCTCCCTATTATATATCTCGTAAAATGTTCACTTTTTGATTATCTTACCTCAATAGTTTTATTCACAAAACAATGAGAGAAATCAATTGATGTAAGAAAAACACATACTTGTTTTTAAGAAAAAATATGAATTTGCACCAAGCAGTTACATATTTTTTAAATTTTATTAAAATAATTAATGTTTTGTTTTAAAAGACAAACACACACAACAGAGAGGATTTGAAGTCATTAAATACTACGGGAGTGACGATTTGTGCAGTCCTTATCTCTGCTGACACAAATGCGCGCACGCACACGGGACTGTCGTTCCTCCAAGTCTTTACTTGTGGTCTTGGATTCGACTAAGAGGGAATACATGCACATAAGCATATGCATGTAAGACAATCGCTTGATTGACACTCTCAAGTTTAGGTAAGGTAAGCAGGTAAACAGTTAAGTTTGTTTAGATAAGTTAGGATTTTATCTGATTAGCACTTTCGAGTTTTGTTCAGTTCGATTACAAAACACACGGATATCTTCTAAACTATTGGTTTCAGAGAAAATTTTAAAGAGAGGTTTTTTATGCAAAGTTAAATGGTCTTTCAGGTTCCAGTATAAAAAAATACTAATTTCCATTAAAAAAAAATTAAGTTACCCTTAAAATGATTTTAAAAACCACGACCTATAAACATTTCTATAACAATTTATGTTCTCCTTAAGATACTGCAACTTTTGTTTAAAACAATTTTCTCTAGAAACAATATTTTTGAAGATAAAAATTTGTCACGCTTTATATTGTTTACCCTGTATATATCGGGTGATTCAGACCACCCGTGCCAGCCGTTTTTCTAAAAAATGTGACGTTACAGGAAGGTAGGAAAAAATTTTCATTACTGGGCATTCAAAGTAATCATTGGTGATTTTTCGGGACAAATCGGAAATAGATGTAACTGGGGTCAGTTTTGAAATTTCAAGTAGGAATATGGGTATACATACATATATGTATGTATGTATGTATATTTAAAATTTTTTTATTAAAAAATCAACATCTTTGACGAAATAAAAATCGGTTATTTAAAATGAGCCACCCTGTATATATATCCATATAGAATGAATTTAAAATTTTCTATATAATAAGCACGCATCTAATGTAATTAGACTACTTATTCAATAATTAGTTATATTTATCAATAGTAGTGTGAGAGAGAGAAATGTCTGTATTCTTAATATACCAGAAAAAATAAATTCCTATTTTTAGCGTTTTACCTCACACACATACACAATTTGTACTATATTTTAAAATACAGGGTATATCATAATCGGCGGCTACAAATTATGTAGCGTTATTCCTGAATGAAAAATGTATAGAAAAGTTTTAAAATATTTTTTCTGCGATGCTTAACAAAGAGGAATTATTAAACAAAGATAATCAGCATCGTTTGTAGACAGGCATATATTCGTGGACCGCACGCCAGGTTAAATGTAATCAAGCATAATGCAATGTCGTCTACTCAATGCATGATTCACGGACATATGTCCATCTAAAAAACGGCACTAATTGGGTAATCTTTATTTAATTATTTCTGTTTCGTTAAGCAAAAAAATTTAGAACTTTTCGGCTCATTTTTCATTCGAAATAGCGCTATGTAATTCGTGCACAAATTATGATATACTTTGCATAGTACATGAAAAATATAAAAAATGGAAATATCGTTTTAATTATACACACTTTCCATTTATGCATTTGAAATGCGATATGATGAAGAGTGCTCAAAACAAAGAGTTTAACTATAATAGTTATTTAATATTTAAGAAATTAATATTTATATTAATATTTTTACATCAAATTATTCTAAATTTTCAATTAAAAAAATTATTTTGGAGTAAAAAAATCTAAGAAAAAAATAATAGCTAATAACAGCCAAATTGCTGTATTGGTCCTAAACAAGTGAAAAAATATTTAAAACATCACAAAAAAATGTATGTACGTTTCGGATTTAACACGGGCCGTCTTCAATGAGTATGATATTAGTTAAGTACTACGTCAACAAAATAAAAAATAAAATTATATCTCAAAAAATTAACGATGAGTTGAAGATGAAACGTACCAATTTTCTTATAATTAATTAATATTTTATTAATAACGTTTTAAATATATTTCTGGACTTATTTCCACACGGAATATAGTTCTTTGGCTCTTATTAGCCCATTTTTTTCTCCTTATTTGATACTTTTTCCATTTTCTGAAGAATTTTTCGAATGTTTAAATATATATGTCAAAATATTTTAGGAAAAAGCTGCTCTCTCTCCCCTCCCCCTCTCTCCAGAACCAAAAAGTCAATCTCGGCTTTTAAAGTTTAATATTGATTGAAAAATTATCTTTTAACTAACAGTAAAACTTAGAGTCAAAATTATAAATATGAAACAAAAATTTATTGTTAATTTAAAATATGCAATAATTTGATACAAATATAAAAATTTTATTATATAGTTATTGAAGAGCAAAAAATAGAAGAATTACAAGATTAAAAACGACCTTAGTTTTAAATTTCCATTAATAAAAAAGCTTTAATTTTGTAAAATAATTGATTCTTACTACTGTTTTTATTATTATATTTCTTAGTATATTACTATTATTCTTACTATTGATTCTTCTTTTTTTATATTTTTAGGATGCTACATGTGTTCTGTATAAACTTAAATTGTTATTATATTTATTAAAGTATACAAACCCACACAGCCTATAAAATATAAAGCAAGATTGGGTTTTCCTCCAATCACTCCCAAGGATTGTGTAATCTTGAATGATGTCTGAAAAAATGTTTCTATAAATCTACAAGATACATTTTAAATTAAATATATGCATTAGTAATATGTTATAATAAAATATTTTTATGCATCTTATTGTATAAAGTATTAACGATTAAATTCAATGTTCAATGCATAACAATTTTTATGTTACCTTAAGTCCATTAATGTATATAGGATTAATCTCACTAAGTCCAAGGCGCAACGGGATTAACAATAACAAAGGTTTCCATTGGCTAGGTGCCTTTAGAGATATTTCTCCATCTATTTCCGGTGTCATACCACCTTCTATTTTGCATTGTCTCACTACAAATCCATACATACAACACCCGTAAATAATAAAATCAAACATAACAAAAATTATTCAGTCAATCAACTAACAATCTATATATATATATATATATATATATATATATATATATTAATATACTAATTGTGTGTATCTTAATTCTCTTTTATCATTCCTTTATAAGAAAAATCGGGTGTAGTTCCGAAAAGCACTCACCCCCGATTTTTTTGAGACTCAGTATTCTTACGTATTTTGATGCGCTGATTACGAATATCATAGTGAAAACTGGCGACTATCTGATTTTCATGGTGAAAACCATGAAAAACCCATAAAAATCATAGTTTTTTACTCTTATCTCAGTAAATACGGAAAATCATGATAAATGTTTTCGACAAAAGTTTTAGATCTCACAGAGATAAACATTTTATATCCTATTTATTTTTACCGTACGAGTGATAGTTTTCGACAAAAACGATGGACTCTGAATCTTATATCTGTCCTTCCATCTAAGCATGTACTTTGCAGTACATATACGATTTCACATGGGTCTGCAACTTTCCACGCAAAGCGAGGTTCCACGCAAACCTATTTGTCTAGTTTTTTGGTAGTGGAGCCACCCACTGTTTCCGTGGGTTCCGCCCCCCTAAAAAAGCACTCTAAAGTTAGGATTTTTGTGTTAACGCTGTTACTGTCTTTATACTCCATTTCCTCGAAAACTATTATTCGTACGGTGAAAATGTATAGAACCTAAAATGTTTATCTCTGTGAGATCTAAAACTTTTGTCGAAAACAGTTATCATGATTTTTCGCATTTACTGAGATAAACGTAAAAAACTATTATTTTTATGGATTTCTCATGGTTTTTACCATAAAAATCAAGTAGTCGCCAATTTTCACTATGATATTCGTAATCAGCGTGTCAAAATACGCAAGAATGCTGAGTTTCAAAAAAATGGGGGGTAAGTACTTTTCGGAACTTTATCCGAAAAATGGAACAAAAAATAAGATTTATAGGAAAATATAAATTAAGAAATGTATATATACAGGTTGATCGCCCACTAAGTACATAGCGTTATTCCTTACCAAAAACTGAGACGAAAAGTTCTGAATCATTTTTTTTATAACGCTTAATAAACGAGTTATTATTGAGTAAAGTCGGGCCAATCAGCGCCGACCTTTAGCCGGGCGCATGTCGGTGAGCCGCGCACCTGGCAGAGCTGCCAGTTTGTGGGAAATGGGAGCCCCCACCACTTACCACGGGACTTACTAACACAGACGTAGCCGCTACGTCTGTGTTAGTAAATCCCGTGGTAAGTGGTGGGGGCTCCCATTTCCCACGAACTGGCAGCTCTGGCGCCTGGTAGTATGCGACAGCGCACACTTCATGGCATGCGGCTCACCGACGTGTGCCCGGCTAAAGATCGGCACTGATTGGTCAGACTTGGTAATTATTTACATTAACGGACACCTCACCGATAACCTTGACTTTGACATATGTTGTTAAGGACATGACCCTGAATAACTTTTCCTTATAACTTAATCGGCGGTCATTGTTTATTAAAAAGTTTGAGAAATTTGCCAATTTGTGTCAATGCTAAAGAAAGTAAGTAGTATATTGGCTGTATGCAGTATAGGGAAGGCAGCTTTGATGACCTTGACCTTGACATATGTTGTTATAAACAAAAAAAGTTTGAGAAATTTGTCATTTTGTGTCAGTGCTAAAGGAAGTAACCCAGTAAGCAATTTGATAATAAATTGTTGCCAAATTGGCATCAAATTCGCTCAAAACTTGGTAACAAATCTAGTGCCATCTGTGTTCGCATTAATTTGTGTTTTGGTGACAAAGCTTGCTGACATAACCTGACAGCAAATTGATGGCAAAAACCGAGCAAAGCTTGACATGATTTGACGTCAAATTGGTGGCAAAAATCGAGCAAGATCTGCGCAAGACAATCTGACAGCAGATTGTCAGCAAAAACCGAACAAATTCTGCAGCTTTTGGCCATTCATATAAAATAGTATATTTAAATGGATTTAAAGTCGCAATCCTAACCCACTCGGCATGTAATATTGCTGAAATACTGTAATGTTCGGAAATGGTACAGAAATATTTCATTAATATTTCAATTGTAACTTTGCATCCGAAATATTTCAGAAATGTATCTGCATCATGTTTTTTAAAATATTACATTTGCAATATTTCTGAAATCTTTCAGAAAGTCCTTTTCTATCTAGTATTAAGATTATAGTTTATTTGTTTACCGCTATGCGGCGCGCTATTCACTGTTTATACCCGTATTCAGATTTTTGTCATGAGCGTATATAAAACCTGCAAAATGCGGTTAATAATACTATAATTATTTTTACCAATTTAATTTCTGATGAGATCTCCGTACCGGGAAATTCAGATATTGAACTGATTTTTAGAAAATCGGACAGATAAATGTCCGATTTTCACTTATTCGGACAATTTCTGTCCGAATCAGTGAAAATCGTTCGTTATTATCTGTTTAAAATATAAAACAGAAATTAACTTCCATATAAATAAAATCTTTAATTTTATAAATTATATTATTTAAATTTACCTATAACATATATCACATTAATGTATGTTGTTATATATTATTACTGTAATTGATTTTAGTTTTGCCGTCAAACAAACATCAGAAAATGACGTCTCGTGGATGTGACATATCGACATCATTTTCGGGTCTCATGAGACCTAACTTAGGATATCTAAATGGTCATTTTGTGACCAAAATTTACCGTCATTATGACGTCAGTTTGCTACTTGGGATATGTTTCAGAAATATTTCAGTAATATTACCGAAATATTGCTGAAATCTTTTAGCAAGGTTGCATTTGAAATGATTGCGGACATTGAAACATCGCAGACATGTTGCAGAAACGGTCATGAAATATTTCTGTAATATTGCTGAAAGGTGTAATATTTCAAATGGAATATTGCAGCAATGTATCAGAAATATTACATGCCGAGTGGGAAGTAACAAAATGATGATAAGTTTTGGTCATAAAATGACCATTAGATAATCAGACATTATATAAAATCATATATTAATGTGTTAAAACATATAGGTAAATTTAAATAACTTAATTTATAAAATTAAAGATCTTTTTGGACAGAAATTGTTCAAATAAGTGAAAGTCGAACAATTATCTGTCCGATTTGCCAAAAATCAGTTCAATATCTGAATTTTCTGTATAAGAATTGTGTCAAAAATTGAACTGATAGAAATATACATATTATATTAGGTGTACAAATAAGTTTCCGCCGTTTTTTATCAAAAATTGGGCATTTATTGTGAAAGAACGGAACCTAATGTTTTATTTGAAGTATTGTCCATCGCTTGCCACTACTTTTTCCCATCTTTCTGGCAGCATACGGATACCGCCTCGGAAGAATGCTTCATCTTTTGAGGCTATCCACGAATCGACCCAATTTTTGGTATCTTCATATGATGTGAAGTGTTGCTCAGACAGGCCATGCGCCATCGATCTAAACATGTGGAAATGAGAAGGAGCAATGTCTGGTGAATACGGCGAGTGGGGTAAAACTTCCCAATTGATTGTTTCCAAATAGGTTTTGACCGGCGCCGCAACATGTGGACGAGCATTATCATGCAAGAGAATAACTTTGTCGTGTCTGGAGTAGTGGGAGCGCTTTTCCTTGAGTACTCGACTCAATTTCATCAATTGTGTTTGGTAGACAGCCCCAGTAATGGTTTCGTTCGGTTTGAGCAACTCATAATACACGACACCAAGCTGATCCCACCAAATGCATAACAAGAGTTTTTTTCCATGAATATTTGGCTTAGCTGTAGATGTTGAAGCATGGCCAGGTGGTCCCCATGATTTCTTCCTTTTGGATTATCATAGTGGATCCATTTTTCATCACCAGTGACTATACGGTGCAGAAAACCCTTTCGTTTATGCCTGGCAAGCAGCATTTCATATGTGAACAATCGGCGTTCAACGTTTCTCGGCGTCAGTTCATATGGAACCCAATTTCCTTGTTTTTGAATCAATCCCAATGATTTCAACCGATGTGAAATTGCTTGTTGAGTCACTCCCAATGTAAGTGCAAGTTCTTCTTGCGTTTGGCACGAATCTTGATCCAATAATGCTTCCAATTCCGCGTCTTCATCACTTTCGGCCTTCCGCTACGTTCTTTGTCTTCGATGTCAAATTCACCGTTCTTAAACTTTTGAAACCACTCACGACAACTTCTCTCACTTAAGGCAGCCTCACCATATGCTTCTACAAGCAATCGATACGCCTCAGCTGCAGATTTCTTCAAATTGAAGAAGTAAATCAAAAGTTCCCGCAAATGACGCTTATTCGGCTCAAAACTCGACATTTTCGCACACAAAAGAATATATTATACTGATAAAAAATCACTAATATTTTAAGGTTATGTTATTGACTGATGTCCAATTTTACGATAAGGACGTTTTACATCTGACAATTTTAACCATAACTTACTGGTGGCGCCAACTTTTGTCAAACGGCGGAAACTTATTTGTACACCTAATAATATTATTAGTATTTTGCAGGCTTTACATACACTCATGACAAGAATTTGAATACGCCCAGCAAACACAGACACATAACTGTAACATTGCCATAATAAAACGGAATATAACAAGTAATATAACGTATTTGTTACATGTAACATTCACGTTAGTTGTAATTTCCCACTCATACAAAATTGCAGTTATATAACATGAATATACCATGTTACTAAAATGTTATATGATTGTTACAGTCATGTAATAATCCACCCAAGTAGCAATCGGATGTCACAATAACAGTAAATTTTGGTCACAAAATGACCAATTAGACATCCTAAGTTAGGTCTCATGAGACCCGAAAATGACGTCGATATGTCACATCCACGGGACGTCATTTTCTGACGTTTGTTTGACGGCAAAACTAAGACCAATTACAGTAATAATATAACACATATTAATGTGATATATATTATAGGTAAGTTTAAATAATTTAATTTATAAAATTAAAGATTTTATTTATATGGAAGTTAATTTCTGTTTTATATTTTAAGCAGATAATAACAAACGATTTTCACTTATTCGGATAGAAATTGTCCGAATAATAAATTAAAATCGGATATTATTTGTCCGATTTTCCAAAAATCAGTTTAATATCAGAATTTCCTGATACGGGAATCGTAGAAATTGAACTGATAAAAATAATTACAATGTTATTAGCCGCATTTTGCAGGCTTTATATACGCTCATGACAAAAATTTGAATACGGGTATAGATAGTGAATAGCGCGCCGCATAGCGGTAAGCAAATGAACTATAATCCCAATATTAGTTACAAAAGGACTTTATTTGGACGATCATAGAACGTCTTCAAAATTACGTCTTTGGCTAGTCTAAGAAATGAGGTCTATTAAACGTCAATTATTAGTCGCCGACATTATAGACCAAAAATAGCCCATATAGCACTAAAGCTTGCAACAACATTGCTGCAACATTGCAATATTACATATTGCAGTGTAATGTTGCAGAAATATTGCAAAGACATTATTTTACAATATAACTTTAGCAATGTTACAGCAACATTCCAAAAATATTACAAAAAAAGTTTTCGATAATCGCTAGTTCATTCGTTTACCGCTATGCGGCGCATGTTGCGCTATCTATTCCGCATTTAATTTTTAGTCACGATGATTATATAAAGTTTACAAAGAGCGGCTAGTAAGATTAAAGATATAATAAATATTTTTATTAGTTTAAGTTGTATGATATGATCCCAACACAGGGGACTCAGACATTGGACTAAAAATTCTTTTAATAGTTTCCATTTTTATATAAAATAAAAAATTGATAATAATTTTTTAATATGCAAGATACTTCAGATTTTAATAAATAAATTTTGAGATTATATAAAGACAAGAGAGATGTGAAAAAACTCGTTGTATGCGTAAATCCACCACGATCTTTTTGCAACTGGATATCTGAATATTTCGGATACAAAGAGATTGTAAATTCATACAATTGCAAATTCAGTTTTTTCTTATTTCTCTTAGATATTCTCTGTCACTGAAGGAAGTCGAATGTGCACCGAAAAATTTACATTTTATAATTTTGTTATTATAATACAGAAAATCTATATACACACTAGATCCTGGCTCTTATAGGCCTAATTTCTTATTATTTTTTTCATATATAAGGATATTATTGTCGATAAATATACATAAAGTATTATTGCATATATATTATATTGCTATGTTGGTGCAATATTATATTGCAATATTTCTGTAGGCGGACATTTTATTGTTGCTGCAATATCATAACAATATTGCAGCAATATTTTGCAATGTTTTTGCAATGTTGCAATCTTGCAAAAAAATGTTGCTGCAATGTTGTTACAATCTTGCGATGCTGTATGGGAGACGTCATTATGTCGTCTTTTGACGTTACTCTGTTACTTGGACTGTTACATTACATATTACTCCCAAGTTACATAGCAGTTATATTCTGGTGTTATATTGCATAAATAAAAAACAGTTATATAATCCCAATATAAATTAGGTATAACAAATGTTACATTACATGTTGCTCCCATGTTACATAGCAGTTATATTCTGGTGTTATATTGCATAAAAAAGAGACAGTTATATAATCCCAATATAAATTAGGCATAACAACTGTTACATTACATGTTATTCCCATGTTATATAGCAGTTATATTCTGTGTTTGCTGGGCGAGTATAGATAATGAATAACGCGCCGCATAGCGATAAGCGACTGTTATAATACTTTGTAATAAGCTGCAGATTCTGTTCGGTTTTTGCTGCCAATTTGCCATCAGACTGCGCACTCCAGATCTTGCTCAGTTTTTGCCGACAATCTGATGTCAGTCATGTTAGCAAGCTTTGCTTGGTTCTTGCCGGCAATCTGCCAGCTTAATCGGTAATAACAACTCTTGTACCAAATTTGTAGCCTTTTTGCTGACAATAATTTGTAGCAAGCACTTGGCAATATCTGTTAGAACAGACGTGGCTGCCTGGAATTTGCTGATATGTGTATGTAGACACAGTGCTCGTGTGGATGGGGAAGGTTTTTTTATTGTTTCAAGGTTGGCCGCCAATCTAAAATATATGCATTACATCTAATCTTGATCCTTCAAGTTAGGTGTAATGCATATATTTTAGATTAGCGGCCAACCTTGAAACACATAATAAAAAAACCTTCCCCACCCACACGAGCACTGTGTCTACACCTACACACACATATCAGCAAAATTATTTCCTTTAACACTGACCCAAAATGGCAAATTTCTCAAACTTTTTTTGTTTATACCCTTTTAGTAAACAATGACCGATTAAGTTATAAGGAAAAGTTACTCAGAGTCATGTCCTTGATAACATATGTCAAGGTCAAGGTCATCGACAAGGTGTCCGTCAATGTAAATAATTACCAAATGTATATGCATATTTATGATATCAGTAAATCATTAGATAAATAAATAATTAATGCTACATATACAGAGGGTATCCTAAAAAGTGGGAAGTATTGCAATGGGGGATTCAGGACACTAAAATAAGAGAAAAAGTTCATATAAACATATGTCCGATATGACTTTGTTTTCAAATTATAGCTTATTTTATTTTCCAATAGAGTTAAGATAGTATATTTGGATATCGGTTTGCTGTTTATGTACAAGATTTAAAGGACTTAAGGTCTTGTTAATTTATAAACATAAACACGTATTATTTGTGTTCTAAGTGATACGGTTCATATCTTGTGTTCAGTGAAGGTAAGGTATTCGTATCGTACGTTAGTACTATTAAAGATAGAAGTACGTTTAAGTGAAACTATAGTTTGGTCAAATAATGAAATGAACCCGTATTTCGAAGACGCTCATCTATCCTTTGGAACATTTTTCTTTCAGGCAGACGACGGTTCGGAAACGTTTCCGCATACAAAAGTCCAGCTCTGACTGCATTACCGTGGGCTAATCCATACATGAAATGTACGTCTGCCATTTCATTGTTTGACCAAACCATAGTTTTCACTTAAACGTACTTCTATCGTTAATAGTACTAACGTATGATACGAATACCTTACCTTCACTTAACACAGGATATGAACCGTATCACTTACAACACAAATAATACGCGTTTATGTTTACAAATTAACAAGACCTTAAGTCCTTTAAATCTTGTACATAAACAGCAAACCGACATCCAAGTATGCTATCTTAACTCTATTGGAAAATAAAACAAGCAATAATTTGAAAACAAGGTCATATCGGACATATGTTTATATGAACTTTTTCTTTTATTTTTGTGTCCTGAATCCCCCATTGCAATACTTCCACTTTTAGGATACACCTGTATATATATATATATATATATATATATATATATATATATATATAGGGTGTTTCATTTTAATCGTCTCGTAATAATTGTTTAAAAAAATACATTGTAAATAATTACATACTTTTCCTTAAAAACAATTTTTTTTATGCTAATTGATTTGTCTCATTATTCTGTACATAAAAGTATTACGGTAAGATTATCAAAAACTAAATATTTTACGAGATATTTTATTTTTTATATCAAAATATGTCAGATTAAAATATAAAATAACTCAAAAAGCACTTAATGAAAAAATACTTTATTATAGTGTTTTGGAAATCTCTTGAGGTAAGCTACAAGAATATGTAATAAAAAATGGGGAGTTCCATTTAAGAAAACATCGACACATTGACCTCACCTTGGAAAGACCACTTAAGGTCAAATCCATATTTTTATCATGTGGCCCCCTCGAAACCATGCAACTTTTGTCTGAAACATTTTTTGATATCTCACTTCGTTTCCGAAAAATATGCCCGCGTCACTATAAATGCCGCACTCTGTATATATAATATATATATATATATTATATATATATATATATATATATATGTATGTATGTATAAGAGCAAGAAAAATTATGTTATAGCCTTATATTATCAAAGCCATATATATGGACAGATAGGACACTTAACAAAAAATAATATAATCTGGAATATATAATAATTATTTAATTATAAGTTTCTCTACATAACACAACAAACTTTTATAATGCTTCCTTATTTTACTTTTTTCTTATATACAGGGTGGGGAAAAAGTCTCGGACTCTTTGAATATCCCGGAAGGAGTGAGATGTAGAAAAAAATATTTCAGACAAAAGTTGTAAGGTTTCAAGTAACGCATTACATAGTAATATTAGTACGACCTTGAATAGCGTTGTCAAGGTCACGTGAAGGTCATCATAAATTTCTTAAATGGCAACCCCCATTTTTTATTGCATATTCTTGTAGCTTATCTCGAGAGCTTTTCAAAATACTATTAGGTTAGGTCAATACTCAATAGTACAAATAAGTTTCCGCCGTTTGACAAAAGGTGACGCCACCATAAGTTATGGTTAAAATTGTCAGATGTAAAACGTCCTAATCGTAAGATTGGACATCAGTCAATAACATAATCTTAAAATATTAGTGATTTTTTATCATATAATATATTCTTTTGTGTGCGAAAATGTCGAGTTTTGAGCCGAATAAGCGTCATTTGCGGGAACTTTTGATTTACTTCTTCAATTTGAAGAAATCTGCAGCTGAGGCGTATCGATTGCTTGTAGAAGCATATGGTGAGGCTGCCTTAAGTGAGAGAAGTTGTCGTGAGTGGTTTCAAAAGTTTAAGAACGGTGAATTTGACATCGAAGACAAAGAACGTAGTGGAAGGCCGAAAGTGATGAAGACGCGGAATTGGAAGCATTATTGGATCAAGATTCGTGCCAAACGCAAGAAGAACTTGCACTTACATTGGGAGTGACTCAACAAACAATTTCACATCGGTTGAAATCATTGGGATTGATTCAAAAACAAGGAAATTGGGTTCCATATGAACTGACGCCGAGAAACGTTGAACGCCGATTGTTCACATGTGAAATGCTGCTTGCCGGGCAAAAACGAAAGGGTTTTCTGCACCGTATAGTCACTGGTGATGAAAAATGGATCCACTATGATAATCCAAAAAGGAAAAAATCATGGGGACCACCTGGCCATGCTTCAAAACTCTTGTTATGCATTTGGTGTGATCAGCTTGGTGTCGTGTATTATGAGTTGCTCAAACCGAACGAAACCATTACTGGGGCTGTCTACCGAACACAATTGATGAGATTGAGTCGAGCACTCAAGGAAAAGCGCGCCCATTCCTGCAGACACGACAAAGTTATTCTCCTGCATGATAATGCTCGTCCACATGTTGCGGCGCCGGTCAAAACCTATTTGGAAACACTCAATTGGGAAGTTTTACCCCACCCGCGTATTCACCAGACATTGCTCCTTCTGATTTCCATATGTTTAGATCAATGGCGCATGGCCTGTCTGAGCAACACTTCACATCATATGAAGATACCAAAAATTGGGTCGATTCGTGGATAGCCTCAAAAGATGAAGCATTCTTCCGACGCGGTATCCGTATGCTGCCAGAAAGATGGGAAAAAGTAGTGGCAAGCGATGGACAATACTTCAAATAAAACATTAGGTTCCGTTCTTTCACAATAAATGCCCAATTTTTGATAAAAAACGGCGGTAACTTATTTGTACACCTAATATAATAAAGTATTTTCTCATTAAGTATTTTTTGAGTTATTTTATATCTTAATCTGACATATTTTGATATAAAAAATAAAATATCTCGTAAAATATTTAGTTTTCGATAATTTTACCGTAATATTTTGATGTACAGAATAATGAGACAAATTAAGGTAAATATGCCGATGAAGGGAGGCAGTCTCGATGACCTTGACCTTGACATATGTTGTCAAGGTCATGACCCTGAACAACATTCAAAAGGTTTTAGCCGTCGCTCGTTTTTTATTAAAAAGTTATTAACAAAATAAGTTTAACGATTTGAACGTAATTGTCTGACACCATGTACATAGCATAAATTTTAGTTTTAAATCAGAAATAGGTTTGGGTTAAGTTATATCTTCCGGAAGTGGAGTCCCCCCGCAGGGGGGGGGGGGCGGAACCCACTGTGTCCATGCATATACTTTACAATGCGAAGCGAGGTCCACCCCATGATTGTTTGTGGATAGGAAATGTATGCGTGGACGCAGTGGGTTCCGCCACCTGCGGGGGCCCACTTCCGGAAAATATAACCTAATCCAAACCAAATTTTAGTTTTAAATCAGAAATAGGTTTGGGTTAGGTTATATCTTCCGGAAGTGGAGCCCCCCCGTAGGAGGGCGGAACCTGCGTCCATGCATGTACTTTACAAAACGAAACCAAATTCACTCTATATCTAATCTTAACCCTTCTAAAACGTACATGGTGTCGTAAAATTATGTTCTATTCATTAAAGTTTCTTCATTAATAACTTTTTAATAAACTACGAGCAACGGCTATGACCTTTTGAATGTTGTTCAGGGTCATGACCTTGACAACATATGTCAAGGTCAGGGTCATCGGGACTGCCTCCCTTCATCGACATATTTACCCTAAATATTTTACGAGATGTTTTATTTTTTATATCAAAATATATCAGATTAAGATATAAAATAACTCGAAAAATACTTAATGAAAAAATACTTTATTATAGTGTTTTGAAAAGGCTTCGACAATGCCTATAAGAATATGCAATAAAAAATAGAGGTTCCAATTTAAAAAATTCAATGTGATCTTGATATGACTTTAACAATGCCACCCAAGATCTAACTAATATTCCTATCTTCTTTCCCCTTCAGAATCAAGTAACTTTTGTCTAAAAACCTTCCTTTCTAAAACTTACAGGTTTTGAGATATTTGCCTGTTAATATTAAAAAGTCTCAACCTGTATATATACACGTGTATTCTTTGAAAAGAATTTTAAATACATATGCATAATAAGATCAACATATTAAGTATGTGATATATTAATGTGTTTAACTGATTCCTAATTAAGTGATTAATGCCACAATTCTTCTTTTATTATATCTCATCGTGATTTATTATTATTATTTATTTGCTGTAACCTAGAGAAAAGATCTTAATATAAATACATACTTACAAATATCATTAATTATTAGTGTATTGTCTAGTGCAACATGTATAGTAATGGAGCTCCATTCATCATATACGACTAATTTTCTGAAAAAAAATATAAATAATAAAAAATTAAAATTATTTTAAAAATTTATTGAAATAAAATATGTAAAATGCACAGTTATATAAAACACAGTTATATAAATTAAAAGCAAACCGATTTTTCGTATTACTTACGGAATAGAAAACAAATATAATTATAAAAACAAAAAAATTTATATTTTGTAATATGTTATGAAAAATCTAACAAATCGTAGCACTTACAAGGGAAATCTCACAAACCTAAAAATTTTGATTTTGATAAAGGTTTACATGCGTGTAGGGAGAGGGGGTAGATAGACAAATCGAAAAATTTTTTATTATTGCTCAAAAACGATTCTAAATGGTGAAACTACCCCTCATATACAGAGCGGTTTTTTGCTTTCTTGATATATTTCGAAAATTATTCGAGATATTAAAAAATGTTTTATACAAAAGTTTCATAGTAGAAACACCTCTATTTAACCACATTAATAACATTTGGAAAAAATTATTTTTTCCAAAAAATTCTGAAAAAATTGTTAAAAAGAATTTTTTAGTTTCATAAAAGTTTCATAAAAATCAGAATTTTCGGATTCGCGAGGTTAGGTAGGCAAGCAATTTGCAAAACTTAAAATATTTTCGAAAATATGCCCTTTTAAAAGTTTTTTAGTTCTTAATGTTTTTCATATTATATTTATAAACTATATATAATAATATATGTGTTTATAAACCTATAAGTCGTAGAGAGTGTAATTATAATATAACAGTATATTTATAGTTATATACTTTTACTTTATAAGAAAATCATAGTTTTCAAAAAAGACAAAAAAACTAAGTAGTAATACAAACAAGGTGGACAGCGCAAAATGTGCTCATTGTTAAGAGGACGAGATTAACTCTGCGGAACATATTCTTCAGAATTGTAGTGCGTGAACGACAAAAAGAGAGAAGTTAGAGAGAAAAATTGGCGAGGCTCCTTCTCTTGCAGTTGTGATGAGATCAATCACTGACAAGGAAAAGGCGCGACGTGATACCAATCGATTTCAACGAAACTCGTTGTAGCGTTAGGTCTTCATGTCAAGTATTATTGGGTAAAGGGATAAGATGTGCTTTTCAAGCGTTCGCGAGAAAATCAAAATTAAAAAATCCCGAGCACCTTATGAGCAAATGGAATAGAGCGTTTAATCAAAGAGCGCGTGACACAGCGGCAGTATGCCAGACTCGTAGCGTCGACATTGCTGGTTAGAGTCCCGATGAGTAAACTTTTTTTTCAAAAGATTTTTTTATAGTAGAATGCAATTATTACACAAAATAAATATACATCACGTGGATCTATTGTTATAACGAGTTTCGTTGAAATCGATTAGTACCACGTCGCGCCCTCCCCTTGTGAATCAAAGGAAGCGTGGGCCGCATTTTCATGATTCGCCGTGATTGTTATGCAGAAAAAGGAAGAGGAGGAGAGACGTCGATAAGCCGAAGCTTGTCGAATGCTACATCTTCCATCAGACAAAGACACCTCCGACAGCTGAGAAGGCAGCTAAAGCCGCGTCCAGACTTGTGTTGTATCATCGTATTCTATCATGATCGCATATCATGATCAGTCAAATGTGGACGGGACGCCGTATCGTGCCTGCATATCTATGTATCAAGGTGATACGCAAATACAATACGATACGATACGATATCATGATCCACTTGGAGTCGGTATTTCGCCGAAACATGAAAGAAATGATACATGATACGGATACAGTCAATGTAGACGCGTTATCCCAATCCTACCCAGATCCTGTTTCGGTCTGACAACGTAGCATGACTCGTTTTATTCAGTCGTGTTGCTTCGTGTCTAACGGTTGCTTCATGTCTGGTCACAATGAAGTGATCACAAGAAAAAGTAATGGTATTAATAGATTTTTATAAACAAAGAAGCATTTTTTTGAATCCAATGAACCTGCATTATTTTAATCGTTTAAAAAAAAATGATGCATGGGAAGAAATCGTGCGTGGCACCGGAAGATCGGTCAAACATTGCAAAAAATAAAAAATAAGAAATTAAAAATAAAAAACTAAAAATACGGACGTGCTATGTGAAAAATTAAAAAAAGAAGATACAAATACGGGATACGGATACGGATTGAAAATAAGGTCTTGGCGTATCATCATAACCAGCGTATCCGTATCATGATGATATGCGATCATGATACACACGGGGCGCGTTCCACTTAACGACCGCAACGCTCGCGAGCATCATCTGTCTTTGTTTAACTTTCGGTGAACAACAAGGATGAAATGATACCATGAGCATTGCGGTCGTTGAGTGGAATGCGCCCACGGTGATACGACACAAGTCTGGACACGGCTTAAGGGGTCTTCCAGAAACAAACAAATATTTTTATTTGAAAAAATTTCAGGAAATACTTGAAATGTTACTTAATAAACCTGAAAAGTTTGGAATTAATATGTTTTATACTGTTCTTTAAAAAAATTAACAAAAATCGCCTTTTTTTTCAGAGCGTCAAACTAGGAAGACCCCTTAAGACTTTCCGACAATTCATGGCCGCGAAGTTGGGGGGAGGGGGTTTAGTGGGTGTAAATCCTATATAATCCCGCGACCAGCCGCGGGGTATGCGTAGATATTTTCCCCTTCCGCATCAGGCAAAAAAAAAGTAATAATACAAAAGTAATTAATCCGTTATTTGAAAAACAACTTATATAAAGGACTCATCTCTATAAATGTAATAGTAAAGGCCATTGCACGTGAAAGTTTTAGTTGTAATCGTAAGGCCGTAAGCAAATCGACCAATCACACTCAAGCATTCCAAAAATGTAATAAGAATGTTTAACTGTGATTGGTTGATTCGCTTACGGCCTTACGGTCACGACTAAAATTTTTTCACGTGCAACTTAATGTCTATCAATGTCTCAGTAAATGTCTCTTGTGTTTTCGAGCGATTACAGCTCAAAAATTAAAACTGTGTGGATTTAAAAGCTCTTAAGCAGCTTCTATATTTATTATTGTAAAAGTGAGCAATGATTGGCTGGATTTTCGGTTAGTTTAAGTTGGCGACTATCTAGTAATTCCATAAAAATCTTTTCCTTCTTTTAAGTTGTTAGCCGTGAATTGGTTATGGCTCTCTGGAAAATTCTACCGCTTCTTAATAAACTCGATATTACAATTATTATCCTTTTTGTCTTTTAGTGACCTAACTCTACTGCCTGGTATCGTCTGGAAGATAGGAAATATTCCCTGCTACGCTTAACAGGTTATGGGCCTAGGCGCATGTTAGCCTGCAAACTAAAAACGTCTTCATCTAATTTATTAAGGATCGGCAGGAGTGACGGCCAAACTCCAAATTGATATTGGAGACCTCGCGCGGTGACAATGCGAAATTCCGGCTTCAGGGTTACCAATCTGAGAAATAAATTTTTGATCTCTATGTAGAGGTGTATGTCCGTATACATACACACACGATTGCATTGCTCGCGTGGACGCACCGTGGAGAGGAAAGATAGAAAAGAATCAACGATCACGCTATCCTTGTTTCTCTAGCGTATAGCTTTACAGCCGAGATACGGCCTAAAATGCTTTCTGGCCTCTCGTGGCAGAAAGCAGTAATGCAACAAGACTAACGGGCGTCCACTTTTTGTAAATTTTATACTTGCATATATATGTGAGTTATAGTTAAAATTATACGTGCAATTAAATATTGTATGATGATCAATAATAATAGTAGGATAATATATAACAGAGTGAACAAATACGATATATAAGAGACGGATGCCTGTTAAAGTTGGTAATTTGTTGCTTTGTTTGTACAATCGATACTTCGTATATTATATCAGCAGGATAGAGAAATAGCATGATTGTCAATCCTTATTTGACATTATCTTTTAACAGTCATAATCACAGTTTCATAGACTAACAATTATATCTTTCTTCAATTGTACTGATATCGCATAAGCACATATACTCCATATAAATACTGGTATAGCATGAAATCGTATATAAGTAATACATATAATTAGCGAAGTGCAAGTGACAAGTCTATCGCATAGTAGACTTATCAAGTTCAATTCCGTACAGACATCTGAACAAATTTTTTTATATGTTTTGTTATATATAAATATTATATATTTTGCATAAGAATTATATTAAACAATTGTTAAAATTTTGAAAATATATTGGCCATTTTGTAACTACACACATATCGTACACATGTGTATAAAAAATTTATTTTATGTATATGTATAATAAATGCATAATAAACCATTAATTAGCTATGAAAAGCTATCTAAAAGTATTCTTTTATCTTAAATGTTCTTTTTAAATTAACAGCTTTTACAAAAAATATATTTTAACATTTTTATATTATGTATTTTAAATGTATTATATTAAAAAAAATTATGTTGATTAAACTATTATATTAATTATAATAGTTTAATCAATATCTTTTTTAATTATGATAATTTTAATAATAATTTTTATACACATATATACAATTCAATATGTGCGCGTCACAAAATGGCCAACATATTTTCAAAATGTTAACAATTGCTCTAAATATAATTCTCACACAAAATATAATAATATTTATATAACAAAACATATAAAAATATTTCGTTTAGATGTTTGTGGAATTGAACTTGAGTCTACTGCGGGATAGACTCATCTGATCATCTTGCACTTCGCCATTACGTATTACTTGCATATATTTACCATATATATATATGTGCTTACGCGATAACAATTAAAAAAATATAATTGTTAGTATAATATAATTATTAATAATATAATTGTTAATCTATGAAACTGCGATTAGGACTGTTAAAAAATAATGTCAAACAAAGATTGACAATCGTGCTATTTCCGAGGGGTTGGTCATTGAGGTAATTTTTGTACAAGGGCTAGGTAATTCAGCAGCAATCCAAAGGAAATTTTGGGTAATCCAAGGTAATTTTTGGTAAATCTAAATAATCTTTAGCATTCTCAGGTAATCTTGGGTAATCTAATAGGAAATCTAAGTAATTTAAGGGTAATATCAAATAATCTGTAAGTAATTTTAGGTATTCTTAAGGGGCTACATACATCTAGCGGTAAGGAAAATAGGGGGAAATTTGACAATTTCTTTTTCATAAAAAAAATTTTTTTATTAAAAAATCTTTAGCTACATTTTGAAGTAAGTCCTTTAATGTATATTTGGTAAAATTTTCATTAATAAATATTGAAAAATGTGCCGTGGAGACGTCATCTCCTGGAAGCTGTTCGACGATGCTGTAACCATTGTAGCTCCTCTAATTTTTATCTGAAATCAAAAACCAAAAAATTTCCTTAAAGTATATAAAAAAAGGAAGTTTTTGTCGTAGCCGATTTTTAAAATTTTGATTTTTCGAAAAATGGCGGCCATTTGAATGCGAAGGTATCAGATTAAAAATCATATCTTTGCATTCAAATGGCTGCCATTTTTCGAAAAATCAAAATTTTAAAAATCGTTTACCACAAAAACTTCCTTTTTTTTATATACTTTAAGAAAATTTTTTGGTTTTTGATTTCAGATAAAAATTAGAGGAGCTACAATGGTTACAGCATCGTCGAATAGCTTCCAGGAGATGACATCTCCACGGCACATTTTTCAATATTTATTAATAAAAATTTTACCAAATATACATTAAAGGACCTACTTTAAGACGTAGCTAGAGATTTTTTAATAAAAAAATTTTTTTTATGAAAAAAAAATTGTCGAATTTCCCCCTATTTTTCTTACCACTAGGTGTATGTAGCCCCTTAAGGTAGTCTCAGATAATCTGAGGTAATCTAAGGTAATCTTAAGTAATCTGAGGTAATATAAAGATAATCCGTATATCAAGGGTAATTTTTGTACACTATAACTACTAGTGACCAACCCCTCGGCTATTTCTCTATCCCGCTGATATGATACACGAAGAATCGATAGTAATAAAGCAACAAATTACCAAGTCTAACAGGCATCCGTGTTTTACATATTGTGTATTTGTTCATTTTGTTATCTATTATCCTACTATTATTATTGATCATCATACAATATTTAATCGCACGTATAATTTTAACTATAACTCACATATATATGCACATATATATATGCAAATATAAAATTCTCAAAAAATGGGCGTTCGTTAGTCTTGTCGCATTACTGCTTTCTGCCACGAGAGGCCAGAAATTTTCAGGCCGTATTTCGGCCGTAAAGCGATACGCTAGAGGAACAAGGATAGTACACGATTGTCGCTCCTTGTCTGACATTATCTCTCAACAATGGCATCTGTGTGCTCAACATATCGGTGTCTGCCTTCACGGACGCTACACTTACGCGATGAAAGAGAGACAAAGACGCTACAATCATCTCTCTTTGTCAAGCGATCAGCGGTTGTATCCATGTGCTCTATTAGTTGTGTCTACACGGATGCTATACACATACGCGATAAAAGAGAGACAAAGACGGTGCTCTCTCTGTCAAACGATCAGTGTACTACTAGAAAAATTTCCCCATGAGCTGTTTCTTGCATATAATTTTAGTGAAATCCGTTTTTTTCGTATGTAGCCTCGAAGAAGTCATATTTCTTCTTCTAACTTTTTTTGCTATTAGGTATACAAATAAGTTTCCGCCGTTTGACAAAAGTTGGCGCCACCAGTAAGTTATGGTTAAAATTGTCAGATGTAAAACGTCCTTATCGTAAGATTGGACATCAGTCAACAACATAACCTTAAAATATTAGTGATTTTTTATCAGTATAATATATTCTTTCGTGTGCGAAAATGTCGAGTTTTGAGCCGAATAAGCGTCATTTGCGGGAACTTTTGATTTACTTCTTCAATTTGAAGAAATCTGCAGCTGAGGCGTATCGATTGCTTGTAGAAGCATATGGTGAGGCTGCCTTAAGTGAGAGAAGTTGTCGTGAGTGGTTTCAAAAGTTTAAGAACGGTGAATTTGACATCGAAGACAAAGAACGTAGCGGAAAGCCGAAAGTGCATGAAGACGCGGAATTGGAAGCATTATTGGATCAAGATTCGTGCCAAACGCAAGAAGAACTTGCACTTACATTGGGAGTGACTCAACAAGCAATTTCACATCGGTTGAAATCATTGGGATTGATTCAAAAACAAGGAAATTGGGTTCCATATGAACTGACGCCGAGAAACGTTGAACGCCGATTGTTCACATGTGAAATGCTGCTTGCCAGGCAAAAACGAAAGGGTTTTCTGCACCGTATAGTCACTGGTGATGAAAAATGGATCCACTATGATAATCCAAAAAGGAAAAAATCATGGGGACCACCTTGCCATGTTTCAAAACTCTTGTTATGTATTTGGTGTGATCAGCTTGGTGTCGTGTATTATGAGTTGCTCAAACCGAACGAAACCATTACTGGGGCTGTCTACCGAACACAATTGATGAGATTGAGTCGAGCACTCAAGGAAAAGCGCGCCCATTACTCCAGACACGACAAAGTTATTCTCCTGCATGATAATGCTCGTCCACATGTTGCGGCGCCGGTCAAAACCTATTTGGAAACACTCAATTGGGAAGTTTTACCCCACCCGCCGTATTCACCAGACATTGCTCCTTCTGATTTCCACATGTTTAGATCGATGGCGCATGGCCTGTCTGAGCAACACTTCACATCATATGAAGATACCAAAAATTGGGTCGATTCGTGGATAGCCTCAAAAGATGAAGCATTCTCCCGACGCGGTATCCGTATGCTGCCAGAAAGATGGGAAAAAGTAGTGGCAAGCGATGGACAATACTTCAAATAAAACATTAGGTTCCGTTCTTTCACAATAAATGCCCAATTTTTGATAAAAAACGGCGGAAACTTATTTGTACACCTAATATATTCTTTACAAAGCTTAGATTGGCGCTAAAGAGCCGGATTATGCATTTTAGCTCTTAAAAAATTTATAATTGATAAAATACAGCTCATGACCAACTGCATCTAATCTGCCATGAGCTGTACCTTTTGTTTATCAACTTATTAAATATTATTTTAACTCTTTTTTCCAGAAAATCGCTCTTTATCGCCAATCTTACGATTCTACTGATTACGAATATTGCTGTTATAACATAATTTTCTTTGTATTTTGGTCGTAATACGAAAAAAACAGAATCCATAATTCGCGGCTTTCCGCGAGAGGTCTCCACCGTCTCTCCTGCCGATCCTTAACTGGCATAGAGACATGGAAAGATCGATCGAGGAAGAAAAATATCAAATTCCTCTTTCGATGGAACCAATTTTAATAATTGGAAATTTAGGATGGAACTGTTTCTAAAAGAGATTAATCTACTCGAGTGTGCTTGGTTTCCTACCCTTGAAATGACTGAGACCACGGTCCTTGCAGGCGAAACTTCGAAAGCTTGCACACGGAGATTGGCCGCAATACGAAAAAAGGATCTGAAATGTAAGTCTCAAATTGTCCAGAGGATTGCTGATAGCCACCTTGAATATGTCAAGGATAAGAGAACGGCATACGAGGTATGGAAAGAACTCTCGAATATATTCGAAAGATGAAGTATGGCTAGTCAATTATTATTACGAAAGAAACTACTTTCTATGAAATTTAAACCGTCCACTGAATTGCTATTCTCACATTTTCTTAAATTTGAAAAAATAGTACACGAGCTCAAGTCCGTTGGGCCAACAAGGGAAGAACTTGATGTTGTTTGTCACCTTCTACTAACCATGCCACCGGAATACGATATCGTAGTCACAACCATTGAAACACTATTGATGGAAAATCTAACTATAAGCTTCGTTAAAAATCGTTTACTAAACGAGGAAACTAAAAGGAAAAGCAGTATTAAATCAAGCAAAGGCGAAACGTCATTACAAACTGCATTTGCGTCGCGTCTAAGTTCAATCCTCACAAGAAAAAAAACCATAGTCAGGAAAGGCGAGCAGGTTTATTTTTAAATGTCATAAATGTAGACACAAGCAGGTCATCGGCGAGCGGAATATAAAAAAACAAAATCAGAAAATACAGCAGAATCGCGAGACATAAAACCAAAACATGCAAATCTGGCAACAAAAGATGACGAAGAAGGTTTTTGTTTCTCGGCAGTAACTGAGGCTGCTTCTTCCAAGCTTACTACATGGATCCTCGATTCAAGAGCATCAGAACATTTGGTAAATAATGTCAATTTATTATCAAATGAAAGATCTTTGTTTAACCTCCTGTCTGTGCCTAAGCTGGTAATGAAAGGATATAAAATACTTTTTGAGAAAAGAAAAAGTACTATTTTATAACAAAATAGCAGCAGTTGTAAATCGAAATCATAGAGTTTATGAATTAAACTTTACAAATTGTACACGGCAAACGTATGTACAAGTGCTCCTGATCCCGGAATATGGCATAAACATACCACATTAACTTTAACAGTCTTAAGAAATTAGCTGGAATGGTGGGAGGTCTTGATATAAAGCAATTCAAGACAAACGACGATATTTGCAGTACATGCGTTGAGGGGAAACAGACGAGATTACTACATAATCAATATAGAATACGCGCAAGACGGCCGTTAGAGTTGGTACACAGTGATCTTTTTGGTCCGATAAATACTGAATCGTATAATGAAAAAAGGTATGTTCTGACTTTTATAGACGATTTTACTCATTTTAGCATACCCGTTAGCAAAAAAGAGTGAAGTGGCACATTACTTCAAAGGATACATGACCATGGCTACAGCTCATTTTGACTCAAGAATCAGTAGATTTCGCTACGATAATGACAGAGAATATATTTCAGTAGAATTAAAAACTGAATGTGAAAAGAAAGGAATACGCATCAAATATACAATACCTTATACACCACAGCAAAATGGTGTGGCGGAGAGGATGAACCGCACCATTATCGAATGGGCAAGATGTCTGATTCTGAATTCGCGATTAGGCAAACGTTTCTGGACAGAGGCCGTTTTGACAGCGATATATCTATTAAACCGACTGAGGCTCTGAAGGACACAGTTCCAGCCGAACTATGACATGGAAGCAGGCCGAACTGGCAAAACTCGGAGTTTTTGGCTGTATTGCTTATCTACACGTGCCACGGGAACTCAATCCCGGAAAGTTCGAGTCACACTCAAAGAAATGTTTTATGCTCGGTTATTGCTCCAATAAATCTAAATTGTGGAGTCCGGAAGAGTATAAAATTCTGTACGGTCGCGATATTGTGTTTAATGAAGAAAAATTTGAATTTGAATCGATATATGTGGAAACAACAGTGCCACTCGACGAGAAGATGGAAAACTCAGAACCGAAAGACACTGAACAACAAAATACCTTTACTCAAGATATGGAACAAACACATACAGAAGAAATACAAAGTGAAGTCAATGACGAAGAAACCGAAAGTGATTAAGAACAGTTATGCAGAAGTAAGCGGAAAACTAAAAAGCTCTCATAGAGCTCTAACAGATTATTATGTTTTGGCATTACGGGTTGAAGCTTTTATAGAAGACATACCACAAAAGTTTGAGGATATTAAGACGAGGGAAGACAAAGAAGATTGATACAGAGCCGTTGACGAGGAATTGAGGGCCATACATTCAAATAATACATAGTTTTTGACTGAATTGCCTAAAGGTAAAAAGGCGATTAGTAGTAAATAGATTTTTTAAACGAAATATGACGGAACTAGAAAAATTCGTCACAAAGCAAAGCTTGTCGTAAAAATGTTCCCAAAAGAAAGGATTCGACTACTCGAAAACCTACGCTCCAGTTGCAAGGATGACAACATTACGAATCCTGCTGTTTATTATTAATAATCAGAATCTTTTAGCAGAACAACTAGATGTTAAAAATGCATTTCTCCACGGAAATCTCGAAGAAGAAATATACATGAAGCAACCCGATGGAAGCAACGACGGCACAACAAGAGTTTGTAAGTTGATTAAAACACTCTATGGATTAAAACAATCTCCACGCGCCTGGAACGCCGAATTCGTTAAATACATAAAAAGTATTGGTTTGAGACAATCAGAATACGACGCATGCCTATTCTTTGAATTGCAGAAGCATGTCTACAGTTACTTGCTTCTATATGTTGATGATATCATTATTTCAAATAATCAACAAGCGAAGATCGATGAATTAAAAGACAAGCTGGGAGAACGTTTCTCAATGAAGAATTTGGGTTTTCTCTAAAACTTCTTAGGAATCAGAATTAGAAGAGATGAAAACGGAATGTATCTGAATCAATCAGATTACACGAGAAGACTGATTGAACGATTTGCAAACCGTGCAATACTATGGAATCGTAGCCGTCCGCTGAAAATATAAATCAAGAGGACTACATAAGTGGATCGAAGCCTTATAGGGAACTCATCGCTTGTCTGATGTATCTGATGCTTGGAATCCGACCGGATATTAGTGTATCAGCCAACTATTATAGTCGTTTTCAAGAAAATTATACAGAATCCCATTGGCGTCAATTGAAACGAATACTTAAATATCTGAAAGGAACAATTGATATGGTCATTCATTTTCCCAAGAATATGAAACCAGGATCACTGCTTATGCGGATTCCGACTGGGCTAGCGATGCTGACCGAAAGTCAACAATAGGTTACTTGATTGAAGTCCATGGAGCACCGGTGTGCTGGGAGAAAGCAATCCACAATAGCACTTTCATCTACAGAGGCCAAATATGTAGCACTTACCACCGCATCAACGGAGGTAGTATGGACCCGCAACCTACTCATCCAATTGAGGCAAATAACGGAAGAGCCTATAGTAATCTTTGAAGATAACCAATCTTGTATCCATTTACTGAACAAATGGGAACATCAGAGATTAAAACACTTAAATGTAAAATATAACTATCTTAAGGAATTAGTGGAATGGAGAATTATTAACGTGAAGTATATTTCCACTAATGAACAAAAAGTTGACATACTTACCAAAGCTTTAAAACAATCCCAATTTATTAAGTTAAGAGAATATTTAAGCTTGAGAAATTAAGATAATATTATTTGCAGTCTTTTTTTATTGTAATTTGAATAGGAAACATTTTTTTTAATTTAAATATTTTAAGATTATTGAGTTTATTTTTTGTTGTTCGATTTTTTTTAAGATTAAAAATAATGAGCACAGCCACCATTGAAGGGAAGTGTAAAAATGAGCAATGATTGGCTGGATTTTCGGTTAGTATAAGTCCCGACTATCTGGTAATTTCATAAAAATCTTTTCCTTCTTTTAAGTTGTTAACCGTGAATTGTTTATGGCTCTCTGGAAAATTCGGTAAACCTGCATAAAAGGGGACCCCCCTCGAATAACCTTGACCTTGACATATGTTGTTAAGGTCATCGTCCTGAGTAACCTTCAAAAGGTCGCTCGTAGTTTATTAAAAAGTTATTAATGAAAAAACTTTAATTAATAGAACATAATTTTACGACACCATGTACGTTTTAGAAGGATTAAGGTTAGATATAGAGTGAATTTGGTTTCGTCTTGGAAACTACATGCATGGACGCAGTAGGTTCCGCCCCCCCCCCTACGGGGGAGCTCCACTTCCGGAAGATATAACCTAAGCCAAACCAAATTCTAGTTTTAAATCAGAAATAGGTTTGGGTTAGATTATATCTTTCGGAAGTGGAGCCCCCTCGTAGGGAAGCGGAACACACTGCCTCCACGCATACGCTTTTTAATGCAAAGTGAGGTTCCACATGGGTTTACAACTTTCCACGCAAAGCGAGGTTCAACTCAAATCTATGTGTCTAGTTTTTTGGTAGTGGAGGGGTGGCAGAACCCACTGCATCCGGCAGGGGTGACGGAACCCACTGCATCCACGCATATACTTTACAACGCGAAGTGAGGTTCCATATAGGTTTACAACTTTCCACGCGACCGTGTATAAATACGAAAAATATTGAAGGTGATTCTTGTAATAACATTTCTATTTATATACAAAGCGCTCGCTTGTAAAGAAAAAGTAAACGGTATTGTTATGGCTTTTCATATACATATGCTTGCGATTCTATCTATACAGTGTCAAAAATATAAATTGTACCTATAACACTTATTTTGTTAGTAACTTTTTAATAAACTACGAGCGACGGCTATGACCTTTTGAAGGTCACTCAGGATGATGACCTTGACAACATATGTCAAGGTCAAGATCATACGAGGGGGTCCCCTTTTATGCAGGTTTACCAAAAATTTAATGTTCTGCTCTGGAAGACGAGCTCAACATTTTTAACTTGTAGAGTTTAAAAACTCTTAAATGAACTTCTAGTTCTATCGTATTCATTTTTTTTATTTTACCGTGGTAAAGGGGCCAGCTAGATAGAGGTTCACATATTTTCTTTCAAATCCTTTTATAAGGAATTTATATTATTGCAATATAAGAATCTTTTAAATTATATTTTGTTAAGAATGTGTTTGTTTAAATAAATTAATATATAATTGAATTAAAATTCTTTCAATATATTCGTATATTTCATACCTTAATACTTGTGCAATGGTGTTAGGACCAAACCATTGTCCAACTTCCTTTCCTTCGGATGCACCCATTAATGCAATTTGATGAATAGAAAAAGCAGCAGCTCTTTTATCTTCAAAGCGACTTAAAATTTTCAGATACGTGCTATTTTTTGTTTCTGGCATCCATTGCCAATCTTTGCCTGTGAATCATAAATATGAAATGCTATAATAATTTATATGAGAATCTTGTTATATAGTTACATACATAACTTATAATTATTGTAATATAATACAGAAGGAGGTAAACTAACATATATAAAATATATTGAAAATATAGATTAAAATTTCTTTATGCGAGGTTTTGAGAAAAAATTTAAAAAATTGATGATATATCTGTATTTGTAAGTCTGAATAATTCTTTTAATAATCTTATATCATATATTAATAAATCTTTTAACAATTATTAATATATTCCCATTAAAAAATCCATGTAAATCCATGTAAATTCATATATCTATTAATCGAAAGTTTCAAAGTTTATTATTGCCTCTTTTCCGTGACATCAATTGTTTTTTTCGCTGTGCTTATGAACAGTTATCATCATAGAGATCGGGCATTGTAACATTGTAAAAAAATTAATATAATAAAATAAGTGATTTTATTTTTTAATGTGTGCAAGATTAATATACTAAACCAATAAGTTTGTGTGATTTAAAAATATTTCTTTTTTATAATTAAAAACGTTATTTTTCTTCCTCGCTTCCATTTCTTCTTCCTTTCTCCTCCTTTTCCCTTTCTCTCCCACCCCTTCCTCGCCTTCCCTCCCTTTCCGCTTCCCTCTCCTTCTCCTTATCAAATAATTATAAATTATATAATAAAACAGTAAGCTACTTTTCATAAAGCTTGGAATCATTTATTCTTCTAAAGAGAATATAAATTACTCTCTAAAAAAGAATATAAACGAAACGGTTTCATGTCATTCTGGCATATAATTTTTTTTTCTGACAGTGTTAGAAGCAAGTATAGTTCAAGAAAAAATTTAAAAAATGGAAAATATTTTTAAAGTCATGTCGTCATTGAACACCTTGTAAAAAAGACGAAAGAAATTCATGATGGCATGCAAGTTGTATTAGATGAATCTATCTATCATATACAATTGTTCATAAATAGGTTAATAAATTTAAACAAAGCAGAATGAGCATGACAGCCGAACCTGACGAAAATCATTATTGCGATTAGTATTAACGAATCGAATCATTGTTGGTCAAAGTATATTGAACTAAGAGAGAATCATGTTGAAAAATATTTTCAAAAATAAAACAATTATTTTTGTATTCTAACCCATGAATTTTTCATCCCATTCTCGTATATACATATATTATTAAATTATCATATATATATATAGTATATTATTAAAATATATATATGTTATTATTAAAAGTATAGTATATATATTATTAAAAAATCATATAATTACATACCTAAATGTAATGTAATTAAAGCTTGGGCAAGAACCATTTGACCGCATCTTAACATACAACCCCAACCTTTGTCAGATGTAAATGTGGAATTACAACCACCAATGGGAATAAAACCTTTGCGATAAGTAAACCATAGCATGGATCGGATGTCTCTACGTATCATATCGAGCTCTAAAATTTAATATCTTACAATCCACTTCATCGGGAACATATACACTTTGATCATTTATTAGACCTTTTAAAGCATTGTATTTCTTGCCAAGAATCCAAACAGGTTCGTCTGTTTGCGGTATATCCTCTGCCTCATCGAGAACATTTTGGGTAAATAGAGTGTCCATTATTACTGTCCTCACTGTTAATATCTATAAAATAAGATAAATATACTGCAATGTAAAATGAATTTTAAACTTAAAACTAATAACTATTTTCATTTTCTTTTTCAGATTTAATCAATTAAAAAAAAATTAAAATTGTGCAAATTAGAAACTTGCACATTGCTTCCTCATCATTTTATTTCGCTCACAAAGCTTAAGCTCCTTAAAGCAAGCGGGTTTTTCAATCTTGGCTTTCTCATAGAAGATATCTCAAAATTTGCGAAAGTTACAGCGTGTACAGACATTCCTCAAAAAATTCAAAATTTTATAAAAAATGAATCTTTTCACCGATCCTCACCAAATTCAATACCAACCATTCTTTAATAATACTCTACTCATATAAAAAAATTTAACCCGATATCTCAAAATTTGCGGAAGTTAGAGGTTGTACAATACATTCCGTACATACACCAGGGAGAAACGGATCGGATATACATCTATTAGATGTCGGAGTCATCTAGTCTAAAACAACATCTAGAAATATCTGAATTAGATGCCATGTAATTTTGTGTCATTGAATTTTTTTAGACACAATTAAAACTTAATATTCACACAATAGCAGTGCATTGTTTATGAAACACTCTTTGGGCTGCAAGTCACTTCTCGACATCTAATAGACATTTAATAGACCTCTAAGTAAATGTTAATGCAATATGTATATAGCATCCCAGATAGCAATTTGATAGCAAATTGTCGCCGAATTGGCATCAAATTCGGTCAAAACTTGGTGATAAATCCGGTGCCATCTGTGTCCGCAATAAGCTCATGTTTTGCCAGCAAAGTCTGTGAACATAACTTGACAGCAAATTGATGGCAAAAACCGAGCAAAGCTTGCTGACATGATTTGATGTCAAATTGGCGGCAGAAATCGAGCAAGATCTGCGCAGGGCAATCTCACGCCAGATTGGCAGCAAAAACTGAACAAAATCTGCAGCTTTTAGCCATTTATATAAAATGATACATTTATAAATGGATTTAAAATCTCAATCCTAAATAGCAAAGTGACGATAAATTTTGGTTACAAAATGATCAATTTGACATCCTAAGTTAGCTTTTATGAGACCCGACAATGACGTCATATATTACATTCACGGAAAATAATTTTCTGATGTTCTTTTAACGGCAAAAATAAGACCAATTACAGTATTAATATATAATAATAACATATATTAATATGTTAAAACATATAGGTAAATTTAAATAATTTAATTTATTATATTAAAGATTTTTTCGGACAGAAATTGTCCGAATAAGTGAAAATCGAACAATTATTTGTCCGATTTTCCAAAAATCAGTTCAATATCCGAATTCCCTGTATGGGAATCGTGTTAAAAATTGAACTGATAAAAATAGATATATTACAATATTATAAGCGGCATTTTGCAGACTTTATATACACTCATGACAAAAACTTGAATACGGGTATAGATAGTGAATAACGCGCCGCATAGCGGTAAGCAACTGAGCTATACTATTTTAAATAATAGTTAATTTGCAGATTCTGTTCAGTTTTTGCTGCCAATCTGCCGTCAGATTCTGCACGCCAGATCTTGCTCAGTTTCTGCCGACAATCTAATGTCAATCATGTCAGCAAGCTTTGCTCGGTTTTTGACTTCAATTTGCTATCAAATTATGTCAGCAGATTTTGTTACATTTCTGCTGGCATTGTGGTGACATCATCGGATAAAACAAATCTTGTATCAAATTTGCATTCGTTTTGTCAACAAAATCTGTAGCAAGTTTTCATAAAATTTGTTTTTGGCAGACTTGGCTATCTGGGATCATAATAAAAACAGAAAAATTCTGTTGTTGGAAAAATAATCTCATAAAATGTATTTGTGGTCATATACTAGTATTCACTTTGTATCGTCAAGATCAAATTTCTGTCTTATATCATATAAGTCTGGAGATTGACGATGTTTATGGCTATACCTGAGGAAAGAAAGAGATAGCATATCGTATGTCTGTTCTGTCTTGCCTGAGCGTAATTATGTACAATAATCGGTATTAATGAGTCCTTAATAAACATTATACTTTTACAGAAAAACCGCTAGTGATTGACTGCCGCGGGTTTATAGTTCATCCGTTTACCGTTATGCGGCGCACTATTTATTCTATATACTCGTATTCAAGTTTTTGTCATGGAGTGTATATAAAACCTGCAAAAGGCGACTAGTAACAACTATTTCTATCAGTTTAATTTCTGACACAATCTCCATACAGGAAAATTCAGATATTGAATTAATTTTCGGAAAATCGGACAGATAAATGCCCGATCGGACATGAAGTGTCCGAATAAGTGAAAGTCGTTCATTATTGTCTACTTAAGATATAAAATTAGAAGTTAACTTCCATATAAATAAAATCTTTAATTCCACAAATTATATTATTTAGATTTATCTATATATATTACACATTAATGTATTATTATATATTAACACTGTAATTGGTCTTATTTTTGACGTGAAAAAAACGTCAGAAAATGGGATGTTTATTAAACGTTTAAAAGAGGCCACTATGACGTCTATCTAGATGCAAAAGTCGACCTATCTTAGATGTGACGAATAGACGTCAACTATACATCTATTCGACTTCACATTTCTCTCTGGGACATACATACATATAAATATACAGACATTTTTTAAGAATATGATTTTTCGACGTTTTGGAACATTCTAAACACATTGGCATAGAAAACTGGAAAAAAAATTTATCTCAAAAACAAAGCTTCCTATATGAAGCAAAAAAAAAGATTTTGCGCATGTTTACATAAAAGTTTTATATACAGGGTAAGTTATTTTAATGTCCCAATCTAAATATATTTCCCTATCTCTTTTACAAAAAAATGTTTTGTACAGTATTGTGACTTCAAGATGGACATAGAATAGTACTATTGGTTTGATCTTGTATGAAGATCATGAGGTTATTTCAAGGTCATCTTCATTTTTTTTTAAATGCGACCACCCTAATTTGTTTACATAAATCGATTCCTCATAATATTCAGTACAAAATTATAAGGATAATATGGCCAAAAATTTAATAGTTTACGAGATATTTACTTTAATGTGACATAATTTTACATAAACTCATTATAATTATATATAATTATTACAATATAATTATTACAATTATATTGTAAACCATCGACGGATATACGTGTGTCGATGGCGTTTCGACATTGTCCACTAATTTGTACAGATTCTACGCGGGTTTTAGTGAGCCTTCCTTTTTGATTTCCGATTTTAATTTAAAATTTAATGATAACATCCGAGGAGTTGGTCACTGAGGTAATTTTTGTACAAGGGCTAGGTAATTCAACGGCAATCCAAAGAAAATTTTGGGTAATCCAAGGTAATTTTTGGTAATTCTAAATAATCTTTAGCATTCTCAGGTAATCTTGGGTAATCTAATAGGAAATCTAAGTAATTTAGGGATAATATCAAATAATCTGTAGGTAATTTTAGGTATTCTTAAGAGGCTACATACATCTAGCGGTAGGGAAAATAGGGGGAAATTTGACAATTTTTTTTCATAAAAAAAATTTTTTTATTAAAAAATCTCTAGCTACATTTTGAAGTAGGTCCTTTAATGTATATTTGGTAAAATTTTCATTAATAAATATTGAGAAATGTGCCGTGGAGACGTCATCTCCTGGAAGCTGTTCGACGATGCTGTAGCCATTATTGTAGCTCCTCTAATTTTTATCTAAAATCAAAAACCCAAAAATTTTCTTAAAGTATATAAAAAAAGGAAGTTTTTGTCGTAGCCGATTTTTAAAATTTTGATTTTTCGAAAAATGGCGGCCATTTGAATGCGAAGATATCAGATTAAAAATCATATCTTTGCATTCAAATGGCTGCATTTTTTGAAAAATCAAAATTTTAAAAATCGATTACGACAAAAACTTCCTTTTTTTATATATATTTTAAGAAAATTTTTTGGTTTTTGATTTCAGATAAAAATTGAAGGAGCCAGAATGGTTACCGCATCGTCGAACAGCTTCCAGAAGATGACGTCTCCACGGCACATTTTTCAATATTTATTAATGAAAATTTTACCAAATATACATTAAAGGACCTACTTTAAGATGTAGCTAGAGATTTTTTAATAAAAAAATTCTTTTTATGAAAAAGAAATTGTCGAATTTCCCCCTATTTTTCCTATCACTAGGTGTATGTAGCCCCTTAAGGTAGTCTCAGATAATCTGAGGTAATCTAAGGTAATCTTAAGTAATCTGAGGTAATTTAAAGGTAATCCGTATCAAGGGTAATTTTTGTACACTATAACCACTAGTGACCAACCCCTCGATAACATCAGATATTAAATATATCAAATTTTAAAATACCAATGTAATCTTTATATATCTATATCTATGCTGAAGAGATAGACCAAAAAACACTCAAAACATACATTTTTAATACACATTTATTACTAAAATTTAACAATAATAAGCTCGCGCACCAATATCCGCGCCTTGGTTCTTATTTGCCAGTTTTCCCACTTAATTGTTAGTACTCTGAGCTTATTGTTGTTATTATTAAAGTAATATTTTTGTACAAAGATGTTTTGAATGGACGCATGAACTTCACCCCTTTTTCTAGCTTTTTTGAAAAAGTTTAAACATAAATGATGATATATATGATTCTGTTTATCTTATTACACGATTTCTCGCCATTGTCAATAATATTATTACAATGATTTTATATTAGAATTCTTGATTTTTCATTGGAGTTAAATAAAAAATAATTATAATATCAGAAGCAAATAATCATGTGAATTATATGTATGTGAAGTGAATTAGTGTATGTGTATGCGTGTTGTGCAAGTGTATGCATTATATAATAGAGTTTCAATAGTTTTATAATGAATAACTTGGGTTTGTATTACAAGAAATATTGTTTTTTTCGTTTTACATTAGAGCTTTACAATGCTCTATAAACAAATATATTACTATATAAGATTCTATGTACATTATATTTGATTTGACATATTAGAGACGATACAGTCGATATGGCCCGTAAATACAATTAGAATAAAATACAATCAATGAAAAAATAATTATAATCATTATAATATAGAAAAAGGGTAATGGGGAAAGAGAAAGAGAGATAAAGGAAAAAAGGGCAAAAGAGAAAGAAAAAGGAAAGGAGCAATAGAGAGAGAGGGGAGGGAGAGAGAGGGTGAGAAAGAGGGAGTAGGAGGGGGGAGAGGGGAAGAGAAAGATGGAGAGAGAGGAAGGGAGGGAGGGAGAGGGAGAGGGGGGAGAGAGAGAGTAAAAAAGTGTGTATTATAACCATGTTATTATATGTATGTTATATATGTACGTATGTACATATACAGGGTGTCCTAGACCACCCGTTCACCCCTTTTCTTTCAAAAACTAAGCATTTTAGAGAAAAACGTTTTGAACAAAAATTGTATGGTTTTGAGGGAAACATAAGATGGGGTCATTGGTTTGACCTTGGATGGCATCGTTAAGGTCAAGTCAAGGACACCTTTAATTTCTTAAATGGAATCCCCTATTTTTTATTGCATATTCTTATAGCTTATGTCGAGAGCTTTCCAAAACACTATAATAAAGTATTTTTTCATTAAGTACTTTTTGAGTTATTTTATATTTTAATCTGACATATTTTGATATAAAAAATAAAATATCTCGTAAAATATTTAGTTTTCGATAATCTTACCGTAATTCTTTTATGTACAGAATAATGAGACAAATCAATTAGTATTAAAAAAATAATTGTTTTTAAGAAAAAGTATGTAATTATTTACAATGTATTTTTTTAAACAATTATTTGTTTTTTACACTGATTGAATTGTCTCATTATTCTGTACATAAAAGTATTACGGTAAGATTATCGAAAACTAAATATTTTACAAGATATTTTATTTGTTATATCAAAATGTCAGATTAAAATATAAAATAACTCAAAAAGTACTTAATGAAAAATACTTTATTATAGTGTTTTGGAAAGCTCTCGACATAAGCTATAAGAATATGCAATAAAAAATATGGAACTCCATTTAAAAAATTAAAGGTGTCCTTGACTTGACCTTAACGATGCCATCCAAGGTCAAACCAATGACACCATCTTATGTTCCCCTCAAAACCATACAATTTTTGTTCAAAACGTTTTTCTCTAAAATGCTTAGTTTTTGAAAGAATAGAGGTGTACGGGTGGTTTAGGACACCCTGTATATGTATATATACAGGGTGTCCCGCAACGTGATGTCCACACTGAAACTGTGTATTCTTTGTGTCATTCTAAGTCAAAAAGTCTTAATACACATATGCTCTAAAGTCGCTTGTTTCGAAGTTATAGCAAAAAAATGCAAAAGTAGTTATTTCTCACACTAATGCGAGAAAAGCACCTTTATGACTTACCTTACCGCACTAGTAGTGCGGAAATAACAGGCATTACAAAAAATATTGTATGTATGGCATGTGCGGAAGACAACGAACTACGTCGCGCATGAAGTTGCCGCATGAGCTGAAGCGAATGCGGCAACTTCATACTCGACGTAGTTCGTTGTCTTCCACACTTGCCACACAAGATAATATTAATAAATTGACTGTCGTTTTAAGTGAAAACATCGCATAAACATAGCTTAGAATTGTTACGAGATATCTAAATGAAAAATTTCCTGAGCGCTGGATTGGCCGGGGATGTCCAATAAATTGGCCTGCAAGATCTCCCGATCTATCTCCTCTGGATTTTTTTTTGTGACGGCACATGAAATCTCTAGTCTATGCGGATAAGCCAGTCAATCGGCAGCAGTTATTAAATAAAATAACAGACGCTTGTAATAATATACGTAACGACGCGGAACTTCTTTTGCGTTCTACAACATCAATAATTCAAAGAGCAGAAGTGTGTGTAGACCAAAATGGTGGTCACTTTGAACAATTTATAAAGTAGTTTATAAAGTAAATTATTGTTTAATTATCGTTTAATTATTGTTTAATTATCAATAAATAATATTATCTTTAATAAATAATATTGTTCTTATTTTATGCAATTTTGTTTTTTCGTTATAACTTTGAAACAATCGACTTTAGGGCATATGTGTATTAAGACTTTTTGACTTAGAATGACAAAAAGAATACACAGTTTCAGTATGGACATCACGTTGCGGGACACCCTGTATATATATATATATATATATATATGGCAGGGTGCTTTGGGACACCCTGTATATATATATATATATATATATATATATATATATATATATATATATATACAGGGTGTCCCAAAGCACCCTTAACAACGCTTGTGAGCAGGTAGAGCACAGCAAACTGAACAGAAAGGTCCTGTACCATATTTTTCTATAACGCTTAATAAAGGAGTTATTATTGAGTAAAGTCTGGCCAATCAGCGTCGACCTTTAGCCGCACGCCTGGTAGTGTGCGTGAGCGCTCCGTCGCTACGGCGACACACACTAACAGACGGGTGACTCACTGACGTGCGTCCGGCTAAAAGTCGGCGCTGATTGACCAGACTTTACTCAATAATAACTCCTTTATTAAGCGTTATATAAAAAATGGTACAAAACTTTTCTGTTCAGTTTACTGTGCTCTACCTGCTCACGAGCGTTGTCAAGGGTGTTTTGGGACACCCTGTATATAAAGATAAGCCCAAAAAGTGTGTCTGATATAACTCTTAAAATTAACAATAATTAAAAATAAAAATGTATTATTTTTGTACATAACGTTTTATTTTTTAATTAATTTTGTTTTTAGCGTTATCTATTGAGCTTGAAAAGCTTTTGAGCTATTTTCTTGAGTACAGTAAAAAACTACATTATGATACTTATATATTTGTAATTTCTTCGTAACAAACTTTAATTTTGCCACAAGATCAATTGCGAATTTAATTGCTAAAGGAATAAGGAACATCTTCGCCGCATTTTTTCAGATAATTGATTTTTTTAATTATATAATTATATATTAAGTTTACATTTAAAAAAACTAAAAAAAAACTAAAAAAAAACTGAAAGAACAATTTAAATACATACTCAAATAACAAAATGTAGCATCATGTTGACAATGACACCAAATCCAGTCATGATTTTACAGCAGATTCTTATTTACTATATTCACAATTGTTTATTTTTTATTAGCATAAGCTACTAATACAGTGTAAAAGCAAAAATGCAACAAAAATCGAGTATTGTCTGCTGTCGATATGTGGAAGCAAATATCGAGCAAGGTCTGCCGTATCCGAAATCAAGAGACAGCAAAAATCAAGCATATTATGTCATAACAGTAAGAACATAGCAAAAATGCATCATGACTTCTAGCATAAATTAAATATTACAAATATTATTACATAAATGTTATCGATAAGTCGCCAATTACTTGTAAAATTATTTTTATCAGTTTAATTTCTATGATACAATTTCAACAGATAATTCAAAATATTAAATTGATTGTTTAAAAACTGGATAGATCAATGGAAGTGTCCATTTGTCAATCGCTTAAAACGCAAAATAAATGTTTGATTCCCATATAAATCTTGAATTTTACAAATTATTAAGGATGTTCTGGAGGTACCGGTCCAGTCAAGTTATGGAAATATTAAAAACACCGATATTAATTCTCCAGAGATCCAAAAAAAAAAAATGTATATAAATAGTTACGGCAAGTCTAATAGAATATAAAAAACGTAAAAGAAATTTAAAAGATTAAAAAAATAAAAAAAGATAAAGAAAAATAAAAAAGTTTTAAGAATGAATTTGCCCTGAATTCAACTTAACAAAGTGAAATTTGTGAAAAATTATAAAATAAAGTAATTACGAGCAATAATTTCACTGATTTTTTGCAATTTCTTTAAAACTATGTTGTAAATCGTTTGAAATCTTGTTGCCATATTTTTGTTTGTTGATAATCTACTTGTGTGTAAAATATCATTATATTGGTAGCATTTTTTTTACACTTTTCTCTATAACGCCATAAGGTTACGTGTTAAAACTCGGATATTAAAAATTGATAACTTTTTATCTAAATTGTGAATCGATCTGAAATTTGGCCCCGAACTTTGAAAGAGAATACAAAATATGACATTAAATTTTCATCAATTTCATAGCATTTTGACAAACCATCCAGAACATCCTTAATAAATAAATTATTTATTGCAATCTAATTATTTTATTAATTATATTCAACTATATCCAATTATTTATATTATATAGAATATAACTATATAAAGTGTAATACCATGTCATGTGTTACACAATATATTTATGACTAGAAAATTACAAGTAACTTGTAATTTACTGCGTTAACATTTTTGCAATAATACCTGTGATATTCAGTTTTCTCGCATTTGTATTATTTTACCCAGATAACCAAGCATGAATAGTCACATTAATTAATCACAGTAATGTCATATTGATTAATATGATTAATCATATTGCTGTTATGTTGCCAACAATAATACAATTGTTGGTAGTATGACAGCAATCTGACAAACAATTGGCTATGTGGGTAATTGTGTTTATCAGACATGTTCTATCTTTAACTTGTTTTTGCCGTCACATTGTGACAGTATGCTATACTCGATTTCTGCTGAGTTTTTGCCATCAGTACTTGATATGATAGATTGCTGCACACGTTCCTGCCATGTTTCTGCTGTCACACTGTGTTTGAGTTCTGCTGTATTTCTGCCCTCAATGTTCGATATGGCATACTTTCTTAAATATTTGCTATATATCTGTTCAACATAATATCAAACAATACTTGAATTTTGCTAGCAATTTCACTGTCATACTATATTAACAAGTCAGCTGCCAAAAATTAAATTTATTCAGGATACAGCACTCTGGAATCTGATGCAGTTATGACTGAATTTGCTGATATACTGCTAGCATTTTGCTATCTGGGTAATATTGGGTTGAACACAAATTCGTGCCATTTTTTCGGTCTTCATCTATTAGCAAAAAATGGAACAAACTTTCCGTTCAACCCAATAGTTAACCCTTGTAGGTCACACGTTTTTTGCTTTGTTCCTGGTCACATATGGATCACAATGTCTTGTCGCAGTTTCAGTTGTCTCAAAGTGCTTGAAAACATCTACAAAAATGTATATATATTCCTTGACATCTATAGAAAATGATTATGTAAAACAAAAGTTAAAAAATAAATTTTAACTATTTTTTTTATTGCTTAAGACTCTCGGGATATTTTATTGTTAAAATATCGATAGTGTCAAGATGACTCATATGTGACCTTTAAGGGTTAAGTTAATAATTTAGCCGAAGTGACTTTTAGTTGAAAATGTTTTTATAAAATTGCCTTGTAATGAGCAATAAGAACAGTAAGGTTAAAAGTAAGAAAATTTGCTTGTACATACACACCTTCACCACAGCTAAAAACATTGGTCATCGCATCTGCATTGTCCTTGTATGTGACGAGGTTAGATGCTCCATTTGAAAACGAAAAATTTTGTGAAAATAATAAAATATAAATGCTTCTATATCAATTGGGAGATGAGGGACAAATGAATTGATGACGCTTCGAGAGTTCCATTTGAAGTTATTTCATTTCTCGAATGTGCGATTTAAAAACAGAATTCGATGCTTTTTATATTTCTTATCGTAATAACCTCGTAAAAGTTGCACGTTTTACTTCCACTTTCTACCATTGGGCGCGTTCGGCAGAGAAAGCGCTCAGTTATTGGCCGCGTTCAGCAGAGAAAGCGCTCAGTTATCGTCTTGTCAACACTCGACATTGATTCGTTGATTCTAAAATAAGAACCAATCACGTTCGATTGCTACTAAGTGTGCAAACCCATGCAGCGGAATAGCATTAGGCCGGATTCACACCTTGGCAGAAAAGCAGAAAGCAGAAAAGCAGAAGCCAATCAGAACTCGTGCTAGAAAAGCAGAAGCCAATCAGAACTCGCGCTGAAAATAAGCAGTACATTCTGCTTTTTTAGCGCGAGTTCTGATTGGCCTCTGCTTTTCTGCTTTCTGCTTTTCTGCCAAGGTGTGAATCCGGCCTAACGCGGAACGAAAGCGGAACCAATCACGAACGTTCCGCAATTTCGTTCCGTTTTCAGTAGTTTCTAGCGGAATAGGCTTCACAGATCGCGTAATGTCTACGCACATATCTATACAACCTTCCCAAAGTTAGCCCTCCCACTTTGACTTTTGGGAATTTTCTTTTTATCAATCGATTGGTGTTTGATTGGTAATGTTTGGTATCGCATTAAAAAAGTTTGGTAGTTTCCTGTTTTTTGACAAAATCGTAAACAAATTTTTGACCTTTTTTTAGCCTCCCCACTTTGACCTTTAGAAATTTTTTTTTTACCAATCGTTCAATGATTGATTGCTAATGTTTGGTATCGCATCCAAAACGTTTGGTAGTTTCCCGTTTATTTAAAAAAAAATCGTAAACAAATTTTTAACATTTTCTTAGACCCTTCCCCCCCCCCATTTCGACTGCTGGGAATTTTTTTTTCACCACTCGTTTGGTGATTGATTGGTAACGTTTGCTACCGCATTCAAAATGTTTTTTTGTATAGCTAATAATTTTACATATAAAGCCAGATTTTGCAATTCGGCTCTTAAAAATTTATAATAAGGCCCGTTCTACAATAAGCCGTATGTCGTTAGTCGTAAGCAAATTGACCAATCACAATCGAATATTCTCGGAATAATCGACTGTCATTGGTCAATTTGTGATTTACAACCGTAATCCCAATCGCCCACAATCCGTAATGTAATACGGTCTTAATACAATCTTAAGTGAGCGCTTTCTCTGTTAAACGCGGCCATTGATATTTATCAGTATATCATAAAAATTAAATCTAAACATGGTATTAACATCCATACATGCATACATACATACATACATACATACATACATACATACATACATACATTGTAGAACAGGCCTTAGGCCGATATTACATTTGTCGTACGACAAACTTTTTAAGCATATTGATTGGCTGCAAAATAAAAACTTTCTTAAGTCTTTAGAAATTAGCTAATCAATGCGCTTAAGAAGTTTGTCGTACGACAAATGTAATATCGGCCTTAAGCCCGTATCAAACTACAGACTATGCATTGAAGATTGAGATTCAAGATTCAAGATTGAAATTTGACCAATCAGAATGAAAAAATTTTAGTCCTTTTTGTTTTGATTAGTCAAATTCCAATCTTTAATCTTCAATCCTCAATCTTTAATGCGTAGTCAGATACGGTCTTTAAAGTCCGTATCAGACTACGCATTGAAGATTGAGATTAAAAATTCAAGATTGAAATTTGATCAATCAGGATACAGAAATTTTAGTTTCTTTTGTTTTGATTAGTCAAATTCCAATCTTTAATCTTCAATCTTTAATGCGTAGTCTGATACGGGCTTAAGTGTGGTCTTGTGTCGTCTTAAGATCTCATTCAACCAATGAAATGGCTACATAGCATCTTAAAGCCCGTATTAGACTACGCATTGAAGATTGAGATTGAAGATTGAAGATTGAAATTTGTCCAATCAGAATAAAAAAATTTTAGTTTCTTTTGTTCTGATTAGTCAAATTTCAATCTTTAATCTTTAATCTTCAATTTTTAATGCGTAGTCTGATACAAGCTTTACAACATATGAGCATTGGCGATGCGCAATAAGGCTCGTTCTACAATAAGTAGTATGTTAAGCCCGGATCAGACTACGTATTAAAGATTGAAATGTGACCAATCAGGCTAAAAGGAACCATAATTTCCTTGTCCTGATTGGTCAAATATCAATCTCAATACATAGTCTGATACGGGCTTTAATCGTTAGCAAATTGACCAATGACAGTCGATTATTCCGAGAATATTCGATTGTGATTGATCAATTTGCTTACGACTAACGATATACGGCTTATTGTAGAACGGGCCTTATTATAAATTTTTAAGAGCTGAATTGCAAAATCTGGCTGTATATGTAAAATTATTAGCTATACAAAAAAACATTTTGAATGCGGTAGCAACCGTTACCAATCAATCACCAAACGAGTGGTGAAAAAAAAATTCCCAGCAGTTGAAATGGGGGGGGAGGGGGAAGGGTCTAAGAAAATGTTAAAAATTTGTTTACGATTTTTTTTTTAATAAACGGGAAACTACCAAACGTTTTGGATGCGATACCAAACATTAGCAATCAATCATTGAACGATTGGTAAAAAAAAAATTTCCAAAAGTCAAAGTGGGGGGGCTAAAAAAAGGTCAAAAGTTTGTTTACGATTTTGTCAAAAAACAGAAAACTACCAAACTTTTTTAATGCGATACCAAACATTACCAATCAACCACCAATCGATTGATAAAAAGAAAATTCCCAAAAGTCAAAGTGGGGGGGCTAATTTTGGGAAGGTTCTTACGACTGCATTGTAGACCCCGCATCAGAGTCGGGTTGGGGTGAGCGTTCTTATGGTGGAAACACCAAACTTAAAGTTGAACTCTACCCAATAAAATTTTAAGGTAGGGTCCAAATGAGATTCGGTGGAAACGACAAGAGTCGAGTTAGTTGCAGTGTTGCCAACAGAAGGAAATTGTGCTGTGTACATCGTGTTGTGGTTATACGAATACTTATATATTTTTTACAATAATGAATCATTTCTGCATATTACTTTGATACTGCGAAATTAACATTATCGCTCTCGGATCCATAATATTTTGTTATAAAAATTTAACCTTAATATGTCAGGATACTGACCGTTGTAGAGCTCCGTAAAGTTAGCCGGACCACTTTAACTTTTTAATAATTAAAATTATCTAATCGTTTGGTGGTCGTTTAGTGATGATTGGTAGCTTAATTAAAACGTTTGGTGGTTAATCGTTTTTTTAAATTAAATAATTAAAATATTGGTATAAAGTTAGCCGGACATTTTTAATTTTTAGTCTAATCGATTAAATCAGGGCTTATTCGATGCAGAATCGTTAGATGGTCACAAATCCTTTATTTACAACGTTTGGTGGTTTTATATGGTGTTATATAACATTTTGTCTGAATGTAATATCAGCATTATGGCTCTTGCAGATCAGCGCGATGACGCGACGCGCGATATCCAATAAGAGCTTTATTTTTTCCGAGAAGCAGAGCTCTCATTGGATATCGCGCGTCGCATCATCGCGCTGGTCTGCGAAAGCCATAAAGGTGCCATTACATGGCAGCGTCGAGCGTCTGCGTAGAAAATTGCGCAGAATCTAATTTCAGCCTAGAATCTATCTCTTTTAAATTCTGCGCATTTTTCTGCGCAGACGCTCGACGCTTAATGCTGCCATGTAAAGGTGCCTTTACATGGCAGCGTTAAGCGTCGAGCGTCTGCGCAGAAAAATGCGCAGAATTTAAACGAGATAGATTCTAGGCTGAAATTAGATTCTGCGCAATTCTCTGCGCAGACGCTCGACGCTTAACGCTGCCATGTAAAGGCACCTTAAAGGTACCTTTACACGACGAAGGCACGCGCAGACGCAGGATCAGCGCACATGGTTTTATAATCGTAGTAGCCTAATAATTAACTACCAAACGTTGTAATTAGACTACCAATCACCATCAAACAATTGTCTTTCGATTAAGACCAATTTGAACAAAATTGGTTGGTACATAATATATTTGTTCGGCTAACTATACAGCTTCCAGTTAGCCATCCCCACTACCTAACCGCACATGGTTTTTTTACATTTTGGATAAATTATGGACCAACAAACGTTGTAAATAAAGGATTTGTGACCACCTAACGATTCTGCATCGAATAAGCCCTGATTTAATTGATTAGACTAAAAATTAAAAATGTCCGGCTAACTTCCCAGTTAGCCAAGTCTGTTCTAACAGATTTTGGCAAGGCCTGCTACAAATTATTGTCAGCAAAATGGCTACGAATTGGGTACAAAAGTTGTTATTACCGATTAAGCTGGCAGATTGACGGCAAGAATTGAGCAAAGGTTGCCGACATAACCCGACAGTAAATTGGCGGCGGAAACCGAGCAAAGCTTGCTGACATGACTGACAGACTGGCATCAGATTGTCGGCACAAACTGAGCAAGATCTGGCGTGCACAATCTAATGGCATATTGGCAGCAAAAACCAAGCAGAATATGACAAAGTATTACAAAATTCTATTATTTGAAATAGTATAGTTCAGTCGTTTACCGCTATGCGGCGTGTTATTCATATCTATACTCGTATTCAAATTTTTGTCATGAGTGTATATAAAGCCTGCAAAATGTAACTAATAATATTGTAATATATCTATCTCTCTCAGTTCAATTTTTGACACGATGCCTATACAGGATACCCACTCGGCATGTAATATTTCTGATACATTGCTGCAATATTCCATTTGAAATATTACACCTTTCAACAATATTACAGAAATATTTCACGACCGTTTCTGCAACATTTCTGCAATGTTTCAATGTCCGCAATCATTTCAAATGCAACCTTGCTAAAAGATTTCAGCAATATTTCGGTAATATTACTGAAATATTTCTGAAACATATCCCAAGTAGCGAACTGACGTCATAATGACGGTAAATTTTGGTCACAAAATGATCACTTAGATATCCTAAGTTAGGTCTCATGAGACCCGAAAATGATGTCGATATGTCACATCCACAAGACGTCATTTTCTGATGTTTGTTTGACAGCAAAACTAAAATCAATTACAGTAATAATATATAACAATATACATTAATGTGATATATATTATAGATAAATTTAAATAATTCAATTTATAAAATTAAAGATTTTATTTATATGGAAGTTAATTTCTGTTTTATATTTTAAGCAGATAATAACGAACGATTTTCACTGATTCGGACAGAAATTGTCCGAATAAGTGAAAATCGGACATTTATCTGTCCGATTTTCTAAAAATCAGTTCAATATCTGAATTTCCCTGTACGGAAATCTCATTAGAAATTAAACTGGTAAAAATAATTATATTATTAACCGCATTTTGCAGGCTTTATATACGCTCATGACAAAAATTTGAATACGGGTACAAACAGTGAATAGCGCGCCGCATAGCGGTAAGCAAATAAACTATAACCTTAATACTAGTTACAAAAGGACTTTCTGAAAGATTTCAGAAATATTGCAAATGCAATATTTTAAAAAACATGATACAGGTACATTTCCGAAATATTTCGGATGCAAAGTTACAATTGAAATATTAATGAAATATTTCTGTACCATTTCCGAACATTACAGTATTTCAGCAATATTACATGCCGAGTGGGTAATTCAAATATTGAACTGATTTTTGGAAAATCGAACAAATAATTGTTCGATTTTTACTTATTCGGGCAATTCCTGTCCTAAAAAATCTTTAATTTTATAAATCAAATTATTTAAATTTACCTATATGTTTTAACATATTAATATGTATTATTATATATTAATACTGTAACTGATCTAATTTTTGTCGTCGAAAATTGCCGTAGATCTGCTGGGCATTTGGCGCAAATTTGTTGTCGGTCTGCGGTTGACAAACCTGCTCTCGATTTGTTGCGTCAATCTGTCGTCGCACTGCTAGTGACAGATCTGCTCTGGTGTTGTACCCAATTTGACATCAGGATATGATTTCAACTTTTGTTTGCAATTGGGGCGCACTCGAGGACACAGTAGACCCTGAATTTGGCAGCCTCGTTCCACAGGGAATTGTTTGCCGTTTGTTAACAATCCGCAAGCAAATGGTTAGCTGGGTTTACACCAATATTTTAATTATTTAATAAAAAAAAACGATAGACCACCAAACGTTTTAATTAGGCTACCAATCATCACCAAACGACCACCAAACAATTAGATAACTTTAATTATTAAAAAGTTAAAGTGGTCCGGCTAACTTTACGGAGCTCCGTTGTAGCTGTACTTTGTACAGTTGGTAACATCTAATCTTATCGCAACCCTAGTATAACTCTGAGCTCCATAAAGTTACCGGTCAACATCAACTTTTATAATTTTTTTTTTACGGATCGTTTGTTGGTCGTTTGTTGGTGATTGTTGGCCTAATTACAACGTTTGTTGGTTAATATTTTTTTTGAAAATACGAAAACAAAATTTTTTGTGGAATTAGCCGGAAACATATTATTTTTGTTTCAAACTAAGTTCAATCGATGCGCAATCGTTTGTTGGTCACGGAAAAGCTAATTAAAACGTTTGTTGGTTCATATTTGCCTTGAAAAATAAAAAACTAATGCACTACGATGGAGAGATGGGGGGGGGGGAGTCGTTTGGAGTATTTCGTATGACGATGCCGTGACATATACGTGAAATTTTAAGTGCAAAAGAATATAGTACAATTATTAATTGTTTACGGACAGCATGAAAAACACAGGTATTCAACAAAAAATCTGTATATAAATAATAAGGATATTCTAATAGTTTTCTACATTGCCTACTGCACATACGAGAGATATCCTAACCTCTCGTATATCGGAAATAAGTTGGTGCTGGAAGTTCATATTTTTTAATAATTAAAAAATTTTTAATAATTAAAAACTTCCGGGTCTGGTTCTACCTAAAAAAAAAAACATGTAACGCGGTCACCTCGCTCGACGCTCGGATCGGCTCGTCGGTGTCCGGGTTCGAGAGGAGGGGAGATTCAAGCTTGCGTAGACACAGTATAGGTAGAAAGATAGTTTATTGAAAGCGAAATATCTACAGAGTAGCGTGCAGAGCCGGGCGGTGTTAGGCGTGCGCTTGGCGGCAAACGGGCGCTAGGATGCGAGCGCAGCGGGAAGTGCAAGCGCGAAGCGGTCGGCGTGAAGCGGCGTGCAGCGCGAAGCGGATTCGACTTAATATGACTTTATTTACATGCGCGTTAGCTTAGTATCTACGGTGACGTTATTTACACGCGGGTTAATCGCGACGCGGTTATCCCGGTCGGGCTTATTCCTAGTGGTTTATAATTACGGCGCGATTCGCAGGCGCGGACTTATAATTAGCAGGCTTATAATTACGGCGCGGTTCGCAAGCGCGGACTTACAATTAACCGGACTTATTACTAGCAGGCTTAATTCTACGGAGCGGTTATAACTAGTGAACTTATTACTATCCGGTCATAGTATTACGGCACGGTTATAGCTAGCGGACTTATTACTAACGGCTTATAATTACGGCGCGGTATTTACATGCACTTATGACTATGGTTAGGCTAGGCGGCTGGGTATTGCCGGCAGGCCCGAGTGTCACGTCGAGCTCCGCCTGCAACGGAAACCGGAAAACCCAGCGGGGCTGAGAAAACCTCAGCCCGGGCTAGGACGAGGAACCGGAGAAACCCGGCAGGGCTGAGAAAACCTCAGCCCGTAAGGTAGAGAGAGCCAGAAAACCTGGCAGAGATAAGAAAGCCTTAGCCCCAAGAGGTAGTAGGTAGATCGGTGCCAGGAGCTGGGTGTCGGGACAGGATCTGGTCCCGATCAGTGATGCCAGAATGGCCACGCTAGCAACACGCAACCGTAGTGGAGGGGATGACGCACACAAGCGCAAACCGCGTACGTGTGAGCTCGGCGCTTCGGCTGGCTTCGGATAGCAGAAGAGGACAGATATACTGTTTTCTGTCTCTCTCCTTCTTATCGAGCCGGCACGAAGACCGGGCGGTACGCGATCGCTTCTCGACTTTGGCTTCTTGCTATGCCTTAAATGTTTTTTTCAGCCTTTCCGTATGAGATATATTATTTATTATATATTTATTATATAATATATTTATGATTAAGATACGTATATAAATTACTTAAAGTTTTTAATCCACGTAAAAATGCATTTTAAATCGATGATTTGAAAGAAGGAATATCCGTGTGGAGACAACAAAAGGAAAAATCATACATTTTATTGTACGAAAAATGTATCGATTTTCCGACAAATGATTAAAAATAATGAAAAGTACTATAAGAAAGTTTAAATATTTAAAAAATATGTCATAATAATATTTAACTTTAGTTTCTATACATATATATTTACAATATCGTTACGATACACAAACGTATATACGGACCACATATATACGTTTGTGTCGTTGTCAAACAATACTGAATGATGATTTTCCACACCACCTATATGAGGTACCACCAATGGCGCGTAAGATTTTTTTAACGTGGATCTTCGCCTGTAGCCATATCATACCACATTAGATTATATAATATGCTCTATTGTATCTGTCATTTATAGAATATTTTTTGCACACTTGCTTTTGCAAATGTGATGTCAATTAGTGACAATAATTTTTTTACACACTTGTTTTTGCAAGTGTGATGTCAATTAATGACAATAATTTTTTTACACACTTGGTTTTGCAAGTGTGATGACAATTAGTGACAATAATTTTTTTACACACTTGTTTTTGCAAGTGTGATGTCAATTAGTGACAACAATTTTTTACACACTTGCTTTGCAAGTGTGATGTCAATTAGGGGTGACACCCGTTTGGACACGGAACGATTGGACACCGCTCGATTGGACACGCAGTATTGGACACGGAACGATTGGACACTGCACGATTGGACACAGAATTATTGGACACCGCACGATTGGACATCGCACAATTGGACACGCACACTGCACGATTGGACACTGCACGATTGGACACCGCATTATTGGACACTGCACGATTGGACACCGCACGATTGGACACTGCACGATTGGACACCGCATTATTGGACACTGCACGATTGGACACCGCACGATTGGACACTGCACGATTGGACAGCGCACGATTGGACACTGCACGATTGGACACCGCACGATTGGACACGCACACTGCACGATTGGACACTGCACGATTGGACACCGTACGATTGGACACTGCACGATTGGACACCGCATCATTGGACACTGCACGATTGGACATCGCACGATTGGACACTGCACGATTGGACACCGCATTATTGGACATTGCACGATTGGACTCCACTATCAAAAAACTAGACACATAGGTTTGCGTTGAACCTCGCTTCGCGTGAAAAATTGTAAACCTATGTAGAACCTTACTACGCATTAAAAAGTATATGCGTGGAGGCAGTATGTTCCGCCCCCCCTACGGGGGGGCTCCACTTCCGGAAGATATAACCTAACCCATACCTATTTCTGATTTAAAACTAAAATTTATGCTTCTGCTTGTGCCCTCTTTATGCATAATTACCGGTGTCCAATCGTGCGGTGTCCAATCGTGCGGTGTCCAATCGTGCGGTGTCCAATCGTGCAATGTCCAATCGTGCAGTGTGCGTGTCCAATCGTGCGGTGTCCAATCGTGCAGTGTCCAATCGTGCGGTGTCCAATCGTGCGGTGTCCAATCGTGCGGTGTCCAATCGTGCGGTGTCCAATCGTGCGGTGTCCAATCGTGCGGTGTCCAATCGTGCAGTGTGCGTGTCCAATTGTGCGGTGTCCAATCGTGCGGTGTCCAATAATTCTGTGTCCAATCGTGCAGTGTCCAATCGTTCCGTGTCCAATCGTTCCATCCGGTGTCCAATCGTTCGTGTCCAAACGGGATACGCCCGTCAATTAGTGACAACAATTTTTTTGCACATTTGCTTTTACAAGTATGATGTCTATTACAGACAAAATTTATTTTACGAACATATCATAACGCGAGAAAAGCTCTTTATTGTATTATATAAATAATAATGCCATAAATAATACTATTTATTTTATTTTAAACGTTATTATTGCATATTAGTAACCGAAGTACTAACAATATCATTATCAGCAGCATATAGTGTTAAACTGCTCTTTTTCTTAGGACAAATAGAATATAATTTGTCTGACGACATGAGAGACAAATGGTTTTCATTTATCTCCATATCTAAAACTGTTTCTTTTCTTGCTTTTAATGCTGATTTTAACACACAACTAGCGTTTATACATGCAGACGAAAGCTTATTTCTTTTTTTTGTTTTTAAATCTGATAGCAAAGAAAACATTCTTTCTGGGTCGACATTTGAATTTGGAAGTGATCTAACAGCATTCAAAAGAGACTTCATATTGGGATATGTACGTTTTAAAATTTCTTTCCACATTTCATCAAAGTTTAATTTTGAAAGATGTTCTTTTTCTGCTGTTGTAAAATCTAGATGTAAAGTATGCCACTCTTTTTTTAAAGCATTTTCGTCAAAGCCACCGAGGGTTTGAGCAATGAAAGAAACATCATTAAATGATGTTTCTCTGTCAATACCACATAATGCTGTGTTGAATTGGAAAACTGTTAATTTACATAAAAATTTATCTTTAATGGGCAATCTTTTACTAATTTCCTCGGCAGCAGTCATTTCCTCGGAAGCATCTGCAGTCACTGCAGATTTGGCAATTTTAAAATTGCAGACAATTATCTCGAATATTTCCAATTATGTCTGCGTGTCCTTTTTTCATTAAACTTTCGAGATATTCTTCACATTCATATCCTAAATTTATATCTGTTAAGGCAAGTGTTTATCGCGTTCATATTCCTTTCTGTTCCGCGCGTATTAATGCTCGTGATGTATCGAGTCTCGCTCGGGCACTTCCGTGTGTCGCGATCCCACGTATAATCAATCGATTCTAGTCGGGCAGTATCAGAGGGAACCCGGTACGAAGCAGTCACCTGTATCTTAAAGACGCGAGTATTGTAACCGAGAACACGAGGCGAGTCAGCCATATTAAGAAAATAAATTCTATCTTCTGTGCTAAAGCCTTTCTCTCCTTTTTGCCCGAAACTCTTCCGCTTTGCATCAACAATATCATTTAAAGATTTATGGTTTTCTTTTTCAGAAAATTTAAAATCATTACATACATTTTTTACAAGCTCTGGTTTCAAAAAATGTTTGGGAATTCTTATTAAAAGTTCCAATGACTTTGGCTGCAACAAGTGAACTCTTGTTTCCACAGTTTGAAAAAATGCATTAAAAGAGTTAAAAAATTTAAAATATGCTTTAAAAATAACAAATATGCTTTTACATCCGGATTTTCCATCACAGATAATAAATTGTTTCCTGATTTAGTTTTTTCACTTATAATCATTTCAGTCAAAAAAAGCTTCGTAGTATCCCAAAAATCAAGAAGTCTTACAACACATGAATGGTGAGATAGCCATCGTGTAGTAGATAATTTTAAAATTTTACGGTTTGTTTCCTGAAAACATTCAGTAAATTCTTCATAAATAGCAGCACGCTTAGGACTACTATTAATATAATTTGCTATCTTTTTTAAAAACTTCTCGCAATACTCCGGTATTTTAGCACATGCAGCATGTGCAGCTAATGCCGCGGAATGGCATGGACATGGAAATGTTAATAAATTTGTACAAAATTCTTATAACTTTTTTTTAAATGAGAGATGTTTATCTGTCATGACAGATGCATTGTCGCATGACAAGGCAACAATATTTCCAAATGGAATGTTTAATTTCCACATTTCACATTTAAATGCATTAAATAATTTTTCCGCGCTACTATTTTTTGCGTCAATATTAATTAATTTAATTAATTGCGTGCGAATGTCTAATGTTTCAGGATCAACATATCGTACAAGAAACGTCATCCATTTTTCATTACAAATATCAGATGTTTCATCAATAAAAATGGAAAATTAGTATTTTGAATGCTGTTGACCACACGGTTCGTCTCGACCGGACACAATACATTCGAAATAATATTTTTACATTTTGTTCGACCCATACTCATACTTTTTAATACGTTAGGATCTTTTCCTATTTGTTAAAAAAAGTTGAGGATATCTTTTGCCGTTTGATGCGAAATATTCTTATCAGCAATTAATGCGGCATATCGAATTTCTGCTGATTTTTTCCGCTCTTCAAACGGCAAAAGTGAGTCATTCATCATGTTGATATTTTCATCCATGTTCATTGTTTCTGTCTTCTTTTCTTTACATATTTTTATATGTGCTTCGGATTCTGCGTGACGATAAATGTGAGATAAATCACCAATCATAGATTTATTACAAAATGAGCAAAAAAATGTATTAATGCCATCTGATATTTCACGTAACCATGGCTGAAATAATTCGATCTCTAGCCATTGTGCTTTAAATTTATATTTTGATGATATATTTTTATGTGAACTTATATCAATATTATCTAATAAAGTATTTCCTTTAATATTATTTTTGTGACACGCAGAATTCGCATGTCTTAAAACATGTGTGTTGCACGAAATATTTTTATTACGTATGATGCAATGATAAAAACCATCATCAGAAGATACTTTACGTATCCAACATTTAATTCTATCATCACTAAGCCAAGCTTCTGAAAAGCTTCGCTTAGATTTTTTTCTTAATTCATCACACATTTTTATAACAAAAAGTAGATAGAAACAAAGAATGAAAGAAGAATGAATAAAAGGAAAGATAAATAATAAAAAAATAAATAGAAATAATATAGAAATATAGAAATAAATATAGATATTGGAAATAATCGGGACTTACAATCACAATTGCTTCACCTTCTTGGATACCAAGATTTTACAAGACACGTATAAAAAAATACGTTGACTCGCAAAGAGCAACAAGATTATCTGACAGAAGCGCCGTGAAACAGTAGCAGTACAACGTATGAAACAAATGCGCGGCGTACGAAACAAATGCACGGTGTATGAAACAAATGCACGGCGTATAAAACAAATAAAATAATGCCGAGCGCTTCAGTTCGCTGTGAAACATTGCCGTGACACAACGTACAATCATCATGTCCCGTAAGTAAATCAAATTATTATTATTTGTATTTCTTAAGAAAGTTTAATATTTAATTTTTATCTTCTCTTTTCTTTTACATAATATATTGTATTTTTATAGAAGAAATAAATGGAGATGCTGCAAATTTGCAACAGTTGATGCAACAGTTGTTGCATCAACAAAAATTGCAAGAAGAGAGGCAACAACTGTTGCATCAACAATTGCAATATTTGCAAAAGAAGCAGGAGGAGGGGCAGCAGCAGCAGCAGCAGCAGCAGGAGCTGCAGCCACAGCCGCCGCCGGAAAAAATGGATGAAAATGGTATATTTTTATTATTTATTCTTTTTCATTAAAATATTAATAAATATGCATAGTTATATTATCATTCATTGTTTATTACTTATCTGTATATATCTATTTTTTCAGACATACATACAAAAAGAGCAGGCGGCCGATCTCGCGCCCGCTGGTATTACCAGCGGAGTGGCAGGGGATTAAAAAATAAAGGTAGGCCGAGGAAGGGGCGGCCCTGGCGGCCGTGAAAGAGGCGTCCCTGGCGGCCGAGGAAGAGACGTCCCGGCGGCCGAGGAAGAGGCGTCCCTGGCGGCCGAGGAAGAAATACGTGGGGCCGTAATTAGGGAATAATTATTTAAAAAAATTTTTTCCTTTATCCTTTTTTCCTTCATATAAAATAGAGCATATTATATAATCTAATGTGGTATGATATGGCTATAGGCGAAGATCTACGTTAAAAAAATCTTACGCGCCATTGGTGGTACCTCATATAAGTGGTGTGGAAAATTATCATTCAGTATTGTTTGACAACGACACAAACGTATATATGTGGTCCGTATATACGTTTGTGTATCGTAACGATATTGTAAATATATATGTATAGCAACTAAAGTTAAATATTATTATATGACATATTTTTTAAATATTTAAACTTTCTTATAGTACTTTTCATTATTTTTAATCATTTGTCGGAAAGTCGATACATTTTTCGTACAATAAAATGTATGATTTTTCCTTTTGTTGTCTCCACACGGATATTCCTTCTTTCAAATCATCGATTTAAAATGCATTTTTACGTGGATTAAAAACTTTAAGTAATTTATATACGTATCTTAATCATAAATATATTATATAATAGATATATAATAAATAATATATCTCATACGAAAAGGCTGAAAAAAACATTTAAGGCATAGCAAGAAGCGAAAATCGAGAAGCGATCGCGTACCGTCCGGTCTTCGTGCCGGCTCGATAAGAAGAAGAGAGACAGAAAACAGTATATCTGTCCTCTTCTGCTATTCGAAGCCAGCCGAAGCGCGGAGCTCACACGTACGCGGTTTGCGCTTGTGTGCGTCATCCCCTCCACTACGGTTGCATGTTGCTAGCGTGGCCATTCTGGCATCACTGGTCCCGATGTCTCGGCCGGCCGGGCTTATATACCCGGCCGGCGCCCCAACTATACGTTGTCGGTCCGCTGGTGGGAGTCGGTTCCGTGGGGGGACAACGAGATAGCACGAGCGGCATACGTGCGAGCGAGATAGCACGAGCGGCGTACGTGCGAGCGAGATAGCACGAGCGGCGTACGTGCGAGCGAGATAGCACGAGCGGTGGCGTATGCGCAAGCAGGATAGGTATAGCCGGAAGAGAAAGCGAGGCATGCAAGGTTATATACATATATTTACAGATATTTACAGGTAGTATTTCGGAACGACTCTGTCGTTACATCACCCCCCCCCCTTTCGTGTAACACGTGCCGGTGCGGCCTGGTGGTGGGTGGCCCAGTTGAGGTGGGTGCTCCGGAGGGTCCCGTCATGGTTGAAGCGGAGGACCCACGGCCCTCCGGAGTCCATTGCCGGAACCGGCGTTCTACGTGCCTGGCGCGATGGGGCACGCGGATTGTTCGCCCGGGCGCTACGTGGACCGTGGTCGGCTCCGGGAGGCGGACTCCCACGGGTTGCTGTCGGCTGGCGGCTGCTGGTCGCCGGGTCGGCGGCGCCGTGGCGGCGCATGGTGTTGGCCGCGGTCCGGTGGCTTCGGCGATGTGTCGGCTGACGTTTGGGGCCGGGCGCCCGATTGCTGGAGCTGTTGATCGCGCCGGTGGCCGTGATTGCGGTTCCGCTGCTGGTTGTGGCGGTGCTTGCGTGACGGTCGGGCTGGCGGCCGGTCGGGGCCGGACGTCTCGCGGCGCTGCGGCCGGCCTTGTCGTCGGGCGTGCGGTCCTTGTTGTCCGCCTGTTGGCGATCCGGCGGCGATCCGGCGGTGGCGGCGGGGTGGCAAGGAGGAGGACTTTTCCGTAATGCATTACGTTACGTTAAGTACTGATTCTAAACCTAAACTCGTACGTAATCTTAAACTTCAGTCAACGCACAGAGAAAATCGTAACGTAACAAAAGCATACTACGTTACGGTTTTGTTTAAAGATTGGAATTTGACTAATCAGAACAAAAAGGATTAAAATTTCTTTGTTCTGATTGGTCAAATTTCAATCTTGAATCTCAATCTTCAATGCGTAGTCTGATACGAACTTAAGACGATCTTAAATATGAAGCAATTAAGGAGCAATCGTTTTATGTTGGATATACTTGCAGTAGACTACGGAAAATATGTTTTTCCAAGAAAATGATTGGTTTTTTTTTCTAATATATCATAAAAAGATTAATTATACAAGTGGAGCAAGGTAATTATTCAGAATCACGGCTCCACTTGCAAATAAACTGCAAATTTTTTTACGGACTTTTTATGTTTAGAAAAAAATATAAATAATTTTTAGTTGGGGGAGGCCCAAAAAAAAGTTATAGACCAAAAAAGGGTAATAATTTTGAATAAGGTCTTTTCTGAATTTTGACAAATATAATGGATCTCTCGGTAAAACTTTTTGTTGTGACTTCAACAGTGATAATCAGTCGGGGGAGCCCGTCCCCCATCACCCCCAACCTCCAAAAAACGAAAAATCCCAAAACTTTCAAAAATTAGGTAATTATGTACTATAAAGTTCACCCCACAACCCAAACCAAATTTTAGTTTTAAATCAGAACTAGGTTTGGGTTAAGTTATATCTTCCGGAAGTGGAGCCCCCGTAGGGGGGGGGCGGAACCCACTGCGTCCACGCATACACTTTCCTATCCACACAACATAATTGTGGGGTGGACCTCGCTTTGCTTTGTAAACTATATGCGTGGACACAGTGGGTTCCGATCCCCCTACGGGGGGGCTCCACTTCCGAAAGATATAACCTAACCCAAACCTATTTCTGATTTAAAACTAAAATTTGGGGTTGTGGAGTGGACCTCGCTTTGCTTTGGTAATTTTTGGGGTTTTTCGGTTTTTTGGAGGGTATGGGGGTGATGGGGGACGTGCTCCCCCAATTGATTATCACTGTTGAAGTCACGACAAAGAGTTTTACCGTGAGATCCGATCATATTGTCAAAATTCAGAAAAGGCCTTATTCGAAATAATTACCATAATTACAAAGATATAAAAGTAAGGCTCTTAAAAGATTAAAATCAAGTAAAATCAGAGTAAAATGGCAAAAGAGCCACGCGCAGTTTTTAGGGCGCAAAGATATATAATTTAAACCAAAAATAAATTAAAAAATTAGAGAATTTCTTTAATTACATGATTCGCGAAAGGCGGACGTTTCGGCCCTTTTTTTTGGCCATCATCAGCGCAAATAATACTAAATTCAACAATATAAACGGTATACAAAAAGAGTCTTAAACATTTAGAGCGCAGAGTTACATGGTAACCAACGGTAGAAGTCGTAATCCCTCATGTCGCTCCAAAAGGCAAAAACCATTCTCCATGTAGTCCATGGTATTTCGGGGCAGAAACCTCGATTCTTTAAGCATGAATCCACGAACATGGTGATACGCTAATAATTGTGTCTGTAATTTGAGCGGAATGGTTTGTTTTAAAAAACGAAAAGAGAGAGAGGGTCCGTGTCGGAAATTACAGTAGTAAGACTTACATAAAAGAGACGCAACGCACAAGTCGACAGTACAAATTTTTCAGCAAGGCAAAATCTTAACTAAACTCACTAACTAACCACAGAGTAGTGAGAAGTATTGTTCGGCGAAAAAGGTGAGATGTTAAAAACAAATGTTACCAATAGCGGTAAACAACGATACAAAAAAATTAAAGATTGTCAAAACAGTGAAATGAAAAACAATATCAGCATTGTCTGTAGTATAAAATCAAATTAATAAATAAATAAATATATATGAAACAGTCCAGACAAACTATCCAAAAAATAAAATAAAAACAAACTTTTTGTCGTTGTAAAAAAGATGTTTGTCAAATTAAATAGATAAATAAATAAATAACATTTAAAAGGTTGTCAAGTACAGTAAAATAATTATAAATTAAACATAAAAATTATAATGAGATATAAGATAATTAAAAACAATGACTATAACCGCTGTCGAGTATGGTAAAACACGATAAATGAAAATAAAATGTAGAGTGTGAAAAGGAGAACGACAGAAAATTAAATTTTTGAGAGTCTGTCTAAAACTGTTAAATATGCCTCTGGGAGACATTCGGTGTCTGTTTGTAGATTTAAACTATCCCTTTGTCGCTTAATGTGTAATACTTCGGAAATCAATCGCTTATGTAGATGTGGTTCATTATCAAGTATTTCTATTTTGTCCCACTTAAAGTCATGATTAAGAGCAATTCTGTGATCGGTTATAACAGAGTGATTTGTCGTATTTCTACGAATATGATTTCTGTGTTCCGCTATCCTCGTGTGTAATTGTCTCTTAGTCTGTCCCACATATGACGCATCGCAATTATCACAATTAATTTTGTAAACAACATTGCTGCGGGCCGATTGTGGACAGGAGTCTTTGTGCACCTTAATAAACTTGTTCATTTTGTTAAGACTACGATATGAGAGTTTCACATTTAGGTCTTTAGTTATGTTTTTAAATTGTTCGGATATTGAAGGAACGTAAGGTATAGTAAAGTAAGAAACTCTCTCAGAATCTTCAGTATGTTTATCGCAGTCAAAATTAGAATTGTTATGAACAAGAGTTTTCAGGCGTTCACGAACGACATCGAAAATGAACCTTAGAGGATAACCATTATCTATCAAAATTCTAATGATTAATTCAAAATTTTTCCGATAAAACAACGGGTGAGACAACCGAAACACTCTGTCGGTTAAACCGATCACAGTACCCCTCTTCTGACAAAGAGGGTGATTCGACAGGAAATGTAAATATCTCCCTGAAAAGGTAGGCTTGTGGTACCAGTCAAATGTCAGGTGGTTATCATTCAGGATCATGGTAATATCCAAGAAATTAAGTCGGTTTTCATCTCCAATCTCAATTGTGAATTGTAGACGTGGGTGGAATGTATTGAAAGTGTCTAGAGTGTGGTTGAGTAGGGAAGAGGGAGCCGCCATTGCAATGTCATCAACATATCTGACAAAAAATGGGGGGGTATAATTCAGAGACCCAAGAGCTTTAGATTCCAGATCCTGAAGGACTATGTCCGCGATAATGGGGGACAATGGAGAACCCATAGGAGTACCGAAAGTTTGTTTGTAAATTACTCCATTGAAAGTAAAAAAAGTAGAATCTAATATCAGTCTAACCGCAGTAATGAATTCATAATGTGATATGTTGCAATTATTAGAGATGTAATTCCATCGAGAAGAGATGCTATCAATCGCTATATCAGTAGGAATGTTTGTGAATAAGGAAACGGCGTCTAAAGAAATGAGAAGAAAATCATTGTTGATACTTATGTCAGAAAGTTTCTTCACAAGTTCAAAACTATTGTTGATGTGACTATGTGCAATGGGAAAGCTTTTAAGTAATATGCGATGAATAAAGGAGGCCAAATTGTATAAGAGACTATTAAGTGAGGAGACAATTAAGCGGAAAGGACAGTTAGGTTTGTGAATCTTAGGGAGTCCGTATGCTCTCGGTAAGATCCCGTCACTAAAGTTTAGAAATCTATAAGTTGAGGGCGATATGAAATCTGCATCTTTCCATCTCTTGAGCAAATCTCGTAGATGTGAAGAAAGCCTATTAGTAGGATCTTTTTTAACAATATTATAAGTATTATTGTCTTTTAGTAATTCTTCGACCTTATTGAAGTATACATCTTTATCAAGGGCAACTGTGATGTTCTTTTGTTTTTATTTTATTTTTTGGATAGTTTGTCTGGACTGTTTCATACATATTTATTTATTTATTAATTTGATTTTATACTACAGACAATGCTGATATTGTTTTTCATTTCACTGTTTTGACAATCTTTAATTTTTTTGTATCGTTGTTTACCGCTATTGGTAACATTTGTTTTTAACATCTCACCTTTTTCGCCGAACAATAGGGGTAAGAGGGGGGTTGAAAATTTTAAATTGGATTAAGGGTCGAGTGGGGGCTCGTTTGAAAGGTCTTTTCATAACAAACACACCCTTAAAATTTTAAGTCGCTACGACCCCCTCATTCAAAATGGCGGCCGTTCATATTTCGAAATTTCATGCACTTAGTGTTATCCAAGATCAACTGCGTGGAAGTGGCATGAATTTGATCCCTTGTGTGTGTGTGTGTGTGTGTGTGTGTGTGTGTGTATGTGTGTGTGTGGGCGCGTGTGGCTAAACAAGTGTGAATGTGTACATAGTGGTGATAGGTTGCAGAACAGACGATTGAAAACTGTTATCTCTCTTTAATGATTCAAAACCTTTTACTCCGTGTTTTAAAATAAATTTTACTCATTGTCAGTGTGTTAAAGTAAATGCTGAAAGTGGCTGCCATTTACTTCCTGACAATATGCCAATCTTTGATAGAATGCAGAAATGGCTCTATGATTCGTCTCAAAAGGTATCAAATATATTTCATCCCTTATTCGCTGTATCAATTCTTGGATGCTTTCAGGTTTTGTTTTGTAAACCTTACTCTTCAGGTATCCCCATAGATAATAATCAAGAGGAGTTAGATCTGGTGACCGAAATGGCCAATCCTCTCCTCCCTCATTTCTGTTCCTTCTTTCTATCCATCGTAATGGAAAAGTCTCATTTATAATTTGACGTGGCCGTAAACCAAAATGAGCAGGAGCTCCATCATGCTGAAACCATATTTCTTCAAAATTATTTGGAAAAATATTTCGTATGGCTGGAATTATTTGATCTACAAGTAATCTCTCATATCTTTGAGGGATCAGATGTTCTTAAAAAAACGGCCCTGTTAAGTAGCCGTCTATTATTCCACACCATACATTAATTTTTTGTGGATATTGTGTGTGAGTTTCCCGCACCCAATTTGGATTCTCATCTGACCAGAAACGAAAATTTTGATTATTAACTTCTCCCGTTAACGTGAAAGTTGCCTCGTCTGTAAAAACAATTTGATAAGGGAAGATGGGCCGGACATCTATTAGTGCCATCATTCTTTCACAAAAACCTATACGACGCTCCAGATCTCCGTCTTGCAATTCTTGAACATATTGTAATTTGTATGGATAGAACTTGTTTTTCTTTAAAATTCTCCAAACGAACTTGGGAGCAATATCGTGAATTTGAGCGGCTCTGTTAATAGTAGAATTGGGATCTTCAATAAATGTCTGCATAATATCAAGTTGTTTTTCTTCGTTAGTGGCAGACGATGATCTCCCTGATTTAGGGCGATTTTTTACGCTACCAGTTTCTCTAAAACGTTCTATTGTTTTTAAGACAGTGGACTTATTAATTCGACGATTCGGATACGTCTCATTAAATAATCGAGCGACAGCAGCGTACGATCGCTCGTTGTCACCCCATCCACGCATCATGAGGATAGTGATTCTTTCATGTTCCGACAATTCGCCAGCCATTTTTAAAACGTTTAATTTTTAATCTGCCAAAAATCTGTGAAAACAACTGATTTTGAGTAGCCGTGAGAACAACTGATTTTGAGTAGCCGTGAGAACAACTGATTTTGAGTAGCCGTGAGAACAACTGATTTTGAGTAGCCGTGAGAACAACTGATTTTGAGTAGTCGTGAGAACAACTGATTTTGAGTAGCCGTGAGAACAATTTTGAGTAGTCGTGAGAACAACTGATTTTGAGTAGCCGTGAGAACAACTGATTTTGAGTAGTCGTGAGAACAACTGATTTTGAGTAGCCGTGAGAAAAACTGATTTTGAGTAGCCGTGAGAACAACTGATTTTAAATAAATGAGGAGGATCCTACCATGTAAGGCAAGATAGAGGTAAGTTTTTCACATTGTTCTCACGGCTACATAAAATCAATTATTCTCGCGGCTACTCAAAATCAGTTGTTCTCACGACTACTCAAAATCAGTTGTTCTCAAGACTACTCAAAATCAGTTGTTCTCACGGCTACTCAAAATCAGTTGTTCTCACGGCTACTCAAAATCAGTTGCTCTCACGGCTACTCAAAATCAGTTGTTCTCACGGCTACTCAAAATCAGTTGTTTTTACAGATTTTAGGCAGATTAAAAATTAAACGTTTTAAAAATGGCTGGCGAATTGTCGGAACGTGAAAGAATCACTATCCTCATGATGCGTGGATGGGGTGACAACGAGCGATCGTAACGTAACAAAAGCATACTACGTTACGATTTTGTTTGTGCGTTGACTGAAGTTTAAGATTACGTACGAGTTTAGGTTTAGAATCAGTACTTAACGTAACGTACTGCATTACGGAAAAGCTTGTGCGGTGGCCCTAAAGCCCGTATCAGACTACGCATTGAAGATTGTGATTCAAGATTCAAGATTGAAATTTGACCAATCAGAATAAAGAAATTTTAGTCCCTTTTGTTCTGATTAGTCAAATTCCAATCTTTAATCTTCAATCTTCAATTTTCAATGCGTAGTCTGATACGGACTTAAGACGGTCTTGAAATAAGAACTGACTATGAATACCGGCCTATGAATACCGGCCATGGACTGATATTTTCATAGGGCGCGTTCCACTTAACGACCGCAACGCTCGCGAGCATCATCTGTCTTTATTTAACTTTCGGTGAACAACAAAGATGAAATGATACCGTGAGCATTGCGGTCATTAAGTGGAACGGACCCATGGCGGTCAGCCAATCAGCAAGCGGAACGCCATTGTCGCTTCTCTGATTATATAGAATTCTAGAAAAAATAAAGCTCTCATTGGATATCGCCCATCGTTCATCGCTCATCGCGTCCAGTGTGCGAGGGCCATATTACGCGGAAAATATCAGAGTATCAATCATGTAACTTTTCCCCTAGAGCGGAAAAGTGAAAAATTTTGATTTCAATGCTAATATTTTTCACTTTTCACGTTTCCGCCCTAGGGAAAAAATTACATGATCGGTACCATGATGTCAGCCGATACCTTTTAGTAATAAACAGATTTTATGATAACTGATAACTGTAATCGACAGAAAATCGTTTGTGATTTACAAATATACCAATGTTACGTTTGTGAATTGATAAATTTTTTAATTACGTGCAAAATAAGTTTATTTTATAATTGTAGTGCGCATGCGCAAAGTATGCTCAGACTTCGGGACGCGTGACGATTTCCGCCACGCGTTAGGCCATATTACATTTGTCGTACGACAAACTTTTTAAGCGAGCTCCATAAAGTTAGCCGGTCAACATTCACTTTTATAATTTTTTTTTTACGAATCGTTTGTTGGTCGTTTGTTGGTGATTGTTGGCCTAATTACAACGTTTGTTGATTAATATTTTTTTTTTAAAATACGAAAACAAAATTTTGTGTAAAGTTAAACGGAAAGATATTATTTTTGTTTCAAACTTAGTTCAATCGATGCGCAATCGTTTGTTGGTCACGGAAAAACTAATTAAAACGTTTGTTGGCTCATATTTGCCTTGAAAAACGAAAAAACTAATGCACTCTGATGGAACGGGGCGGGGGGGGGGGGGGTGCAGTCGTTTGGTGTATTTCGTATGACGATGCCGTGACATATACGTGAAATTTTAAGTGCGAAAGAATACAGTACAATTATTAGTTGTTTACGGACAGCATGAAAAACACAGGTATGCAACAAAAAATCTGTATATAAATAATAAGGTTATTCTAATAGTTTTCTACCATAGACATATAGAATGGACAGAGTGTTGCAATCAGTGATGCCAGAAACGGGTCCCGCGGCTCACGGCTCAGCAATGGAAGGGGTAACGCACACAAGCGCGAGCCGCGTACATGTGGCACATGTACGCGGTTCGCGCTTGTGTGCGTTACCCCTTCCATTGCTGAGCCGTGAGCCGCGGGACCCGTTTCTGGCATCACTGGTTGCAATAGACAAACGCGTGCTTGCACTTGTAAAAAGAGAGGTACTACATGGGAGGCCTGTTTTGTCTCTTGTCCTAGCATCTCATTGGTGATTTTGTCCCCTCCATATAGAAAAGCGCTCTTTGTGGGCAGGAGCCCTGAGTATACTTTGCGCATGCGCACTACAATTATAAAAAAAACTTGTTTTGCATGTAATTAAAAAATTTATCAATTCACAAATGTAACATTGGTATATTTGTAAATCACAAACGATTTCCTATCAATTACAGTTATCAGTTATCACAAAATCTGTTACTAAAAAGTTCCGGCTAACATCATGACCAAACTAAAATTGCTAATTATAAAAAACCTAATTTGTCACAAACGTTAAAAACAGACTCACAATCAATCACAAACGATTTACAAACGAAATACATTCAGAAAAATTAAAAATAATCATATTTAATAATTTCTTCCGGCTAGCTTCATGTAGGCAGTTTAGATGCCGTTACTGGCCAACTTATTTATTTCGCACATGCGCACTCTATTTTGGTCAACACAAAATCGGGAAAGTTGCGCTACTGTATATACTGTGACTTTACTTCATGGTTGGTACCGCCATCTCGTCTGTCATTATAAGGAAGAAGAAGAATAATAAAACGAGAACAGAAACGCTTTGATTTCTAAAGCAAACATTTTTTGAGTGTATTCGAAAAATAGATTAAAATGGAAACAAATTTGCAGGCGCATCTTTAGTGTTTGACAATAATGAGATTATTCTAGGAAGCATCAGATTATATTCCCTATAAAGCGGATGTTGAAATTATATCTATACAATTGTGAGAACAATTTTTCCAACAGTTATTCCTGTATTATCGTGAACTATTCCTAGTTTTATTGAGTTTCTTTGTAAACTACGAAGCACAACAAACGAGAAGATTCGGAGAAAAACCAAGTTTCCTTAACTTTAATAAAGTCAGAACATTCGATTTAGTCGAAAGATTCTTCGCGATGATTTTGATATTTCTGCGAAAATCGTATCGGTGATGCTTAAAACGACGAACTTGCCAGCGTGATATCACCGATAGGTGACGTTTGATTCCGAAGGTTACTCAACTGACAAATCGTCTCGGAAGTTTAAACAGGTTCAGACTAGGCCTTGTGTGTTGCATATTTAAATCTTTGTATACTGAAGAAAAAGTTGACATGGCTTCGGCGATATTGCAGGTAAGTGCAAAATGTATAGATTATTTCATTAGCAGAACGAGAGTAATAATAAATTCACATAACAATGATTTTGTAGAAAGCCATAGATCTTGTGACGAAGGCTACAGAGGAAGATCGCAATAAAAACTATGAGGAGGCCCTTAGATTATATGAACACGGTGTCGAATATTTTTTACATTCAATCAAATGTATGACAATGAGCACTTAATATAAAATTATGTAGTATTTGGCATTGCTCTAATATATTAACCCTACTAAAAAATTATTCCATTTAATAATGAAAATGATTATATGAATTTAGCACAATTGATATTTTTTATAATGGATTTCAGATGAGACACATGGAGATAAAGTAAAAGAAAGTATAAGAGCAAAATGTATGCAGTATTTAGAAAGAGCAGAAAAATTAAAAGCTTACTTGAAAAAAAGCAAGAAGAAACCAATTAAAGCTGGAGAAGATAATGTCAAGAATGAAGATAAAAAAAGTGACAGTGGTGATAGCGATACTGATAGCGATCCTGAAAAGAAAAAATTGCAGAACAAATTAGAAGGTGTTATAATGACCGAAGGCACAAATGTTAAATGGAGTGATGTGATTGGTCTTGACGGAGCTAAAGAAGCTTTGAAAGAAGCTGTTATTTTACCGATGCATTTCCCTTATCTTTTTACTGGAAGACGCATACCTTGGAAGGGTATTCTATTGTTTGGAGTACGTATATTCTAAAATTTGATCAAGTTAATTTGTAATATACACACAACTCTTATATCATGATTTAAAATACAGGATATTAGAAAAAAAGATCATATATTTTGAGAACAGGTAGTATTGATCGAAACAAGAAAAGAAAAAAAAAGTAATTAGTATGGGTCCTACAATTAATATCTTCGTAAATACAGGCTATCTTTCTATTTGAGCTTTTTTTTTTTTTCTTATTGGTTGTGTCACTTCTATAATGCAGTAAACAAAAAGAATACTTATTAATTATGCAGTCAGCATTATAGGAGGTGCTCTATGCGGTTCCCATTCATTGTCACGCATTTTTCAACTCTATGTCTCAGAGAATCATGCATTCTTCCAAACACACCTGCCTGTTCTCATATGCTACCTATCTATAAACCCAATGTTATGATCCAATGTTACTATAGAAAAACTAGTAAATACTATTTTGTGTACTGCATTGTAGAGGTGATATAACCAATAAGAAAAGGACAAAGAGCTCAAATAGAAAGATAGCCTATATCTTCAAAAATATTAATTGTAGGACCCATGTTAATTAGACTTTTTTTTCTTGTTCTGATCAATACTACTAAAAATATATGACCCTTTTTTTAACATCCTGTACATTTTTAACCTACCATTTATAGCCACCAGGTACTGGTAAATCATATTTGGCAAAGGCAGTAGCAACAGAAGCTAATCAAGCTACTTTCTTTTCTGCATCATCATCAGATTTAGTGAGCAAATGGTTAGGAGAGTCAGAGAAACTTGTAAAAAATTTGTTCGAATTAGCAAGACAAAAGGAACGTAGTATTATATTTATCGATGAGATAGATTCTCTGTGCTCGTCGCGTTCAGACAATGAGTCAGAATCTGCAAGGAGGATAAAAACAGAATTTCTAGTTCAGATGCAAGGTATGCTCAAAGAATTAATATTTTATTGGCCAAAGCAAATAAACAAACTGTTGCATTAATATTTTTTTATATCCCCCAAAAATAAAGGTGTAGGAAACCATAATGAGAATATACTTGTACTGGGAGCCACCAATATACCTTGGGTTTTGGATTCTGCAATCAGGCGAAGATTTGAAAAGAGAATTTACATTCCATTGCCTGAAAAACAAGCGCGCGCTGCTATGTTTAAGCTTCATTTGGGTAATACATCGCATTGTATAACAGAAGAAGATTTTAAAAAATTAGCAGCGTCTACTGAAGGTTACTCGGGAGCCGATATAAGCATCATTGTACGGGATGCTCTAATGCAACCGATTCGACAAGTACAAACGGCTACACACTTTAAGCGCGTTACAGGACCGTCACCGAAGGATCCTTCCATTATTGTCAATGATTTACTTACTCCATGCTCCCCTGGTGATCCAGCTGCTATAGAAATGAATTGGATGGAGATAGATGGCGACAAATTGTTTGAGCCACCAGTTACTATGGTAAGTTTTTCAAAAACAATTTTTATTCTTTTTCTTTTTATACAGAGTGTTTTATGTTTAAACACGCTAATTTAAAATATGAATTTATACGATCTCAACATAAGTATACAGAAAAAAATTGTCATGCTTTCTGTAATAAAATAGTTTAAACATACTATTACTTTATTTATTATAATCTAATAATAATTTTATAACTCCTATATTCAAAATGTTTAGTTGTCAATATCTTTTAAACAAAACATTTACGATCATATCTCGGGAACTTCATTTACTTATTATAAGATCATATTTTAAATTCATATTTTAAGTTAGAATATTTAATCCTAACACATCCTGTATATTTACAAAGAAAGTATATATATTTTAGTATGTGATATTATTATTTTAGAAAGATATGTTAAAATCGCTAGCAACGACCCGTCCTACTGTAAATGAAGAAGATTTGAGAAAGCTAGAAAAATTTAAAGAAGATTTTGGTCAAGAGGGTTGAGAAGTTTTTGAGCTTTTCCGTAATTAAGTAAACGGATTTATAATTCAACTCAAAGTCTTTAGTTATCTACGCTCGCCTTATTCTTCTTACAATAACATTTAACTTAAATGTCTATATAAATATACTCGAAAACGAGTTTTTTTTCTCCTTATTTAGTTCTCTTTTTAAGCGCGAAACGACTACAACCTGGCATTATATAAGCTTATCGCTTATTTACTTGGCGAAAATAGTACATAAATTAAGAAATAAACCACATATATTTTGAGATAAAAATTCTTAGATTTATAAAACAGAGAAGAGGTAGATTATTTTTCATTATGAAATGCAAAGTAGAAAATGATGAAGTATATGACAAACTTTGTGTTTAATGCTTTATAATATAAAAACGCTTTGATATGTATCTAATAACTTAATTGCGTAAATCATATATTTATATAGATTTATATATAAATTTGTTTGCAGTTATTTTCTTATCACATTTGATTATGGTTTTAACTGTTCTTGTGTACTATTTGATTATTCTGATTCATGCGGTTTCAATAGTGATCGCCCGCGGGAATCGAATTGCGCGGTTAGATAATTTAAGAAATTCACTAACTGAAAAAAATAGAGCATAATGAGTATTATGTAATACGCTGAGTGTTACATACACATATGTATTGCCGATATTCAGGATGGTGTTTTCATGTAAATTGTTTTTATTGTTAACTGAAAATAAATAACAAACTGTATACTAATATAAAAGTAATGAGAATTTGCGACGGTTTTAGGGAGGACAATGCCTTAGAAATTCCGAATCCATATAAACGACCGTTATGGTAATATCATCGCGAAATATTCGGACTACTTCACTTGGCAGAGTTAATGTTTGCGACAATTTGGCATGATCTATTCCATATTCTGTACCACCTAAAGCATTTCTCAGTAAATGCGTCGCTGCGTTGTTATCAAGAGGTTTCTTTTTCAAGCCTTCCTTACGTTGCAGCAACATTTCGTTTATATCCAACAATTTCATATTTTTACGGGGTAATCTCAATGGACTAAGCGTAACTTTGCCGCTCATATGTTCTCCTACCAAGCGTACAGCTTGCAATGGTGAAATCAGTTCCCACAATCCATCACTAGCTATTATAAGAAACTTGTCTCTAGGTGTCAACCTATGATATTTGACATCTGGATTGGCCGTTAGGTACGGTGGTGTATGATAATTCGGAGGAATCGCTGCCTTTCCGAAAAACGGCACAATTTTTTTCATAATATCCTTATTCCATTTATAGCGAAAATCACCTAGCGAACGAAGTGGCGCCAATTGTCCGAGCAGTCTTTCCATTTTAATCACAGTTGATCTCTCGTTTGATGGATGTTCTGACAAAATTCTCTCTACCTCTGCGCGATTATCGGCATTATGCTCTACCGTCATTATTTTAGCCGACCATCCATCATTCTCTACACAATAAATTTTATTGATGTATTAATCATAATTAATATTAAATAAACAAAGAGGTAACAAAAAAGAAAAGCATTGAACCTGAGAGCACCCCTAATACGGCGTTACAATCGCCAACGCCAGCAACATGGAGATGAGGGCCGTCTATATGAGCCACAACAGCTACTGCACCTGACATTGCAACAGCAAGAGTTCTTGCATCTTTCCTATTCAGTTGCGACAAAGCTTCGTTCGATAAGTCATTATCTAGTCTAAGAAACGCATTTTCCAAAGCCCTTTCCATTTGAAATTCTTTCCTGATATCTGATTGTACCAAGTCTTTTACAAAATTTAAAAAGCTTGCCTGGTAAAGATCTTTAATCTCGGCTACAAATTCTACTTTATCATTGAAGGTTTGAAGCAATTCTAATTTTTTGTCAGAATCAACAGAATTCAAGTATTGTTGCAGTAATTTTGTTGGTAACAAACACGCTGATATATAACAAAATAGTCTTTTCGATATCACTTGTGCACAGGCACCACCGCCATGACCATCGAAAACTCCCAATAATACACCTATAAATAAGAGATTGGGAAAACATAACTAGTCATAATGCATTTGTAGTAATATGGATCACCCAAGAATCTGTGAATGTCAATGTCTGGCAATAAAATTATGTCTATCTGAGTTATCTATGTAAGTAAAATTTGGATTATATTTTTTTCAAACAGATAATTTCATGAAATTAAAAAAAAAATTAACTAAAGTTTTGCTCCTGTATACCTTTAGTTAATAAACATTGGGCCTCTGCTCGTGTATCTTCTATAGGATTATTAGATGCTAATTGATTGGAATCGTAATATTTTACAGAACCCAAACCAGAGAATTCTTTGGTATATTCATTAGCTTGCAAAATGTTTGTGACCTGTAACAGAGTAACAATGTAATGTAAATACACACACACACACACACACACACAAAATATATAAAAAAAATAATAATAGGGTGTTCACGAAATACTTGGACAAACTTTGGGGATGAGTTCTCCATACAAAAAAAAAAAAAAAATCATAAATATATGTCCGGAAATACCTAGTTTATGAGTTATAATCAAAAGAGTACATTCAATTCAGTACTATGACCTGACCTAAATCCATTAATTTTTATCTGTAAAGACACTTAAAAGCCCTCGTTTATGCAAATTGAAAATGAACAGATGCTTCACCAATGTATCGTAGATGCCTGCGAAACTTTTGCAACTATCATGGGATCTTTGAAAGGTTGCAATAGTCCATGATCCAATGTGTCCATGCGTGCATTAAAGCAGGTGGAGGACATTTTGAGCATTTGTTATGAATTGTGAGTAGATAAACAATTGAATTGAAGATGTATTACATTGATCGTGTGTCATTGTAGACATTTTCTGTCAGTTTTTATCGTTGAAATCTTTCGATTATAACTCATAAACCAAATACTTCTGGACATATGTTTATGACATTTTCTTCTTGTTTTTGTGTAGAAAATTCACTCCCAAAGTTTGTTGAAGTATTTCTGAAATACCCTATATATACATATAATATATGTATATAAATAATAATATACATTATGTATATATATATATATATATATAGAAGTTTGGCACGTACCTCTTGTGGCGTGAGCCGTGGTAATGCCGTATATAACCGTTGGAAGCTTCTGCTGCCGCGGGACTCACTTGTTCTAACATGTACATGTCGAAAATTTTTAACAAAATTGCAGCCAACTTTCTGCAAGACCATCCCGAATATAGCACACCTTGACACCGTGCTAATATTCTGTTTTTTCTCCGTTTTTCCAATACATTTTCTCTATTTCTTACAGGTTAAGGATAAAAATATATAACAATGCGTTCGTAATTGTTATGCAGACTTTCTTATATCGCAATTTGCGTAATAAATGAGTTTTTTTTCTCTTTTCTCGAAAATTAATTAAAGAAGCTAAAACTTTTCAAATAATAAATGATTCATATACGTCTTATTATTGTTTTTTCGTCTATCTAAATGGCTGGCAAGCTTCGACATGAATTTGTCTATACGTCACTACTAGTGTTTTCAAATGTAGCAGGTTTAGGGCCAATTTCACCAAGCTCGGTTATGCCCGTATCAGACTACGCATTGAAAATTGAAGATTGAAATTTGACCAATCAGAATAAAGAAATTTTAGTCCTTTTTGTTCTGATTAGTCAAATTGCAATCTTTAATCTTCAATCTTCAATTTTCAATGCGTAGTCTGATACGGGCTTTAGGGTGCGAACCTATGCAGCGGAATAGCGTAAAGCCCGTGTCACACTACGCATTGCGGACTCGAATCGGATTTGGAGTACGGACTGCGAATCGTCATTCATCCAATCAGAGCGAAGTAGCCAAGGATCTGATTGGATGATTGACGATTCGCAGTCCGTAATCCAAATCCGATCCGCGTCCGCAATGCGTAGTGTGACACGGGCTTAATGGCCCTCGCACACTGAACGCAATGAGCGATGAGCGATGGGCGATATCCAATGGGCGCGTTCAGCAGAGAAAGCGCTCAGTTATTGTCTTGTCAACACTCGACGTTGATTTGTTGGTTCTAAAAGTAAGAGCCAATCACGTTCGATTGCTACTGAGCGGTTTTCTCTGCTGAACGCGCCCAATGAGAGCTCTATTTTTTCGGAAAAACAGAAACCGAGCGCGCCATTTTTCAAATTATTCATTTTTCTTTAATTCATTTAAGAAATATTAACACTAAAAGAAAATGATTGAAATCAAACGGTAAATTGTAAACTTTTGTTTGGTTACAGTATGTGTGTAATTCATTCAGCTATATATACAAGGTCCAATTAAAGTTCAATATAATTGTTTTAAAAAACTTGGCATATTTGAAAAAATTAATAAATTTATTGGATTCAAATAAATATTTATATCAATACTCTTTTACACATCATTTATTCAAAACAAGTAAATATTTATTTAATTTGAAAAGGATTTCTTACATCAAATAAATATTTTTTCAAATCAATGTTATTAATTTCAAATAAATGATGTGCGAAGAAATGATAAATATTTATTTGATTTCAATTTTTTTTTTCAATGTTAATATTTTTTAAATGAATTAAAGAAAACTGAATAATTTGAAAAATGGCGCGCTCGGTTTCTGTTGCGCAGGCGCTAAATACTTTTGCGCATGCGCACAATGTCTTGACATCCCGCAAAATGTATAATAAAGGTGCCTTTACATGGCAGCATTAAGCGTCGAGCGTCTGCGCAGAAAAATGCGCAGAATTTAAAAGAGATAGATTCTAGGCTGAAATTAGATTCTGCGCACTTTTCTACGCAGACGCTCGACGCTTAACGCTGCCATGTAAAGGTACCTTAAGGACCAATTTCATCTGGTTAGATGAACCGACGGTTAAAATTAGCAGAGTGGCCAACAGAAAATAGAGGTGAAGGAAAATCAAGCATTTATGTCATTTCAGTTAACCACTCTGCTAATTTTAACCGTCGGTTCATCTAACCGGACTTGGTAAAATTGGCCCTAAAGCAATTATTAATTTTTTTCTCAATAAATACTGTAGATAATTAATTTTTAAAGATGGAGCAAATTCAAACAAAAAAGGAACAATTTTTCTGTACCTTGAGAACCTTCAAATTCTAATGATTTTCATTTATATTGACGTTTACATTGTTATTAACTTTATCATTTATTTATAAAAAAAGTAAAATTGAGCGAATTATAAAAAATGTATATTATGAAAGAGCAAATTAAGCTGATTTTTTTCATGTATCATAAGTTTAATTACTATGTAGGTCGCTGGCTGGGAGCTTGGTGGGTTAGTGGTTACTATGGTATCACTGCTGGGCTGCGTTCGGAAACGTCACCCGTGTGCACACGAGTGTCGTTCTATCTTTATTATGTACCAAAAGTTAAACAAAGATAGAACGACACTCCTGTGCACACGGGTGATGTTTCCGAACGCAGCCCTGCATCTGCGTAGTTAGAACAATGGCGGGTTCGGCTCTCAGACGATTGATGGCGGAGTACAAACGTGAGGATCCGCTTTTTAGTCTTTTAGCACACTGCGTTAACATTATTTCGTACATTAATGACATTCTACGGGAAGCTTTTCTCGCCATCGCGACATCCTCTCTCCTTTCTCGTCGAACAATAATGTCTGCACGACGAACTTGCAGAACTAACCTTGAATCCACCGGAAGGCATCATCGCTGGCCCGATTAATGAGGAAAACTTCTTCGAATGGGAGGCTCTCATTACGTAAGTTTTTTCATTAGTCGGTTTATTTTCAAAAAATTATCGTTGATTCGCTAACGTGTGTATTGTGCAAATAATTTTTCTAAACCGGTCTCTATACGGTTTTAAACAAAACGTCAAACAATTAATGACGTGTAAATAATACTTTTATATGCACATACAAGCATTTTTATAAATTTTTCATAATGTTAGTGGAGTTGAATATTTTTAGTGGACCAGAAGGAACATGCTTTGAAGGTGGAGTGTTCCCGGCAAAATTAATATTTCCTCCAGATTATCCACTAAGTCCACCAAAGATGCAATTCACCTGTGAAATATTTCATCCTAATAGTAAGATACTGTGCTATTAAAATTATGATAAATGCTTAATTTGACCCATTTCACTTAAATTTCGATAAGAATATATTTAAAAATATACATGGTGTCCCAGAATTAGACTAACAAACTTCAGGTGATTATAAAGGATACCAAAACAAGCCAATTTTGTCAATAAACCTGTGTCCGCAAATGAGCCGTTTTGGCACTAGATACTATAAAAAGAATTATAAACTGTTAAAAAGTTATATATTTGTGAAAATTAATAAAAAAAGCAAAAAAAGAAAAATAAGAAAAAAGAAAAGGTGGGTGAAAGATGGAATCCTTTTTCTTGGCATTGCTTCTCCAAAAAATTTTACTCTGATCTAATTCTAATTTTTTCTGATCATTGTCAATTGAGACTATGAATTTCATATTTATTTTATTTTATATTTCAGATTTTGCGTGTTTGTTCACAGCACACATCCATATCATATTTCTTCAATATGGAAGTTTTTTAACCTTCACGAATATTATATTTTTAACAGTTTATAACTTTTTATAGTAAGCAGACGATTTTTACTTTTCAAATCTTTGTTTCTGTACGAAAAGACGCCAAAGAAGTGTATTTTTATCAAAATTTAAGTGAAACAAGTCAAATTAAATATTTACTAAAATTATTAAGCATAAAATGAAATAGATTTAAAAGTTATGAAGTGTACAATAATATAAAGCATGATAGCTGTGTTAACCATGTATGAAATTATCTTCTTCTTAAAAGTTTATGCAGATGGAAGAGTCTGCATAAGCATATTACATGCACCTGGTGATGATCCAATGGGTTATGAAAGCAGTGCAGAAAGATGGAGTCCAGTGCAGAGCGTGGAGAAGATATTGTTGAGTGTAGTAAGTATGCTAGCAGAACCGAACGACGAGAGTGGTGCTAATGTGGATGCTGCCAAAATGTGGAGAGAGGATCGCAGTGAATTTGAGAGGATAGCTCAAAAACTCGTACGAAAAACCCTGGGTATCCCTTAAAATAGGACACACAATGTTTATTTAAAAAAAAATAAAATAAAATAAAATAAAGGAAAAGTCTGATTATAATTATTACTTTTATCAAAAAATATAAATAAATAAGGCCTTTACGAGCAATATATGGATGAACAATTTAGTTTTAATTTTAATTTATTATAATAAAAATTGTGGGACGTTTCGACACTCTACTTGTGTCTCCTCAGCCACTCAAAAAATTAACAATAAGGCGCCCGGCGCAAGATCAATCATACCTCATGGTTTGATCAATACAACGTATATATGGCATCCATCACCTCTATCAGCGGTCGCAAATGTGCTCCTCATGTGGTCCAATGACTTTGAATTTTAAGTGAGGTCATTGTGTTTTCACAGATGAAATCAAACGTCATGTTGGTAAAATTTGTTTGTATCGCAATGCATAGTCAGTTATTATCTATCAATATTTTACATCATTACTATTATATATAAACTAATATTACAATCAAATGCAAAAATCACTTACAACTTTTATTCCTACTAGTCAAACGAAAGAACAATATTATGTAAAGGAAGTTATCTAGCGCTGTCACTGACTCGAAAAAAAATTATTTTATGTAATAAATTAAAATTAAAACTAGATTGTTCATCCATATATTGCTCGTAAAGGCCTTATTTATTTATATTTTTTGTTAAATTTTAACGAGCCTACTTTTAATTGTTATTACTTTTATGTTTCTTGTTGGCACATTCCTATATGAACAAATTTTTTCTATGCAACAATAATTTTTTTTTATGTATAAGTTATTCCTTGTATGTTCCACTGATTATTTGCACGTAGGATATGCGATTGATCTTATTAAGAGCTTTAAATAGTTACAAAGGTATATATATATATATACAGGATGTCCGGTAAAGATTGTGCCAACGCTCGTGAACGGATAAAGCACAGTAAACTGAACAAAAAAGTCCTGTAATATTTTTTTATATAACGCTTAATAAAGGAGATATTATTGAGTTAAGTCTGGTCAATCACCGCCGACTTTTAGCCGGACGCACGTCGGTGAGCCGCCTGCCTGATAGTGTGCGCCGCCGTAGCGACGAAGCGCTCACGCACACTACCAGGCGCGCAGCTAAAGGTCGACGCTGATTGGCAGACTTTACTCAATAACTCCTTTATTAAGCGTTATAGAAAAAAATATTACAGGACTTTTCTGTTCAGTTTACTGTACTCTACCCGCTCATGAGCGTTGGCACAATCTTTACCGGACACCCTGTGTGTATATATACAGGGTGGTTCATTTTAAAACAGCCAGTCAAATATCTCGAAAAATATGGAAGATATGGAAAAACGTTTCAGACAAAAGTTGTTTGGTTCGAAGGAGGACATAAGATGGTGCCATTGATGTGACCTTGGATAGTCATTTGAAAGTCACATGAAGGTCACTTTCAATTTCTTAAATGGAAACCCCCATTTTTCATTGCATATTCTTATAACTTATGTCGAGAGCTTTCCAAAACACTATAATAAAGTATTTTTTCATTAAGTACTTTTTGAGTTATTTTATATTTTAATCTGACATATTTTGATATAAAAAATACAATATCTCGTATAATATTTAGTTTTCGATAATCTTACCGTAATTCTTTTATGTACAGAATAATGAGACAAATCAATTAGTATTAAAAAAATAATTGTTTTTAAGAAAAAGTATGTAATTATTTACAATGTATTTTTTTAAACAATTATTTGTTTTTTTTACACTGATTGAATTGTCTCATTATTCTGTACATAAAAGTATTACGGTAAGATTATCGAAAACTAAATATTTTACGAGATATTTTATTTGTTATATCAAAATGTCAGATTAAAATATAAAATAACTCAAAAAGTACTTAATGAAAAAATACTTTATTATAGTGTTTTGGAAAGCTCTCGACATAAGCTATAAGAATATGCCATAAAAAATAGGGGACTCCATTTAAGAAATTAAAAGTGTCCTTGACTTGACCTTAACGATGCCATCCAAGGTCAAACCAATGACACCATCTTATGTTCCCCTCAAAACCATACAATTTTTGTTCAAAACGTTTTTCTCTAAAAAGCTTAGTTTTTGAAAGAAAAGGGATGTACGGGTGGTCTAGGACACCCTGTATATATATATATACATATATATATATATATATATATATATACATATATATATATACCCAGTAAGCAATTTGATAACAAATAGTTGCCAAATTGGCATCAAATTCGTTAAAAACTTGGTAACAAATCCAGTGCCATCTGTGTCCGCATTAAGCTTGTGTTTTGGTGACAAAGCTTGCTAACATAACCTGACAGCAAATTGACGGCAGAAACCGAGCAAAGCTTGACATGATTTGACGTCAAATTGGTGGCAAGAATCGAGCAAGATCTGCGCAGGACAATCTGACAGCAGATTGTCAGCAAAAACCGAACAAATTCTGCAGCTTTTGGCCATTCATATAAAATAGTATATTTAAATGGATTTAAAGTCTCAACCCTAAGTAATAAAATGATGATAAGTTTTGGTCATAAAATGACCATTAGATAATTAGACATCCTAAGTTAGGTCTCATAAGACCCAAAATATATCATATCTACGGGAGACCATTTTCTGACGTTCTTTTGATGGCAAAAATAAAACAAATTACAGTATTGTTATATAAAATCATATATTAATGTTTTAAAACGTATAAGTAAATTTAAATAATTTAATTTACAAAATTAAAGATCTTTTTGGACAGAAATTGTTCGAATAAGTGGAAATCGAACAATTATCTGTCCGATTTGCCAAAAATCAGTTCAATATCTGAATTTCTTGTATAAGAATTGTGTCAAAAATTGAACTGATAGAAATATATATATTATAATATTATTAGCGTTTTGCAGGCTTTATATACACTCATGACAAGAATTTGAATACGGGTATAGATAATGAATAACGCGCCGCATAGCGATAAGCGACTGAACTATTTTATAATACTTTGTAATAAGCTGCAGATTCTGTTCGGTTTTTGCTGCCAATTTGCCATCAGATTGCGCACTCCAGATCTTGCTCAGTTTTTGCTGACAATCTGATGTCAGTCATGTCAGCAAGCTTTGCTCGATTTCTGCCGCCAATTTGCTGTCTAGTTATGTTAGCAAACTTTGCTTGGTTCTTGCCGGCAATCTGCCAGCTTAATCGGTAATAACAACTCTTGCATCAAATTTGTAGCCTTTTTGCTGACAATAATTTGTAGCAAGCACTTGGCAATATCTGTTAGAACAGACGTGGCTGACTGGGTATATATATATATATATATATATATATATATATATATATATATATATATATAGTACACACACACACACACACACACACACACACACACACACACACACACACACACACCACACACCCTCACACCCCCACACACCCCCCACCTCAACCTCACCCCCACACACCCACACCCACATACCCACACACACACCCACCCACTCACCCACCCACCCACCTACACACACACACACACACACACACACACACATCATTTCACTCTGTGATGAACCGTTAATAAAGGACAGGATTCGCTTCTTGCGTTCGAATGCATGATTGATGTTAAGTATTAGCACTTAAAATTATCAATCAATCCCATAAATTATTTTAGGATGATGTTAATTATCATAATCATATATATGGTGTTACATCATTTTTGTGTAAATGTACATCAGTGTAAATTTAATGTATTATCAACTAATATATTTAGATATCTTTTATTTCCTTCCTCCTCCCCTCTGAGAAGGGAATTAAATTAAATACATTTATAATATTTTATAAAGATATATGGGGTGCATTTAAAATGTCTCAGTCTCTGAGTAGTTGATTTGATTCGAAAGTTTTCTTTGACAATTCCTAAAAAAGTTGAATTAAAATAAATCCGTTTCCATAACAATTCTATAGTAATTTTTGATACTTTTTTAAATACATACGATCTTAAATTATTTTATAGAAAAAATCCACATTAGACGAAATAATTAATTAATAGATCATCATATATAGTAAGTAATCTCTGATTGAAATTGCATTTGCGATTTTAAAGTTGAAGCAAATTCATTTTTTTAACGATCAATTTTTTATCAAATATTTAATCATATTTGGGTAATATATATAATGAATGTAAATTAACTGCAAGAATAGTCAATTTGATAAAATCTAGAATATATGATAAAAACTCAACAATTTTCTCACTTCTACTTAATATTTTTAAAAATGAACTTGCTTGTTTCTTGCACTTAGATCTTTGCAATTCGTTCTTTTTCATTCTTTCCCGTTTTATCGAATTAAAAGTTAGTAAAAACAATAAAACTTTGTATGCGCGCGCGTATGTAAATTTATATTTTATAAGTAGTAAATAATATTTTACAATAATTTAACTGAAAAATAGAGTATTTGTGACTAGTATTCAGCAATTATATTTGAATAAAATAAAATTTTTTAATATGTGTATATAGCTGTTTCAACCGCAGTATATCTTGTACGTTTTTTTATCTCTAAAATGCTATCTATGCCTCTCTAAGACAAATATTTCTATTGGTTTTTTCTCGATCCGCTATTATATATCGAAAAGATTACAACCTTTTTTAATGATACTTTGGTTTTCCAAATATTTAATTTTTTAACCATTTAAAAAAAGTATAATTTACCTGTAACATTTAAATTAGGTAATAAATTATCTCAATATATTTTTGCGCATTTTTTTCATTTGTATTAATAACACAAGATATACATAAGATATATCGGAAACATACAATTACATATGATTACAACAAACTATAGAAAAAAGAACTTTCTACAATTAATCTTAATATTTTCAATCTACTTTCATAAATTTTAAATAATGTGTCCCCCAATACTATGCGAATATCTATCTTAAGAAAACATAATTTATGTAATAATCGTGTAAAAATCTTTGTACGCAAAATTATATATTTAACAGTGAACATGAGAATATGTACAAATGTTGTACTCTGGATACAGTTTTATACTTTTGCATGCGAAAGAAGAAGCATTTCACATTCTGTGTCAAGCGACTATACTATCAAAGTTAAACTTTCGAACGAAGCAAAAATTTCCTTACAATAGAGAGATATCCCTATGGATGTCATGTTTTAAAACTTCATTACGAGTTAACAAGGTTGGGTAAGTTAATTTTTTTTTAACTAAGATAAGTTTGAAGTTAATAGCCCAAGAATTAACTAAGTTTGCGTTACAAGTTACTTAAACAAAAATGAACTCAGTTAAAGTTAATAAAGTTAAAAAATTATTAATTTATAGAAGTTAAAAACTAATTCTCTATCCAACAGCGAATCGACATATCCGACAAATCTGTTGTACGACAAATGAAATATTCGCATTACGATCAATCATTTTCACACGACTTTAATATTGATGAATTATTTTAACTTGTATAAAAAAAGTTAATAAGTTAATGTTAATGCATTTAAAAATAACTAGTTTAAGTTAAAAGTTAACACGTTTAAAATTAACTAAGTTAAGTTAAAAGTTATTAACTTTTCAACTTTTTAATTTAATTTTTAACTGTTTAACTATAGTTACTACCCAACCCTGCGAGTTAATTGGAAAATCTAAAACAACATACACAATTAGTACCGGAATATTCTATATTCTATAAAATGCTCAATTTGTAATATTTGGGATGTTTTGCTTTTGATAAGACGGTTCTAATATCGCAACTATCTATTTATCAATAATATCACATTTTGCTAGAAGAAAAATACATTCAAAAGGAATTGTTCTTCGCAGCGCAGACATCGAAAGTTATAAATACATGTATATAAAAACATTTGATATAAATACACTTACTACCGTCCTTTAATCATGTAATCGTCGATGGAAATTTGAGTTACTTAAACGAGCTCTCTTGCTCGAATTGCCGCATTTAACGCTAAACTCAAATTTTGTTATCTGTCGAAATGTGTCCGTTATTCATTTTAAGAATCACTTCGATTATTGCACTTAGCTTCGACATGCTGCAACCTTGAAGGGCTCCCGCTTGGCACAGAATGCTGCGGCTTTCCTACAATTAATTTTTAAAATCCATTGCATCAATAACGATTAATGAAAACGCCAAATTAACCGATTAAATAAACTTTTATTTTATCAATATATATTATTTGCTAGAAAAATAATCTGTAGAAATTTAATTAATTAAAAACTAACAATAAAAAATGATTGCACTAAAGTTATTTATGTTTGGTTGAAATTAGTTTGAATTATAATTTAGATCAATTTAAATTAACTCAATTTATATTAAGTTACTTTAAATTACCTAGGAAAAAGTCCATATATATATAAATCAAATATAAATAAATATAATCATATATAAAATATGTCCAATATATATATATATATATATATATATATATATATATATATATATATACGGATGTATGTGTGTGTTTTTTTCTCTTGCATAATCTCTGTTCGTATGTACAGGAAAAAGAATAAGAATAATTGAAAAATAATTAGAAGAATAATTTTTGCATTTTTTTTTACAAAAAGCAAAATATGAAATGAGAACAAATTACCCATATATAATTATATATAAATTTATATGTGATTATATATAGGTAATTTCCTCCTCACTTCTCAAAATTTCTATTTTTCTAAAAAAAAAAAAACCAAAAAACAATGCGATAATTATTTGCGGGTAAACTATAAGATTAATTAAAACATAATTAAACATTTAATTTAAATTAATTTAAATCGACTAAGTTACTCAATTATGTTAATTAAAATTAAGTTGATGCAATTCAAAAGTTTTTCCGTTAATCTATTACTAATTCGAATTATTACTTACTGTCACATCAATTCACCAAGCCTGTTAATACAAATGTGATTTTTAAAATGAGTTTATAAAATAAGACGCTCACGCTCTCTTAACAGCTAGAATTTTCTTGCAAGTAAAATCACACATTCGTGTGCGTGCGCGTGCGTGTGCGTGTGCGTGTGCGTATGCTCTTATGACATATAAATATGTTCGTTATAAAATCTTACGATAAATTTTTACATTAATGTACACTCTTTGCCCTCCCCTCCCATGATCTTGATATTAACATATCAAAACGATAACTACCCTGCCGAAAATGTTCGATTAAAACTGATTTAAAAAAAAGTAATCCGAATCGATCGGGATTTCTGCACCGAAAATACGGTATTAAAACCGATTGAAAATAGTCCAATCGAATTTAGTACACGCTTCAGGCGGATTAATGTTGGGTGATATACATCCACCTCAATCCGAAATTATACGATTTCATAAGTTATAATTAAATCGGTTTTAATGCGATGTGAATCTGTCGGAGGACGACAAAAGTAATTCGGATTAGAAATAATCCGCGAAAACGATATTAAAACCGATTATAATTCATTCGGAATTAAAATCGATTACTTTTTAATCCGGGCGCGGATAAAACGGATTATGTTTTAATCGGTTTTAATCGAACATTTTCGGCAGGATATATAAATAATCTTCAAAAGATGTTAGTTGGCGCTTATTGTTTATTAAAAAGTTATTAACAAGTAAAAGTACATGCAAAGCGAGATTTGAACTTGGACTGACATGAAAGGGAGATTCAAAATGTTGGACATAATTTATATAGGTATTATTATATGCATACCCCCCCATGTATATTTTACAAATACTCATATAAATCTCTATATATGATATTCAAAAATATTAAAAATTGAAAAGAATATGTGTGTGTGGGCAGAGGAGATGGGTTTGCAATTATCCATGAAACGCGACCTCAATTCTATTATGCCCGTATCAGACTACGCATTGAAAATTGAAGATTGAAGATTAAAGATTGGAATTTGACTAATCAGAACAAAAGGGACTAAAATTTCTTTGTCCTGATTGGTCAAATTTCAATCTTGAATCTTGAATCTCAATCTTCAATGCGTAATCTGATACGGGCTTTAGGGGTATGTAAAAGTTTTAGTCCTTTTTTTCAGCGTTCTGGGTACCGATCATGTAACGTTTTTCCTAGGGCGGAAACATGAAAAGTGAAAAATATTAGCATTGAAATCAATGGCAAAATTTTTCACTTTTCATTTTTCCGCCCTAGGGGAAAAGTTACATGATCGATAACCTGGTATAATTATTTTAAATTCAAATAATTTTCCGCCTTTTTGTATATTTGCAAGGTTGGTATCAAACTATCTGAAACGCCATATTTTATGATTTAATGGTACACATAACCTTACAAAATAACAGTGAACATGACGAGCGTCGAAAAACTTTATATTCGACACTGCATTCGGTATGAGTTCCAGCAAGGAAAAAACGCTGCTAAAGCATGTGAATCAATTTGCTCTATTTTTGGTGAAATTATTTGGCCGAAAAAATGGAAGAAACAAGACTATTTACTGGTCAAGGAAGTCGGAAAGTCGTTTTGCAACACGATAATGCTAGGCCCCATGTTGCTCAGACCACTCAGCAAACCATCTTTAATTTGGGCTGGGAAGTTCATACTCACCTGACTTGGCGCCTTTGGATTATCATCTATTTCGATCGATGCAATATGCTTTAGCCGGACAGCGCTTTCGAGATGTGGCAGAGATACGAAAATGGCTCGATGATTTCATTGCCTCCAAACCCATGTCTTTTTTTCGCAACGGAATCCGAAACTTGCCAGAAAGGTGGTAAAAGGTTATAGATAATGAGGGAAAATATTTTGAAGATTGATTTGTAGTACTTATATTATATATAAATAAAAGAAAATTAAAAAAAGAGACTAAGACTTTTGCATACCCCTAATACATCATTCGGTGCTTTCGGTGCAAAACAAGATCTATAAATATACAGTTTCATATAAGTTTGCAACTTTTTGCGCAAAATGAGATTTCTCTTTGGTAAAACTCTCGAAGTTGGGCCTATACGCCGATGACCTTGACCTTGACATATGTTGTCAAGGAGGTTCTTCTGAGTAATTCTCTGCAAGAATTAAGTGGCGGACGGCATTAGTTTAGAAGATACAACGGTAATTATACAGAAAGATGACAACCTCATTTATGAATTTGACTTTGAAATATGTTGTCAAGGTCATCGTCCTAAGTGACTCTGACCTTGAAAAAAGTAGCGGTCACGATCCGTTCAAAAGTTATAAAGCATTAAAGAGTGAACTTCACTTTGTCTTACAAAGTACATGCGTGGATGCAGTGGATTCCGCCCCCCCCCCCCTACCGTGCGGCTCCACTTCCGGAAGATATAACCTAACCCAAACCTATTTTTGATTTAAAATTAAAATTTGGTTTGGATTACGTTATATAACCCAAATTGTAGCTTCGGGGTGAAATTTTTTCGGATTGGGGGTGCAGGGGGAGGGGCCCCGCCCCTTCCCGCCCACGCGTTAAAATCGTAAGCCTTTTTCAATAAAAAAATAATAGATTATTACAGCATACACAAACTTTAATGTCAAACTTTAATTTGTCATATCTTCTAAGCGAATGCTTTCCCCCACTTTTTTCTTGCGGCAAATTACTCAGAAGAACCTCCCCTACAACATATTTAAGTGGCGATAAAATCGGTGAGGTGTAACCTTTTATGCATATTTACCATAATTACTATATTTTCTCTATTAATTCATTATTAGTATTTCCTTTTATTATTAATATTACTATATTATTATTATATCACGTCACATTATTTATCCATGTTACTACAACTTTAAATAACATTCGTATCCCTACTATTATTATTAACCTTATAACATTTTAGTAATATCATGTTAAAAAGAAAGCTTGACATGTCCAATCGTCAATTTTACTGCCTTATGCGTAAATAAGAACGTTTACGACGCTGCGCGTCGAGACTGTGAGCTGCAGAAACACGCGATGGTGGGGGAAGTCTAAAGCGGCAAGAATGGGATCGGTTGCTCCTCCGCTCCTGGCGGTTAGACAGGCCTGATTTACAGCATCGTGAGATGAAAAATTTTGCTGTCCATTTGCTTCAAACTTTTTGACAAACCAAAACAAGACAAATGTTTGCTACACAATTGTTGTCAAAATTAAAGCACACCTTGTCGCAAAGCTTTGGCAAAACGTGATTTTAACATTCTTGGCAATCTGGGAATAGATGGTGTGGGATAATCCTCACTTCGCTTTGCAAAGTATATGTCAAGCGGGGAGGGCAATTATAGATCTCGTTTTGCACTGTACATATGGATCGGTGTGGGGAGAAATTCGCTTCGTGTGGAAGTTGTAAATCCATGCAGAACTGTACAATTATATACCTCTTTTCGTACTGTAAGCAGAGGGCGGTGTTCCACATATGAAACTTTAAGTTGCTATATCTTCTAAACTAAGCCGTCCGCCACTTAATTCTTGCGGAGAATTACTCAGAAGAACCTCCTTGACAACATATGTCAAGGTCAAGGTCATCGGCGTATAGGCCCAACTTCGAGAGTTTTACCCTCTCTTTTCCTCTACCTCCTCCCTCCCTCCCTTCCTCTCTCCCTCCCTCTCCCCTCTCTCTCTCTGTCTCTCTTTACCCCACATTAATTTCAAAGCAAAACAAAATCTAAGATAGTGGTACTTTGAAATAACATACTACACAGGGCTCTAATCCGCTATAGCGAGATTATCCCTACTCTCATTTCACGAAATTGCACACAGATCTACGTATTGCGCGATTGGATCGTTACTCCCATTCACGCTACTCGGGAGTGGCTTAGCATGTGTGGAAGGGATGCTATCTGCTATTTTGAAGTTCCACTGTAATTGTACGGTTCCATATGGGTTTTCAACCCATATGAACTGCATAATTACCCAGTCAGCCACGTCTGTTCTAACAGATATTGCCAAGTGCTTGCTACAAATTATTGTCAGCAAAAAGGCTACAAATTTGGTACAAGAGTTGTTATTACCGATTAAGCTGGCAGATTGCCGGCAAGAACCAAGCAAAGCTTGCTAACATAACTAGACAGCAAATTGGCGGTAGAAAACGAGCAAAGCTTGTTGACATGACTGACATCAGATTGTCGGCAAAAACTGAGCAAGATCTGGAGTGCGCAATCTGATGGCAAATTGGCAGCAAAAACCGAACAGAATCTGCAGCTTATTACAAAGTATTATAAAATAGTTCAGTCGCTTATCGCTATGCGGCGCGTTATTCATTATCTATATCCGTATTCAAATTCTTGTCATGAGTATATATGAAGCCTGCAAAATGCTAATAATATTGTTGCGTCCCTGGATTTCATCCTTGTATCTGAAGTATGCCGTCTCCGAGAGATCGTTTCCAAGCGCGTTGCCGGGGGTTTGTTGAACAACAATGGGAGACATTTTGGAAGAGAGCCGCCATCTTGAGTCTCGCGACGGATGACATTCCGTGCAGATGTATTAGCCGATTACGACATTATAATTATTATTTGTTCTGAGTTCTGTGTTTGGTTGAGTTCCATTATTAAAGTTCCTTTTGTTCTTTCTAATAAAGTGTATTCTTTATTTACGGCGTGGTGCGCGAGTGACGGTTGTGTTACGCGTGTTCGAGATTTATCGAGATAGCCCGCGGACGCAACAATATTATAATATATATATTTCTATCAGTTCAATTTTTGACAATTCTTATACAGGAAATTCAGATATTGAACTGATTTTTGGCGAATCGGACAGATAATTGTTCGATTTTCACTTATTCGAACAGTTTCTGTCCAAAAAGATCTTTAATTTTATAAATTAAATTATTTAAATTTACCTATATGTTTTAACACATTAATATATGATTTTATATAACAATACTGTAATTTGTCTTATTTTTGTCATCAACAGAACATCAGAAAATGGTCTCCCGTAGATGTGATATATTTTGGGTCTCATGAGACATAACTTAGAATGTCTAATTATCTAATGGTCATTTTATGACCAAAACTTATCATCATTTTGTTATTTAGGATTGAGACTTTAAATCCATTTAAATATACTATTTTATATGAATGGCCAAAAGCTACAGAATTTATTCGGTTTTTGCTGACAATCTGCTGACAGATTGTCCTGCGCAGATCTTGCTCGATTTTTGCCACTAATTTGACGCCAAATCATGTCAAGTTTTGCTCGGGTCAATTGCTGTCAGGTTATGTCAGCAAGCTTTGTCACCAAAACACAAGCTGAATGCGGATACAGATGGCACTGGATTTGTTACCAAGTTTTGAGCGAATTTGATGCCAATTTGGCAACAATTTGTTATCAAATTGCTTACTGGGTATATACAGGGTGTTCCAGGAGGAAAGGTCAATATTCTGGGAGGTGATCGTATCGGTTATTTTAAGCAAAAATGTTCATATGAATATATGTCCTATTCCCCACGGTTTCCGAGATAGAGCGACTTGAATGTACGTCTCGTGTATTCACTTTTCTTCTGTACACTTCAACCTTCATCCGTGAACCTGTACAGTGAAGTGTACAGAAGAAAAGTGAATACACGAGACGAACTGCTCGCTCAAATAATGGATGCTAGTGCCCGCATAAAGGAACGTCACGATGTACTCAGACGAGCAACACGCCATGTTCACACAACAGTTGGAAAATGCATTGATGTTAACGGTGGAATTTTTGAAAATTTATTATGATCTGTAAAAAAATGTATCACTTGAACAATAAATATTAGAAATAGTACGTAGTATTTCTTTCTTGTCAGTAATTTTGCAACTGTACATTCAAGTCGCTCTATCTCGGAAACCGTGGGTAATAGGACATATATACATATGAACATTTTTGCTTAAAATGACCGATACGATCACCTCCCAGAATATTGACCTTTCCTCCTGGAACACCCTGTATATAGAATTCGTTTCGCATTAAAAACAGAATGATATAAGATGAACTTTGCTTTGTGTGGATTTTTGTTTTTATTTACAAAAGAACGTATATTCAAACAGTTGAATTTTTATTTGTTAATAACTTTCTAATAAACAATGAGCGACAATTAAAACGACTTTTGTTCAGAATCATAATCTTGACAACATATATGTTAAAATCAAGGTTATAGAGAGAGAAAGGATACACTAATATAAAGGTTTTCCAATCATATTAATCCTGTTTTATATATGTATACCTCCCTTTATAACTGTGAAGCATTGTGGCGCCTTTATTAACTATACACACATACCTTGCAAACTCCACACAGGACTCGCTTAGTCCCCTGGACGATTTCATTACTATTAATAGTAATCGTATTGCAAAAGCTACTTGGTGAATACTGAATACAAAATTTGTCCATATACGGGTATGTATGTGTTTTGTAGATATATCTGTGTATGTATAATATCTACGAATTTACCAAAGGGAAAAAAGTATAATTGCAAGCAATATTCTTGGACAAATTTAATCGCGTGTCTACTTGTATATTCAAATGATAAATGAATTAATAAATCACTTTTAATAAACATATTCTTTTGCGACTTTTGGCTACAAGCTGCAACAGAAAGTTTTTTTTTGGAAGATTTTTATTGCCACATTGTTAAGCTCTAGAAAATATCAAAAAATGAAAATTGGTTAGAATAAGTTTCTATTTTGGAAAAACCTGGAAAAATTAAAAAGAATACACAAATAAAAAAATCTTACGATTTTATATGATCCAATTAATGTTGATAAGTATTATTACACGATGCTTCAAACTTGTTTGAGCACAAGAATAAACACACGATTTATTTAATTGCAAAGCATTGCGTAATTGCACAAAAAAAGAAAGCTGTAAAAATTTTGCATAGTATCAGTCACTAAAGTCTCTTTCATTTTTCGTCAAACATTAATTAGTTCTCAATTGGTTATTTAAATATACGAAATGATGAAACATTTGAATTGTGCGTCGCGATGTTAGCTCTTTTTTTCTCTTTACTCTTTACATATTACCTCAGAATTACTTTCAGTTACATACAATATTTCCTCGTTAACAGAAACTTTCCGCTTTATTAATAAGAAGGAAGTGTCATCCCTCCCTTTCTCCCCCCTCCCGCCCTCCCCCCTCTCTTCCTCCCTCTTTTATATGAGTTTGCCTGATTATCTGGTCGACATGGCGCGCTCAAGCTTTGATGCTGAAAATTATTTGTTTTTATTCTCTCATCCATTTTTATTCTCATATTTCGCTCTTTCCTCTCTCTCAATAAGCCGCTGAAAAGATGTATGAAACAGTAAAATATTTTATTTTTGAAGATGAACAAATCTGCTGCTTCATTAACAGAAAAATGATCAGCCCCGCGCAACTTTCTGCTAATGAGATAATACTGTAAGAGAGTTTAGCAGTTTTTATAATTGAAGTAATTTATACGGTTTCAGGTAACTAATTTATAAAAAAAAGATCAAAAAAAATATCTGTGAAATGTAATTCGCGTTATTATGCTTTTATGTTGTTATGTTTATTAAATTAAACTTCTTGATAAGCGCAGCTTACCTAAATCAACTAAATCGGCTATAATATTGTATATTAAATTATATATATTTCTATTACGGAATTTAATTTGAGAATCACACGAGCCATAATTTAATAAACTTAAATTCTTCAATATTACAACGAGAAATTCTGACGTTAATTTATATAAGTTTAAATAAAAAATTTAAGTATGGCACGAAGTTTTCATCCGACTACTCTGTGTTTTTATGTATAGTTATATATTTATATATTTATATATGTACTTAAGTATCCGTATATTTATAAACGGATATTGTACGTTGTTTATGTCACATATAATCTTGCCATTATAATCAATACAAAGGAACTAAGTTAGAAGAGACTATACAGAATTTCTTACACTCAGCTTGATTGCGCGTCTCTTTTTCTCTTTGACTCTGAAATTGTATAAGTTAACGGTAAAAAATTAACAAAGATGTAATCATCAAGCAACACTTGATAAGAGATAAAAAAATGGTTTCTTCATAAATTTTTTTTTAGCTAGCCACTTTGGCTAAAGATTGTTCCACAAACAATTTTACAGTTATTGATTTAGCTGCGACGCAAATTGCACAAAATATTGTATTTTTCTCTAAAAACAAAATATAATTCTTATGCTATTTCCATAGACATAATACATATAAACTGCGTGTTCCGATCAAGTTCTGCACCAGAATTAAAAAAAGAAAGAAAGTTTTATGAACTTCAGCCCTCCTGTTCAAAAGTAAGAATAGAAAGGTCATAGGCCCGTATTCATAGTCGGTTCTTATATTTAAGACCGTCTTAAGTACAATCTTAAAATGTCATAAACCAATCACAGAGCCGTATTAGCATCTTAAGATATTACTAAAGACGGTCTTGAAATAAGAACCGACTATAAATACGGGCCATAGACATCTATAAAGAAGTCATAGACTGTGCTATTCGTGTTCTCCGTCCATGAAGAACATCTATATTCTCATCTAGTCGAGTTAAAGAGATTTATAAAACATTGTGCTCTTTTTGTAATTTTGATGCATGCACCACTTAAGATTAAAATAGGAAGAGTGATTGAGTCAGCCATCACGTCAATTTCACGCGATTAGTCTGAAATCTTTTATACATTTATAAAGATGTCAAAATTCGATTCTGACAATGAGTATTTGAAGTTGTATAGATCGATTGACTTTTTCCTAATCAAAATAATATTGTTATCAACCATTAGCATTCATCAATTGTTCTTTGACTAAATGAAAGAAAAGCACGTTACTTTTTAATCTCAACACCGTTTCGGCGGTTAACAAAGCGATGCTGCCACATCCTCGCCACTATCGGTGACTGCAAACCGGGACTGCAATCTCGAGGATAAAGTAGAGACGGAACTCTTTTCAGGAACATGTTATAACAAGAGAAAAGATCAAGGGGATAATTCTAGAAAAACTAGCGATCGAAAAAAAAGACAAGAAAGGATACAAAAGAAGATGTCTCGAATAAAAATTGATTGTTAACTTCCTATCTCAAAATAATATTCTAAAAAATAGCGAAAAAAATATAAAACAATGCAAGAAATGAAACTGGAGCAGTGAGTACTAACATTGTTTTTTTAATAATGTTAATACTCTCGGGCATGTTAACCTGTCTCTACTTAACAATAAATGCAAAAAGAAAAATACAGTAGAAAATAAGCAAATTAGTTCGGAGGAAGAATCTTTCTGGCAGTAAAATTGTTTTCTTTTTTAAAAGCAGAAACTTACACCAAACGTAGCGACGAATAATTCGCAACCAGCAACAACAGGGTAGTTCGCAGATGCCTCAGATTTTTGGCGGAAACCGTCAATGGTTAAGGACAACCGGCAATGCGACTACATCCTAAAGAAAGATTGGAATAAGAATAGAAGTTGAAGTTTACAAGCTGACATTGAGCAATAATTCCAAAACTGGGAGCCATTGTCTGATGCAAGACACGAGCTAAGAAATAGAAATAGAGCAGCTGCGTAGAACAAGAAAGTGGAGGAAAAGACTAAAGAATTAGCCGACAAATTCCGGCGCAACAACGATCGGACTTGACAAAGTATAAATCGGTAGAAGATTCTGACGACAAAGACAAGCTTCTTCTTTATAATATAGGCATCGTAGGGTTTAGACCAAATAGACGTTTATATTTGCAGAATATAGACTTTTCGACTTTTTTTTTACTTTGTGACGTCGTATACCATGAACGCGTCGAATGCAAGGATAAAGCATGAAATGCGTTTTGCGGATTTATGAATGCAATGACAACCTACTTGAATTGCTGGCTATTCAAAACTGTAACAGATTTAAATGGCAAAGACAGATATAGCGATAAACGTGATCTCGCTACTTCTATCAAGTTTATAATTAAGGCTCCTGGGTATTCGCCGCGGCTATATTGGAATCGTGACGTTAGAGGCGAGAATGATACGTTGAGAATTCTTGCCTGCCATTTTTAAATAAAAAGATATTTTGATGAAACAACACTACAGATCGCTTTAGCACATTTGTAAAATTGTCCGAAAACTATGTTAAAAGCATATATGTCTCATATCACACTCATTTTAGGGCTGTTTATTAACTGTCAAGGGAAAAGCATAGTTTTCGAACAATTTTACAAGTGTGCTAAAGTGATCTGTAGTGTTGTTTCATCAAAATATCTTTTTATTTAAAAATGGCACGCAAGAATTCTCAGCGTGTCATTCTCGTCTTTTAATAAGCAACGATGTTACACATACTCTGTTACACATACAGAGGATGTTAAACATACTCTGGATGACCTCTGGATATTCTCTGGATGTCCTTTGGACATGTGTGTTGTTAGGGGAGTAACTAACTTTGAGATACAAAAATCTTTACGGAAAATCTGACGATCTTGTTATAAACTTCAGAATGAATACATAATTAGTGTTTATTTATAAAAACTTGCTCGTGTTGTTTCCCGGGTGTCGTGAGCGAGACTGCGAAAGCGAATGGTTGATTCGTGCGATACGTAACAGTTAGGCGCATGCCATAGACACACAATGGCCAGAGTGATAGCAGTGCACCTGACACTGAAGCGGTGCAGCAGACCCGAGACGGTGACGGATTGCCGCATCAAATAAGAATCTTAATCGACAAAGCGGGTCTGCTCGCTCCGCGCGACGAATGTCAAGCGAGTAAACAATAGCTGCTATCGTGATACAAGAGTCGTGTTTATGTGGTACTTGCTTCGTAATCGTCTAATCTAAATCCGATAAATGTAATCTAAATCCGAAAACTGCTATATATCTGGTGTTCAAATAACTCAGGTCCCCGCAGACACAAATTATGCACCAAACTCATAAAAATGAAATGAGTACTCAACAGCAAAACCAGCAGCTGAACACACAAAAAATGACCGCGATAAAAGACGATGCAGACACACCAAAAAACGATAAGCCAATTAAAAATGTCTAAACAGGCTTAGACCGATACATCACCGTAACTGTGAAAAGGAAGAGGATTCAAAACTCTCCAAGCCCAAAATCTATCACCAATAAAAAGCCGACAATAACATCCGTCGGAGTTGAGCAAAAAGTAAATATAGCGAAAAAGGGACCCAGCCCCAATGACCTTGACCTTGATATATGTTGTCAAGGACATAATTCTGAGTAATTTTTTCTTCTAATTTAATTGTCGCTTGTTGCTTATTAAAAAGTTATTAACAAATAAAGTTTGAAATATACTAAAGTACATGCACGGACAGGAAGCGTGCGCGCGCGCACACAACACACATACACACACACACGCGCGGGGGGGGGTGTGTGGAAGGGGGCCCCCGTCTCGCACCCACCCCGCCGGTAGGCAAAGTGGACCTCGCTTTACAACTTACAAAGTACATGCTACATTGTAAAGCGAGGTCCACCCTGCCTACCGGTGGGGTGGGTGCGGGAGGGGGGCCGAAGGCCCCCCTTGCACCCCCCCGTGTGTGTGTGTATGAGTGCGCGCGCGTACTTCCTGTCTATGCATGTACTTTGGTACATTCCAAACTTTTTTTGTTAATAACTTTTTAATAAGCAACGAGCGACGATTAAATTAGAAGAAAAAGTTACTCAGAATTATGTCCTTGACAACATATATCAAGGTCAAGATCATTGGGGCTGGGTCCCCTTTTCGCTATATTTACCGAGCAAAAAAATAGTTTTGGTGTACTTAGCGATCTGGATAATGATGATCCCTCCACCCAGCAAAAGTCAAAAAGAGAAAAACCTCCTTCATTATATCTCAGACAAAAAGCAACACGCAAATAATAGAAAAGATCAAAAACGTTTGCGGAGACAATTATTACATCTTCTCTATAAAAAGAGGAAATATTTTGGAAACCAAAATTCAAACAAAAGAAGTTGAGGAATATAGAAATCTGACCAAATGGCTAAAAAACGAAAATAAGAAATTCTATACTTACCAACTGAAAAATCAGCGTGCCTTCAGTGTCACCATCAAAGGAATAGACGCATGGGTAAGCTCAGATGAGATTTTACAAGCCTTACAGGACAATGGGCACTCAGAGGAGCCATGAACATAAGAAACAAAAGTAAGGTCCCTCAACCAATGTTCCGAGTGGATCTAGAACTTGAAACCAAAAAAAAAGGAGAGAAGTCATCCCATCTACGAATTAAAATACCTCTTGAATCGAAAAGTTAGAGTAGAGGAGCCATATAGAAGACCCGGACCGGTTCAGTGCCATAACTGCCAGGAGTACGGGCATACTAAAAAATATTGCACTCCGAATAGCATCTGCGTGATCTGCGACGAACAACATTTAACAGAAAATTGCAACAAAGAGAGACGCATGGCTTCAGCCAGAAAATGCAGCAACTGTGGAAATAACCACACGGCAAATTATAAAGGATGCCCAGTATATTTAAAACTAAAGAATAGTATGACTTTTAAGCAAAACGCAAAGCAAAAAGCGCCAAACAACAAAAAGAAAAAAATTCACGCAACTGTAACCCCACCAGGTTTTGCAGATTATATACGACCAGGAATCAGTTATGCAAATGCAGCCCAAGGGAAAAACGCTCCACCTCAACAAGAAACTACAGTGTCAAACAACGCCCAACTTAGCATGAGCGAAATTATGAACAACCTTATGGCCGTGATGCAAAGTGTGCAAGCCTGATGAATAACATGAACACCATGTTACAGATGCTCCTTCAGAAAAAATAATAGAGCACCAACTTAAAATAGCTCTATGGAACGCTAACGGACTTACCCAACATAAACTTGAAGTCCAATTCTTTTTCGAGCAAAATGGGATCGACGTCATGTTGATTTCCGAAACTCACTTCATCAACAAGTCTTATTTTAAAATCCATAACTATATAACTTATAATACAAAACACCCGGATGAGAAACCTCACGGGGGAACAGCTATTCTTGTAAGGAATAGGATTAAACATTCCGAGCTGAAAAGGTACAACCAAGAGCATATCCAAGCAACAAGCATAAAAATTGATGAATGGGCTGGCGATCTCGTCCTGTCAGCAGTATACTGTCCGCCGAAACACGCGATTAAAAAACATCAATTTGTCAGTTATTTCAAGACCCTGGGGGGCAAATTTCTAGCAGGAGGCGACTTCAACTCAAAACACACACACTGGGGATCGAGGTTAATATCATCTAAAGGCAAACAGCTTTATGAAGCTATGCAGAAGAAACACCTGGACTGCCTGTCGAGTGGCCAACCAACTTATTGGCCAACCGATCACCGGAAAATTCCAGACCTCATCGACTTCTGCATCATCAAAGGAATATCACGCCAACATGCGCAAGCGAAACCTAACCATGCTTCAATCTGTCTTCCGATCACTCTCCAATAATTATTACTATGTGCGCCCAACCACGCAGAGTAACCACCGCTAAAAACCACCGCTTCGTCTAACAATAAAGCAACAAACTGGAAAGTATTCAAGGAAAACCTAAAATCAAAATGTACAACGGATATCCCGTTAAAACAACAGAAGACGTTGATAAGGCAGTGAACAATCTTACAGCCCTAATAACCGAGACCACGAGGACAGTCACTCCATCGCCATCAGTAAATAACAGTGAAAAAATACACAAATCATCCAGGAATGTACAACTTCTACTGCAAGATAAGCGCAAGTTAAGAAGGCAGTGGCAACAAAATAGATCTCCAATAACCAAAAGCAAATTGAACAAAGCGATCAAAAATCTCAAGAGAGCTCTGTGCACAAAAAGAGACGAGGACATTCAAAGCTATCTTAAAGAACTAACACCTACAAAACATACAGATTACTCTCTCTGGAAAGCAACCAGAAAACTGAAACGCCCGCACACTGCTTACCCTCCAATCCGTCTGCCTGATGGCAATTGGGCAAGGAATGACACAGAAAAAGCAAATGCCTTTGCGTCTCATTTGTGCAAAGTCTTCACACCCAATGAGACTAATAAAATAGAAATGCTCCCAGAAATCTTCAACGAAAGTGATAGGGAAGAGAATATAAAATTCAAATGGCAAGACGTGAAAGAAATGATCAAGAAAAATATCAACCCAAAGAAGGCTCCTGGTTGCGATCTTATCACGGGAAAAATACTAAAAAAAGCACCGGACAATTGTATAAGATTGCATACATATTCTACGCAATGATGAGGCTGGGATACTTCCCGAAAACACAGTAAGCAATTTGATAACAAATTGTTGCCAAATTGGCATCAAATTCGCTCAAAACTTGGTAACAAATCCAGTGCCATCTGTGTCCGCATCAAACTTGTGTTTTGGTGGCAAAGCTTGCTGACATAACCTGACAGCAAATTGATGGCAAAAACCGAGCAAAGTTTGACATGATTTGATGTCAAATTGGGAGCAAAAATAGAGCAAGATCTGCGCAAGACAATCTGACAGCAGATTGTCACCAAAAACCGAACAAATTCTGCAGCTTTTGGCCATTCATATAAAATAGTATATTTAAATGAATTTAAAGTCTCAACCCTAAGTAACAAAATGATGATAAGTTTTGGTCATAAAATGACCATTAGAGAATTAGACATTATATAAAATCATATATTAATGTGTTAAAACATATAGGTAAATTTAAATAATTTAATTCATAAAATTAAAGATCTTTTTGGACAGAAATTGTTCGAATAAGTGAAAATCGAACTTTTATCTGTCCGATTTGCCAAAAATCAGTTCAATATCTGAATTTTCTGTATAAGAATTGTGCCAAAAATAGAACTGATAGAAATATATATATTATAATATTATTAGCATTTTGCAGGCTTTATATACACTCATGACAAGAATTTGAATACGGGTATAGATAATGAATAACGCGCCGCACAGCGATAAGCGACTGAACTATTTTATAATACTTTGTAATAAGCTGCAGATTCTGTTCGGTTTTTGCTGCCAATTTGCCATCAGATTGCGCACTCCAGATCTTGCTCAGTTTTTGCAGACGATCTGATGTCAGTCATGTCAGCAAGCTTTGCTCGGTTTCTGCCGCCAATTTGCTATCTAGTTATATTAGCAAGCTGTGCTTGGTTCTTGCCGGCAATCTGCCAGCTTAATCGGTAATAACAACTCTTGTACCAAATTTGTAGTCTTTTTGCTGACAATAATTTGTAGCAAGCACTTGGCAATATCTGTTAGAACAGACGTGGCTGACTGGGAAGCTGGAAGATCACCCAAATAATTATGATCCCAAAACCGAGTAAAGATGCGACCCAGGTCTTTTCTTATCGACCAATAAGTTTGGTACCAGTCTTATCCAAGCTTTTCGAAAAGCTACTATTAAGCAAAATTAAACCTATTATAGCAGAAAGAGGATTATTCCAGAACACCAATTCGGCTTCCGAGAAGAGCATAGTACAGTTGAACAGGTTCACAGAATTGTAGGACAGATAAAGATGACCCTTGATAAAAAAAAATATTGTTCTGTTGCATTTCTCGATGTAGCGCAAGCATTCGACAAAGTGTGGCACGAAGGACTCATCCACAAGATCAAACAGCTATTTTCAAAGCAATACCAAGACATCCTCACCTCTTACTTAACCGACAGAGAATTCAAAGTTAAGCAAAACGACGGAGAATTTGAACTAAAACCAATTAAAGCAGAAGTACCACAAGGCAGCGTACTCGGACCGGTGCTGTACTTAGTCTTTACTGTTGAGCTGCCAAGATCCAACAAGGTGACAATTGCCACTTTTGCTGACAACACAGCGATCCTGTCAACTCATGAAAATCCGGTGACAGTGCCCAGAGAACTACAAAATCATCTTGATAAAATCCAATCGTGGCTACAAAGATCGAGAATTAGAGTCAATGAGTCCAAATCGGTTCATATAACATTCACGCTCAGGAAAAAAACATGTCCACAAGTGAAACTGAACAACATTGTATTCCCTCAGCATGAAGAAGTAAAGTACCTAGGACTACATTTAGACAGGAGATTAACCTGGAGAAGACACATTGAGAGCAAATGTAAGCAGCTAAAAATAAAATGCGGGAAGATGTATTGGCTTTTAGGATACAAATCACAGTTGAGCCTGGATTGCAAACTGCTTCTCTACAAAATGATACTAATGCCAATATGGACCTACGGCATACAACTGCGGGGGACCACGAGTTTATCCAATTTGGACAAGTTGCAACGTTTCCAATCAAAAACGCTGAGGCGCATAGTTAACGCGGCTTGGTCCGTGAGAAATGAAGAGATTCACCGGGATCTGAACATGAAATACATGAAGGAGGTGATAAAGGAGCATAGTGCCAAATATCAGTCGAAATTGTCAACACATCCCAACAATCTGGCAAAGGGTCTATTGAACGAGCCTAAATATGTGCGCTTGAAGAGAAAAGACCTCCTCGACCTAGCAACGAGTGTGTTCTAATTATTGTAGTTTGGTGAACCCGGATATTGAGTGTTGGCGAAAGTCAGCACGCAATTAATTGAGCGAGCTGGTGGTGGTGAAATTGAGACCTTTCTGTGAGTGTCCTAGTTTGGACAGATTCAGAATTCGTAAGGCTAAAGGCTGGTTGTAAAAAAAAAAAAATTATGAAAACATTTTCTTTTATAATTTGAAAATCACATCAATGTCTTTGAAAAGAGCTTTGAAAGATACAAATTTTTTAACAAGAAATATATATCATACTTTTTACGACTTTATATATAACTCAAAACCGATCTTGGATTTGATATTTATTAACTTAGAATTATGTTAAATAACTGGAGGTAAATACTTCGAAAACAAATGATTTATGGGGTAGCAATCAGTATTCCATTTTTTGTCAACACTGAAGTCAATTCTAAAAATAAATGCAAGAAAACTTCTCATTTATATTTTACTTGTACTCATCAATCTTTCGTAAATTATTAGACAACTTCTAACAGTTTAATAAAAATAATATGAATATGATAGACATAGAAGTCTTATACTTAGCCTTTGTTTCTATTATTTCAAAAGCTATAGAAAAAATCATCGGGCGTCTAAAGGTGGAATATGAAGTGTGACAGATTTAGTAAATTACGAAAAGTTACACTTTTGAAATATAAGTGTTAGCTAATTCTAAAACGGATTTTATCAACTTTAAAAAAATTAAAGCTAGAGGCAGAATAAATTTTTAAAAAATCATAAATTTAGAAAATTTTGCAAATATTTTTAAAAGAACACGGATTTTAAATGTGGACAAAATTAATAATATATAAAAAATTAAAAGCTTCAAAAATAAATAAAATTACAATCAAATTAATATGATTCAACCAGTTTTGAAACGATCAGAAAGACTATTGCTTTTCTATGCTCCAGGCACCAATCTTCTTCGAGATTAATATAGCTATATGATTATTTATTAGACTTATTTTTTCTGACTTGGAAATTGAAATTGCTTTTTAAGAATTGCTCTGAATTCTAAAAATCAACATTAGATCGAACTCGCGATTATACAATAGAACCTTTCCATTATTTTCTAAACTTAGACAAATTATTGACAAAAGGGGATCCAGCTTCGATAACTCTTTGACCTTGACATATAATCATCCTGAATAACCCGCAAAAGGTTTAAGCCGTCGCTCGTTGATTATTAAAAAGTTTTTAACAAACAAAGATTTTTGTGAAAATCAAAAGTCCAATGTAGACACATACAAACACACAATAAAAGATTTAATATTGGACACAGTGAATATTCCTTTTTATATAGATTTATATGAATTTTCTTACGCATACTACACACATACAATGAACAAATATGCAGGTCTTTATATAGGGTGTTAAAAAATATCAAAGATTAAAAATTCAAAATTTCACGTGAATTTGCAACATTCTGCGCGAAAACGGGTTTACCCACTTATATCATCTAATGCTTCGGATGCGCAATGAAGTCTATAATTGCATGCTTCTACGGATTTCCACCTAACCATGCAACAATAAAATATTAGTAATTATATGTTGAATTAATTATTTATTGGATATAATTTACTCAATCTCAAAAATTTATACTACACACACATACATACGTGCATATGGGCGGGCACGCACGCACATACACGCACATACACGCACATATAAAAGTTGTAAACACATAAATGTAATAAATCAATGAGCATGAATTTTATGTTAGCTGTATATTTAAGTAAATATGTAAATATGTAGGAGGGACTTTGCCTCTTTTTCTGCATCCTCACCCCGAAAAAATTCTAACTTAATCCAAACCTGATTTGAAATTAAAATTGTGCGTGTGTGCAGAGAGAAAAAGAGAGACAAATGAAAAACGAAAATGAAAAATGAAAACTCAATATGAAATACAATTTATACAGAATTTAAAAAAAGGGTCACATTTTGAGAGCATAGGTAATATTCAAAACAAGAAAAGATCAAAATAAGAAAAAAAAGTCTAGTAAACATGGGTTTTATAATTAATATCTTCGAAAAGAGAAGTTGAGATGTTTTATAACGATATTAATACGGCCATGTCCAAAGTTCCAACATATTTTTCAATCATAGTTGGGGATTTTAATGCGAAACTCGGGAAGAAACAGGATGAGAGTGAATTTTCCCTTGGACAACATGGAATAGGGGAAAGGAACGATCGAGGGAACACGTTACTACAGTTTCTCTTGGAGCATAATCTACACGCTATGAATACTTTCTTTAAGAAAGCTAAACACAGAAGGTGGACATGGATCAGCTCTGACGGAAACACCAAAAATGAAATAGATTTTATTATTACCGACAGAAAACGACTTGTACAAGATGTTACAGTACTAAACCGGGTATCAGTGGGAAGCGATCATAGAATGGTCAGAGCAACAATAATGGTAAACCTAAGAAGAGAAAGGAAAACACTCACCAAGGCCAGCAATAAGAAATGGACCGCAGTCACTAACCATGATGAATATCAGCGAACCATAACCGAACACCTAGGAAATACAGATAAAATGAATATAACATTAAATTCTACTATAATATATTCAATCCAGGAAGCTCAACGAAAACATTGTTTAAAAGTAAATAACAAAGAAGAAAAACTCTCAACAAATACACCTTATGAGGCAGAGACGAGAAATGCTGCAGGAAAACCCAAGAAATAAAGACCAACTGAGACAAGTGAATAAAGATATATCAAAGGCTGTTTGAAAAGATTTAAGAGACTATAACAATAAATGGGTAACGAAGACGATCGAAGACAACAGGAGTATGAAAGTACTCAGGAATAAACTCGCAATAGGAAAAACGGAAATCACCAAACTAGAGAATACAAACGGCCAGATCACTACAAATAAACAAGAAATCCTGGAAATTGTAAAAGACTTTTACTCAAACTTATATGGTAGAAATGAACAGCCAGCAGAGAACACTTTCTGTACCATTCCTCGAATTTTAAACCAGGGGTCGGAAGATTTACCTAAGATAACCACAGGAGAAGTTTTGAAATCACTATCAGATATGAAGAACAGTAAAGCACCAGGGGAGGATGATATTGTGATTGAGGCAGTCAAGGAAGGTGGAGATATGTTACTAAAAGCTGTAACAACCCTATTTAATAAATGCCTTATCGAAGCAACTACACCTATAGTTTGTAACTCTGGACTTCTATCAACCTCCGGAACAGGCAGGGTTCCGATGTGGATATGGAACCAACGACCACCTACAGGTTATTAAAACCCTGATAGAGAAATCTGTCGAATATAACAAGCCACCCGTGCTAGTGTTTGTGCATTATGAAAAAGCGTTTGACTCCATCAAACACAACGAGATGTTTAAAGCGCTTGCTGACTGTAGAGTGGACTACAGATACTCTGCTATCCTGCAACATATTTACAAACATGCAACAGCAAGTGTGAGAGTACAGGAGAAGACGGATAAATTCAGAGTGCAGAGAGGAGTCCGACAGGGGGATACAATCTTACCTAAACTGTTTACCGACCGTAACTGCTTTTGGAATACATGTTTAAGAATACCGAATTAGAAGGACTGGGCATCAATGTAGACGGCGAAAATCTAAACCATCTTCGGTTTGCTGACGACATTGTGTTGATCACAGACTGCTTGGGCAAGGCAGGAGAAATGCTGTTGAAGTTGACGTCGGCTTCGCATAAAGTTGGCCTCAAAATCAACGACGGCAAAACACAGTTCATGACAAATCTGGTCCCCAGCCGAAACATACTACTTGAAGGAAAAGAGATTCTCCAAGTCACATCCTACAAATATCTAGGATATGAAATTAGAGTCGGTAGGGATAATCAGACCTGTGAGATTGAGCGGAGAATTAGACTGACCTGGGCTGCTTATGGTAAGTTCAAACATATTTTTAAATCAGAAATTCCCATATGCCTCAAACGTAAAGTTTTTGATCAGAGCATCTTGCCAGTCTTGACTTATGGTTCGGAGACCTCAACGTTGACGTTGAGAACAGCAAACAGAGTAAGAGTTGCGCAACGTGCCATGGAACGGTCTATGCTCACAAAATCTTCACTGGAATCACAATGAGAGATAGAGTCCCAACCCACACGGAACAAAAACCTCTAATGGATGTCCAGTAGACGTCTATCATGGAGATTCGAAACCTCTATTAGATGTCCATGTAATCTCCTATAGACATCTACTAGACATCCACAATTCCGCATTTCTTACTTCCATTCGACATCCATTAGACGTATTCATAGATGTCACATGGACGTCATATGATATAATCATGGATATTTCATGGAGCTTTGATGGATGAATAATAGCCTTCAAGGCACACCAATATTCCAATAAAGTCACATCTTAAATTGTAAGACGGTAACATTCCACGGAGATTAATAAACCTGCCATCAACTTCCCAGCGACATGAAAATGTTCGTCCAAACACTCCAAACTCATTCCATTAACATCCCAGAGACTTTGCGCGTAACGTTGTATTAATATTCATACAACATGCCACAAAACTCCTAATATTATTTTTCATAAGGAACTTTTGCAAAAAAAATATTATGTTGCCAAAAATTGATTAAACACTTACTTTTTCAATAGCTTTCAATCATTTTTTCACTAATAATTGAATAGTTCAAACTTTTTACTTTTTATATAGAATCCCGCAGAAAATCCGAAAAATTAAATAAAAGGAGCTTTTTATTAGTATGTTTCTGGAAATATAAGATATGTGTATATATATATATATTATTTTACATCTTAAGTAGACAATAAATGGATAATTTTAACTTTTTCGGACATTTATCCGCCCGATTTTTAAGAAAAAATCAGTCCAATATCTGAATTCCCTATGTTGGGATTGTATCAGAAATTAAACTGATAGAAGTCATTACATTTTTAATCTTCTGCCAGTTGCTCTTTGCAAGCTTTATATACTTCTCATGATTGAAACTCAAATACGAGATGGGGCGCACCGCGCGTCGCATAGCGGTAAATAAACGAATTAGCGGCTAAAGTATGAACTATCTTTTTGTAAAGTTTTGAAATGTTGCACGCAGTAACATTTTTCATGAAATATTAAATAAATAATAATTTTGGATATAGATAAACATGCACATCAAATTCAATTATTAATATTAAACGATATCTCATAATTTTGTAATATTTTCAGCATACGCGGAAAGTGAAATGATTGCGCGTAAGGTTGTTGAAATATTGAAATAAGATTCCATTAATCTTCATACATATAATATTATAAAGTAAGATTTTATTGTAGGTTAGTGATATATACCAGTAATAGAATTATCCATTTATTATCTATTTAAGATGTAAAATAAAATAAAAAGAAAATATATATATGTATATATATATACATATCTTATATTTTCAGAAATAATAGTAAGGAGCTCGTTTTGTTTTAGTTTTATGGATTTTTTGCGGAATTCCATATTAAAGAAAAAAAAAGAGTTTGAACTATTCAATGATTGGTGAAAAAACGATTGAAAGCTGTTGAAAACCGATAGGGTTTCTTATTAAAAATAATATTAGGAGATTAAGTTTTTTTTCTGTCATGTTGAATATTAATAAAACGTTACGCGCAAGGTCCCTGGGATGTTAGTGGAATAAATTTAGACGAATTTTCGAGTTACTAAAAGTTAATGGCAGGTTTATTAATTTCCGTAGAATGTTATCATCTTACAATTTAAGGTGTAATTTCATTGGGATGTTAATGTGCCGTGAGGAATATAATATATGAATAATTACAGTTATCTCTAATTTTAATCTATAAATTAAGAATTTTCTTTGTTTAATAATAAATTGATGACATTATATATTATGGACTGTTTAAAAAATTTGGTATGAAAAAAAATTCTTTATTTTGCATTAAAATTTTGTTAATTATATTTTAGAGTTTAGTAAACAATTTTAATAAAAATTTAAATTGTATATAAATTAAAAATAGAATATATAATATTACACATTTTTAAGTATACTCTCAAAACATTAGCTGAGAATTTTAAATAATACTTAAATAAAAATTAAATTTTGTTTTATTAGAAACATACTTGTATAAATCTATCATACATCCATAACAGATGTCTAATGGACATCCATGATGGATTTATATACGACATCTACCATGGAGATAATATGGATTTCTATTAGAAATCTATACAATATCCATTGTGGAGATAGATGTCGCATGGAGTTATGGAGGGTATATGGACGTCCAATGGATGTCATGTTCCGTGTGGAAAACGAACAAATACGACAAAGAACTGGAGTTACAGATGCGATAGAGCGAATGGCTTACCTAAAGTGGAACTGGGCTGGGCATGTCGCAAGAATGCCCAACAAAAAATGGATCAAAAGAATTATGGTATGGCGACCCAGAGAACGCGCCTTCAGGAACAGAGGACGTCCGCCAACCCGGTGGACAGACGACATAAAGCGTATCTCTACAAATTGGATTCAGGACGCGCAAGACCGGAATAGATGGAGATTATTGAGAGAGGCCTATGTCCAGCAGTGGACAAGACAGGCTGAGTGATGATGATGATGGTGATCTTCGAAGATACAGGTTATCTTCTTTTCTAAGTTCTTTGTCCCTTTTTTATTGGTTTCACTTCTACAATGCAGTAAACAAAAGAGTATTTACTAGTTTAATATTTAGTGTATGTATTGTTGCGTCCCTGCGTGTCGTCTGTGGCGGTTATTCTTGAATCTGCTGTACCTGTCTCCGGGAGATCATCCCCAAACACATTGCTAAAGCCCGTATCAGACTACGCATTGAAGATTGAGATTCAAGATTCAAGATTGAAATTTGACCAATCAGGACAAAGAAATTTTAGTCCCTTTTGATCTGATTAATCAAATTCCAATCTTTAATCTTCAATTTTCAATTTTCAATGCGTAATCTGATACGGGCATAAGGGATGTTGTTAAACAACGGCAAACAGCTTGTGAGAAGAGCCGCCATCTTGGAGTCTCCCGATGGATGTCATTCCGGGCAGATATATTTGAGATTACGATTACCGATATTATCCGTTCTGTTTAATTGAGTTCTGTTATTATTAAAGTTCCTTTTGTTCCCTTTAAAAGAATGTTAATTATTTACGTCATGGTACGCGAGTGCCGGTTGTGTCGTGCGCGTTCGAAAAATATCGATTTCGATCCGCGGACGCAACATTTTGGGGGCTCGTCCGGGATACGACGGACTGTTTTGTGTATTTTAAAAGAAAAACGCGAGCTATGGCAATGGAGCAATAGGATTCAATAACGGAAGTTTTCACGCGAAAAAGAGTTCGTGCTTCGACGACGCTTTAAGATGCGGGGGTGATTACGATAATTACGGCCCCCTATTTGAAAGGTCGTTTCTGAAGACATTTTTGACGAGGAACACGGGAAAAACAGTAAAAAAAATTTCCGACCAATAGTTTTCGAGATATATCACTTTAAAATATTGGACATGATAATAAAACTTTATAAAAACGGACCCAACGATGTTGACCTTGACATATGTTGTCAAGATCATGATCCTGAGTAACTTTTCCTTATAACTTAATCGGCGGTCTCTTATAATTTTTGAGATATTTAAAGTTAAAGTTTAATTTGAAACGAAAATTTGGTTTGGGTTATATAACGTAACCCAAACTAAATTTTAGTTTTAAATCAGAAACAGGTTTGGGTTAGGTTATATCTTTCGGAAATGGAGCCCCCCCCGTAGGGGGGGGGCGGAACCCACTGCGTCCACGCATATACTTTACAACGCGAAGCGAGGTCCACCCCACCACAATTGTTGTGTGGGTGGGAAATGGATTGGATTAGATTCGAAAAAACGTAAACAACGCAAGACATTGGTAGTACATACGATTCTAAGCTACACATGGAAGATACTCGCGACAGTGATCTTCACAACATATGTCAAGGTCAAGGTCATTGGGTCCGTTTTGTAACGTTTTATTATCATGTCCAATACTTTAAATTTAAAGTGATATATCTCGAAAACTATTGGTCGGAAAATTTTTTTACTATTTTTTTCGTGTTTCTCTTCAAAAATGCTTTCAGAAACGACCTTTCAAATAGGGGGCCGTAGTTATCGTAATCGTGCCAAGATGCGATATCGGGGCCATTGTTGGAAACAATTACTCTTCAATCTGCAATGCGGGAAATTCGGAAGCTTCGTGAGGAGCGATTGCGGATGCGAGTTGAATTTGAATCGCAACTGCGTGAGCGGGACAGTGAGCTTCGCCGAATGGAGGAGATTTTCCGACAACGGCAAACACAGCTAAGTCCAACTAATAATAGAGATTCAGTAGCTCGAAGCCAAAATTCTTTTAGAGAAAATGAACTCGGTTATAAATTGAAACCTGACAATTATGATGGAAGTGTCCCTTTACACGAATTTTTGACATAATTCGATTTGATAGCGCGGCCAAATTTGTGGAATGATTCTTTTAAGACAGTAACATTAGCATCATGTTTGAGGAAAAAAACGCGTTCGGTTTTAGATGGAATATTCGAAATTGAAAATTTACGTTTCGAAGAGTTGAAGTCAAAATTAGAATTGCGTTTTGGGGAAGGGCATTTAGCTCAGACATATTACGCTATTTACAAATAAGAAACAAAAATATTTGAAAGATTTGGCAACTTTAGGCGCGGATTTAGAGAGATTGTCTCGTTTGGCATATCCTGAATGCTCACATGAGGTGAGGGATAAAATTGCTTGCGCGCAGTTTATCGCCGCGCTATCAGACGGATTTGTGAAACAAATTTTACAGCTGGAGAGTGTTTCTTCTTTAAAATTGGCCGTTAATAGAGCTATGTCTGTTAAAGTCATACAAGAAAATAGTTTTTCTAAAAATAAATATAATCAACAAGGAAATATTAATAAATTCAATAAATTTAATTTTAAACGAGGAAATGAAAAACGGGAAAAAGATTCTGATAAGAAAAATTTCGTAAAACGAAACAAATTCAATAATAAAGATCAAAAAAATAAATTCATACAAACAAACAAAGAATGTTGGCAGTGTGGTGCTCAGGGGTACTTCCGTTCAGAATGCCCGTCTTTACGGAAAACAAGGATTAGTCGAACTTCGCGGGGCAAGTTCGACTAACAAAATAAATGTCCCAAAAAGATTGTACAGTCGTTATTACTAAGTAAATGGAGTTAAGGGTCGGCAGGAGAGACAGTAGAGACCTCTCGCGGGAAGCCGTGAATTACGAATTCGCTTCTCCCGTATTACGGCCAAAAAATAAAGAGAATCATGTTAAACCTGTGATATTTGTAATCAGTAGGATCATCCGCAGTCCTGTACAAAGCTATTTTTTTGAAAAAAAGAGTTAAAATAATATTTTATAAGTTGACAAGAAAGGTACATACTAGGTACAGCTCATGGCGGATTAGGTGCAGTTAGCCATGAGCTGTATTTCATTTATTATAAATTTTTAAGAGCCAAAATGCAAAATTCGGCTCTGTACAGGACTGCATAATTATATAAAGAATTTATTAAAAAAAGTTTCATGAAGTAATATGACTTCTTCGATGTAAAATACGGAATAAGCGGATCTCACTAGATGTGTATCTAAGGAGCAGCTCATGGGGAAATTTCCGTGGTAACATATTGACTGTTTGACAAAGAGAGATGATTACGCCGTCTTTGTCTTTCTTTCATCGCATATGTGTAGCGTCCGTGAAAGCACACCGATATGTTGAGCACACGGAAGCGATTGTTGGGAGATAATGTCAGACAAGGAGCGACAATCGCATGCTATCCTTGTTCCTCTAGCGTATCGCTTTACGGCCAAAATATGGCCTGAACCTGAAAATGCTTTTTGGCCTCTCGTGGTAGAAAGCAGTAATGCAACATGACTAACGGGCGCCCATTCTTTGAGAATTTTATATTTACGTATATACATATATGCATATATATGATTAAATTATAGTTAAAATTATACGTGCAATTAAATATTGTATGATGATCAATAATAATATAGATAACAGAGTGAATAAATATACAATATGTAAGACACGGGTGTCTGTTAGACTTTGTGAGATTTGTTGCTTTGTTACTATCGATATTTCGTTTATCATATTAGCGGGATAGAGAAATAGCATGATAGTCAATTCTTGTTTGACATTACATTATCTTTTAACAGTCTTAATCGTAGACAATTATATTATATATTCATAGACAATTATATTATCTATCTTCAATTGTATCGATATCGTGTAAGCACATACGAGTACTGGTATATGAAAGCATATATATAAATAATACATGTAATGACGAAGTGCAAAATATTCAGTCTATCATGCAGTACACTCAAGTTCAATTCCACAGATATCTCAACAAAATTTTTTTATGTGTTTTGTTATTACATTTTATGTTTTGAGAATTATATTAAGAACAAAATTTGAAAATTTTGAAAATATGTTAATATTAATATATGTAATATATTTAATAATAATAAAATAAAATAATAATAGCTTTTCTCTCCTAGCTATTATTGGTTTATTACAAGATATATTAAATACATAAAATAAATTTTTTATACACATGTACAATTACAAAATGGTCAACATATTTTCAAAATTTTAATAATTATTCTAAATATAATTCTCACACAAAATGTAATAACATTTATATAACAAAAAATAAAAAAAAATTTTGTTAAGATGTCTGTGGAATTGAACTTGAGTCTACTGCGTGATAGATTGAACATTCTTGCACTGAGCCATCACATATTTCTTGTAAATGCTTTCATATTATCAGTATTTATGTAGCAGATATTTTTATACGATAATATCAATATAACCGAAAAAAAATCAAGATAGCATACTTGTCGGTCTATAAATTTGCAATTACTGAAAGATATAATGTAGCCAAGAATTAACAATCGTTCTCTCCTTGTCGCTCTATCGTGCTGACAATACATAAAGTATCGATGAAAAAGCAACAAGTACAAAAGCAATAAATTGCCAAGTCTAATAAGTGCCCGTGTTTTACATATTGTATATTAGTTTACTCTGTGAGTTATTATTTTACTGTTATTATATTTATCATCATACAATTTTTAATCATATATATAATTTTTAGATATGATTGATACATATATACGCATAAATGTGCATAAACAAATATAAAATTTACAAAAAGTGGGCGCTTGTTAGCTTAGTTGCATTACTGTTTTTTGCCACGAGAGGCCAAAAAGCATTTCCAGGCCGTATCTCGGCCGTAAAGCGATACGCTAGAGGAACAAGGATAGCATGATCGTTGATCCTTTTCTATCTTTCCTCCCCACGGTGCGTCCACGCGAGCAATGCAATCGTGTGTGTACGTATACGGACATACACCTCTACATAGAGATCGAGAATTTATTTCTCAGATTGGTAACCCTGAAGTCGGAGTTTCGCATTGTCACCGCGCGAGGTCTCCAATATCAATTCGGAGTTTGGCCGTCACTCCTGCCGACCCTTAAGAAAAATTCTTTTTATTACAAGGGTATGTTAGATGGTGAAAATTGTATGTTTAAAATAGATACGGGCTCCGATGTTTCAATTTTAAATGAAAGCTTGGTTAGGGGGCCAAAGCAACAATATGAAATAAATGGATATAATTTAAAATATCCAACGGGAGAGACTGTTTCAGTAAAATATAAAGTTATTGTTGGAATAGAATTAGGAAAGTATTCTTTGGATGTTCCGAGGCTAGTTGCTAATATTTCGGATGATTGTATATTAGGAATTGATTTTCTTGAGATGATTGATTTGGACAAAGCTTTTGAATCTAAATTCGGGAATTTTGAGTATCATAGAGATATTGAGTTTCCATGTTTGCGAGTGATTTTTGAAGAGAAAGTTCCTTGTTTCTTGGAAACATTTTTTGAAGAAAACCTAAATATAAAACCTAAAAACCTAAATATGACTCAAAGGGATGTTTTCGCTAAATTCTTGAATGAATTTCAAGATGTGTTTTCGAAAGATTTAAATGCAGGAAACTGTGAAGATTTAGAGCATATCATTAACGTAAAAGATTCCGATCCTATTAAACAGGCTCCTCGAAGAGTTCCCAGACATCTTAGAGAAGAAGTAAATCAGATTATTCAGGAAATGAAGTTGCAAGATGTAATTGAAGAATCTCAAAATCCGTGGACTTCTCCTGTAGTACTAGTTAAGAAGGATGGATCATTAAGATTTTGTGTGGACTATAAGAAGTTGAATGCGGTCACAATCAAGGATTCTTATCCACTACCACGTATTGAAGATATTTTGGACCAGTTATCAGGGAATTCCTGGTTTTCCACTCTAGATTTGAAGAATGGATATTGGCAAATAAAACTTTCTTCTGAGGATAAGGAAAAGACGGTTTTCCGTAGGAAATGGTTTATGGCAATTTACATCATGCCATTTGGCTTATGCAATGCTCCAGCTACTTTTGAGCGTCTAATGGAAAAAGTTCTTCGAGATATTTTATCTAAAATCTGTTTGGTATATCTTGATGATGGTATTATTTTTAGCAAATCTTTAAATGATGGCTAATCTAAAGAAGGTTTTTCTTCGCTTACGTATGGCAAACTTGAAAATTAATCCCAAAAAGTGTTCTCTCTTTGGAAGCGAGGTGAAATATCTAGGACATATTGTGTCCAAACAAGGAATCACTACAGATCCCAAGAAAATCACTGCTATGAAGGACTGGCCTATTCCTCAAAATAAGAAACAGATTCGAAGTTTTCTAGGATTTTGTTCCTACTATAAAAAATTTGTGAAAGGTTTTTCTTTGATAGCAAAACCTCTGTTTATGCTCACTGAGAATCAGGTCACATTTGAATGGTCTCAATCTTGCCAACAAGCATCTGAAGAGTTGAAACAAAAATTGATTTCTTCACCAATTTCATCTCTTCCTATGGAAAAGGAAGAGTTTATCTTTGAGACTGATGCTTCGAATCATGGAATTGGAGCAGTTTTATCGCAAGTTCAGGATGGAACTGAAAAAGTTATTGCCTATTTCAGCCGAATCTTAAGTAAAATAGAAAGGGATTATTGGCTATTATGGAATCACTGAAGTCTTTTCATCATTATTTATATGGAAGGAAATTCTTAATTCGGACGGATCATGTTTCACTTCGATGGTTGATGTCCTTTAAGGATTTAGAAGGTCAATTAGCCCGATGGTTAGAAAGATTGCAGCAATATATATTTGAAATTATTCATCGGAAGGGACAACTACATCAAAATGCTAATGGGCTGTCAAGACGTCCTTGTGCGGAATTAGATTGTTTATTGTACAAAAATAGAATTGAAAGAGAATTTGATTGCTCGAACCGTTTTAGGAGAAGATTATTTAGAAGAATGGCGGAAAAAACAATCGGAGGATCCAATTATTTCGATTTTCTTACGAGGAAAGGAATCAGGAATACGTCCTCCTCGACAAGAAATTGCCATGCAGGATATTTCGGCAAAAATATATTAGTCCTATTGGGATGCGTTAGTTTTGAAGAATGGTGTTCTATTTAAAAAGTGGGAGTCTTCAAATTCAAAATCTATTATTTTTCAGATTATTGTCCCTAGGAATTGCATAAATCAAATATTGGAAGTAGCCCATGATTCCTCGTCCGGTGGACATTTTGGGGTTAATAAAACGTTGGAGAAGATCCGGAAACGTTTTTATTGGGCTACATGTAAATATGATGTGAAAGATTGGTGTCGTTCGTGTAAAATTTGTGCGAGACAAGGTCCTTCAGGAAAAGGAAAATTTCCGTTACAAATTTATAATGTAGGTTCTCCATTTGAAAGGGTTCAGATGGATATACTTGGTCCTCTTTCTATTATTTCAATTGATAATCGATATTTATTGGTTGTAATCGACTATTTTACCAAATGGGTTGAAGCTCTTCCATTAAAGAACATTAGAGCTGATACGATAGCAGAAGCTTTTGTAAAGCAAGTAATTTCTCGTCATGGGGTTCCTTTAGAAATCCACACAGATCAAGGGAAAAACTTCAAGTCAAGAATTTTTTAGGAAATGACACGTCTATTAGGGATAAAGAAAACTAGGACGATAGCTCTACATCCTCAATCTGAGATGTTGAATGTCATCATCAAACAATTTTAAATTATTTAACTAAATTTATTTCAGAGAACCAGAAAGATTGGGATAGTTGGATTTCTATGTATTTAATGGCTTATCGATCTTCAAAACATGAAGCCACAGGTGTTCCCCGGCTGAATTGTATTTTGCACGGGATTTAAGATTGCCATTGGATTTGTTGCGAGAAAATCCTCCAGAGCAAGAGAGGGAGAGTTCTATCGGCAGTTATATTTGGAAGTTGAAAGGAAAGTTAGAAGATATTCATAACAATGCTAGGCAACGTTTAAATTTTCAATCACTCCGATCTAAGACGCGTTATGATCAGAAGGCTAGGCAAATTCATTTCGATGTCGGTCAGAATGTATGGTTTTATAATCCTCGAAGATTTAAGGGGAAAGCACCTACATTACAAAATAATTAGGAAGGTCCTTATAAAATAATTAGAAAACTTAGCGATGTTGTATTCGGAATTTGAAAATCGAGCAGGCATAAAAATAAAATAGTCGATGCTGATAGATTGGCCCCATTTCATGAAAGACAGAAATCGTATTAGGAAAGTTTTCGGAGCCCAAGTTTAAATAATAATGATAATTATATTTTACTGTTCTCAATTTTAAGTAAATATTCTGGCGTGTGTTTATTTTCTTTGCTTGTATTTAGGGAAAAATTTCTTGGAGTATCAATGAAAGGAGAGAAGAGGAGAGGAGAGTTCTACGAGAAGAGACAGAGTTGTAAGAAAGAAAAGAATTCTTTTGATAGAAAACTGCCTCACCCGCCGTTTTCCCGTCGGGTCGTAAAGCGAATGCCGAGGCAGGAACTTGAGGAGTTCTCTTTTGAGGACGTTGGGTCCACGGTAGATACCCCCTCTCTTGTCCGAAGATTCACTCCCTTATTTTGAGATGCGGCAGCATTGGATATTTCCGGAAATAAGACGAAGAACAGAGGACAATTAATACAATTTCAAGATTTATCGAAGTCGATTGGGATCTGGATATTGACGGTGCTTGGTAACCTGCAGCAGCAGCTCAGGGTAGAACAGGAAACCGTTTTGGTACCGTGGAATCGACGGAGGATATTCTTGTCAGGATGACGATGAAGCGGGTTCGATGGCAGTATCCTGTATATTCCTGAAGGATGTGATTAGGACCGGCAAATAATGGCGCTCGGTAACCTGTAGCTTGTAGCAGCAGCTCAGGATAGAGCAGGAAGCCATTAAGGCACCCTAGTGTCAACGCCTTGGAAGAAAAGGACAACGGTCAAGCCATTCAATTTAGAAAAGCCCTTCTACCATTGATTGTCGGGACGACAATCTTGAAGAAGGGAAGTAGTGTTGCATCCCTGCATATATATATACAGGGTGAGGCATCTAAGACAGGCCACCCGAATAACTCCCACAGTTTTGGAGATAGGAGAAAATGTTTGAAATAAAAGTTGTATCGAGGGGGAAATCTTGTGGAAGTGAACATTTTTTTTTAGGTGGAGGCGCTTAGGAGATTTGAAGGGCATCTTCATTTTTTTAAATGGAACCACCCTAATTTTTTTATACAAATCGATTCTTCGCAATATTTGGCACAAAAAATTATAAGGGTAAGATGGCCAAAAAGTGAATAGTTTACAAAATATTTTGTACTTTATTTTGATATAATTTTACATAAACTAAAATATTTCGTAAAATATTCATGTTTACATTCGTGTCCTCTCTGGTGTTATCGCTTATACGGATCGTATAATGTAAATAAACATTCAATCACCTTGTACACTTTTTTTATAGTTATTATTATAGAAATATTTTATAGTTTATGTAAAATTATATCAAAATAAAGTACAAAATATTTCGTGAACTATTCACTTTTTGGCCATCTTACCTTTATAATTTTTTGTGCCAAATATTGCGAGGAATCGATTTGTATAAAAAAATTAAGGTAATTCCATTTAAAAAAATAGATGACCTTCAAATCTTCTAAGCGCCTCCACCTAAAAAAAATGTTCACTTCCACAAGATTTCCCCTCGATACCATACAACTTTTATTTCAAACATTTTTTCCTATTTCCAAAACTGTGGGAGTTATTCGGGTGGCTTGTCTTAGATGCCTCACCCTGTATATACAGGGTGTCCCATTTTAATTATGCACCCCGATTAACATCGCAGAAAGTGGTCGAATGAAAAAATGTTTTAGACAAAAGTTGTTAGGTTTTGAGGGGGCTACATGATAAAAATATGGACTTGACCTTGAGTGACCTTTTCAAGGTGAGGTCAATGTGATCGATGTTTTCTTAAATGGAACCCCCTTTTTTTATTGCATATTCTTGTAGCTTATCTCGAGAGCTTTTCAAAACACTATAATAAAGTATTTTTTCATTAAGTACTTTTTGAGTTATTTTATATTTTAATCTGACATATTTTGATATAAAAAATAAAATATCTTGTAAAATATTTAGTTTTTGATAATCTTACCGTAATATTTTTATATACAGAATAATGAGACAAATCAATTAGTATTAAAAAAATAATTGTTTTTAAGAAAAAGTATGTAATTATTTACAATGTATTTTTTTAAACAATTATTTGTTTTTTTTACACTGATTGAGTTGTCTCATTATTCTGTACATAAAAGTATTACGGTAAGATTATCGAAAAGTAAATATTTTACCATATATTTTATTTGTTATATCAAAATATGTCAGATTAAAATATAAAATAACTCAAAAAGTACTTAATGAAAAAATACTTTATTATAGTGTTTTGGAAAGCTCTCGAGGTAAGCTACAAGAATATGTAATAAAAAATGGGGAGTTCCATTTAAGAAAACATCGATCACATTGACCTCACCTTGGAAAGGTCACTCAAGGTCAAGTTCATATTTTTATCATGTGGCCTCCTCGAAACCATGCAACTTTTGTTTGAAACATTTTTGTCTATCGGGCTCAGTTTTCGAGATATTCGCGTGGATTGATTAAAATGGTCCACCCTGTATATACCCAGTAAGCAAAATGCGCGCAATATGCCAGCAGATTGGCAACAGATTTCCTCAGCTCTTGCTAGCAATTTGGCATCTGTTATGTCCGCATTAGGCTAATGATCTGCCAGCAGAGCCTGCTCACAGAATCTGAGAGCAGATTGGCAGCAGAAACCGAGCAGGATCTGCTAACATGATTTGACGTCAGATTGATGGCAGAAACCGAGCAGGACCTGCGCGCGCGCAAACTGACGGCAGATTGGTAGCAGAAACCGAGCAGAATCTGCAACTTTTGGCCATTCATATAAAATGGTGCATTTAAATGAATTTAAAGGATCTCAAACCCAAGTGGCAAAATAACGGTGAATTTTGGTCACAAAATGATCAATTAGATGTCCTAAGCTGGGTCTCATAAAATCCGAAAATGGCGTCAATAGTTGATATATCACATTGACAAGACGTCATTTTCTGACATTTGTATTAATAACATATAAATATATAATATTAATAACATATATTAATGTAATATATATAGAAAAATTTAAATAATTTATAAAATTAAAGATTTATATATGGAATTTAATTTCTATTTTATATCTAAGTAGATAATAACGATTTTCATTTATTCGGTCAATTTCTGTTCGAATAAGTGAAAATCGGACGTTTACTTGTCCGATTTTCCAAAAATTAGTTTAATATCTGAATTCCCCTGTATGGGAATCGTATCAGAAATTAAACTGATAAAAATAATTAAAATGTCATTAATCGCATTTTGCAGGCTTTATATACGCTCATGACAAGAACTTGAATACGGGTATAGAAAGTAAATAGTGCGCCGCATAGCGGTAAGCAAATAAACTATACTATTTCAATAAATTATATAAATGGCTAAAAGCTGCAAATTCTGCTCGGTTTCTGCTGCCAATTTGCCATCAGATTGCGCGCGCGCAGATCTTGCTTGGTTTCTGCCGACAATCTGATGTCAAGTCAAGTTAGCAGATCCTGCTCGATTTCTGCTACCAATCTGCCGTCAAATTGCACGCGCGCAGATCCTGCTCGGTTTTTGCTATCAATCTGCCATCAGATTGCGCGCGCGCAGATCTTGCTCGGTTTTTGCAACCAATCTGACGTCAAGTCATGTTAGTAAATCTTGCTCGTTTTCTGCTATCAGATTCTGTGAGCATACTCTGCTTTGTTTTTGGCACCAATCTGTCGATTTAATCTGAAATAACAACTTCTGTACCAAATTTGTATCCTTTTTGCTAACAATAATTGATAGCAGGCACTTGGCATGATTTGCTGTCGACAGACTTGGCTATCTGGGTAAATACTCAAATTAATAATAAATAAAAATCTATAGAAATCTACGATGTCCCTATTAATGTCATTTTAAAAAAATGTCCGTATGACTGACACCCGATAATTGCTAGTCCCTTTGACAGTGACCAGATCACTACCAGTCCCAGTGCCAGTCTCGCTGCGCCCGAAAAGAGGTTGGAGTAGTTCGTAGGTGAGTGTCAGTTATGCGTACTTGTAACGTGTTTCTTGCCCCGTATACTGATGGCAGTCTGACGGACAAACCAGAAAATATTGTTCCTATTGCTGTCAGCGTTAATTATAATAATTTAACATAAAATATCACTTATTTCACACATTATTTCATTAAAATGATTCTTATATAGCTTATTAATCCATTTTACATAATCAATGTAGGTTATATAATAAAATTATTGCCCTTTCTTTAGTACGACTTTTGCATCGTCTTTTATTTATGTAGTCGCATTTTTGATATTCAAACTTAATGTTCTGTTTTTAATATTAATTTTTAAATATTAAGTAAAAACAAATACATGCCATTTTTTGTTTTTATATAAATTAAAGTATTGATCTAATAATAAAATTTTTTGTGAACATATTTGTTTACAAATTTATTTTTTATCAAGTAAAATAAATAAAACGGCAGTTATAGGGACACTGGCAGTAATTGAGACATCTACCCTATAGTTGAAGTTTTATATAAGCTGCTACCTTCTTCCCAGTTCGTCTTTAAAGGAAGCAGATCTTGTGCTGACAATCTGATCTTTCTATCATTAAAAATACTCAATGCTTTAAGAAAAGAAAATACATCAACTATATTCTTAGATAACAAATTGGCATATACATACATACATAGGGTGTCCTATTTAAATGGAAACAGCTGTATATCTCTTAAACTTGACATTGTATAAAAAAATGTTCCAGACAAAATTTATAGGGTTTTAAATAGAAAAAATTATCAATTGATAATCTTGAATTTTACTGAAGTCATTTTTCAAGATCATGTGAAAGTCAACCAATTTTTTATTTTTAAATGAAACAACTTAAGTTTATTTTAAAAATCGATTTCTTGTAATATTCTGCGTAAAAATTATGAAGATTGAATTGCCAAAAAATGAATATTTAGATATTTTATACTTTAATTTCACATAATTTTACATAAACTATGAAATATCTCATAAAATATTCATTTTTCGATTATCATATCTCAATACTTTTATGCACAAAATGACAGAAATCAATTGGTGTAACAAAAACACATCTGATTTTGAGAAAAAATATGTAGTTGTCCATTACTTTTTCTTAAATATAACTATGTGTTTTCTTTACACCAACTGATTCCTTTCATTATTTTATATGCATAGAAGTATTGAGGTAAGATCATTGAAAAATGAATATTTTGCGAGATATTTCATAGTTTATGTAAAATTATGTGAAATTAAAGTATAAAATATCTTGTAAACTATTCAATTTTTATCTGTTCTTACAACTTTCTACATCGAATATTGTGAGGAATCGATTTATAGAAACAACTTAAGAGTTGTTCTTTATTTTTAAAAACTAGACTGACTTTCACATGACCTGGAATAATGACCTTAGTTAAAAATTTAAGATGATTTTTTTTCTATCTCAAAACTCTAAATTTTGTCTGAAACTAAATATAATATATAAAAAGGCAATTAGAGCCACGCGCGGTAAATAGTGCGCACAATGTTAATAATTAATATAAATTAATATAGATTAATATAAATTCAAATGACGTACGTTTCGACCCTTTATTTGGGTCATCTTCAGCGCAAAGAAATTAATTAAACTGACGCAACTTAACGCAACATGATATAAACGGACGTAAAAAGAAAGTAAGAGCTCAAAATCTCTCGTCATCTTCGCATTCCACAATGATGATGCATCCTTCGTGTAGTAGTGAAGGTGGCTTAACGGTTGTTATGTAAATTAGACTTCGGATTAAAAATTCTCAAGTCTATCCATACTGGGCCTGTTAATTGCGTAGGAAGATGTGAGAGACTCGCACAAATTTAAATAATACAAAAGTACAAAGTTGAAACTCACGGCCAAAATTCACGTTCCACATATTGAATGATGGTATACTAATAAAGTTAAGATTAATAAAACGTAAGACTAACTCACTAGCTATTCGGCTGCGAAATGACAACGATCAAACATAATACGGCGACAAGAAACTGATCAAAAAATAATAACTGTCATAACAATAATAAAAAGAAAATTAACAAACAATGTATGTCATAATAATAAAAGTCGGAATAATAAAGTCAAAGTAAAAAATGATAAGTAAAACAACAAGATACAAAAAACATAAATGTAAGAATGGTAAACAATCACGCAAATAAAAATAAAGGGAATACGTTAAAAATATAAAATTAATATAATAACCAAGAATTTGTCACTAAATTATGTCATTACATTAAATAAAAGCCAAAATCAAATCCTGGGAAGCTTACCAAGCACCGTAAGATACATATCAGGAAGAGTTTCCGTGTCCATCTGCAAATTCAAGCCGTTCTTCTGCCTTTTTATGTAAAGAATTTCAGAAATTAATCGCCTGCGTAATTGAGGTTCGGTGTCTAAGACTCTGACCCCATCCCAATCAAAATTATGGTTGAAATTTATTCTATGTTCGGTAATCACTGAGTGGTTGCTCGTATTTCTCCTGATATGATTTTTATGCTCTGTAATACGTGTATTCAATTGTCGTTTTGTCTGACCAACATAAGAGGCATCACAATCATTACAGTCAATTTTGTATATGACATTTTGACGGGCCATCAAAGGACAAGGGTCTTTATGTACTTTTATCAGAGAATTCAATTTATTAAGACTCTGATAAGATAGCTTAACGTTTAAATCACCCGTGATTTTTTCAAATTGTTCAGATATCACAGGAACATACGGAATTGTAAAAAATGAAACATTCTCTTTTTCTCGTGTAGTATTTTCCGAATTATAACTAGTCCTGTGAAGCAGATATTTTAGGCGTTCATGTAAAACGCGGAAAATAAAATTTATTGGATAGCCGTTATCCAACAATATTTCGATGATCAATTTAAAATTATCCTGATGAAAGCGAGGGTGTGATAACAAAAAGACCCTGTCGATAAGACCAATTATGGTGTCCCTTTTTTGACAGAGGGGATGGTTAGAACGGAAATGCAAATATCTACCGGAAAACGTAGGCTTACGGTACCAGTCGAAAATCAAGCAGTCACCCTCAACGATCATGGTGATGTCCAACAAATTCAGTCTATTCTTCTCTCCAATCTCAACAGTCAACTGTAATCTCGGATGGAAAGCATTAAAAGTCTGTAGGGTGTGGTTAAGAGAGGAAGCGGGAACCGCATGGGCGACATCATCGACATATCTAACATAAAACGGGGGAGTAAACTTAAGAGATTCAAGGGCTCGTGTTTCTAAATCTTGTAGCACGATGTCGGCAATAATAGGAGAAAGAGGAGAACCCATGGGCGTACCGAAAGTTTGTTTATAAAAAATCCCATTGAATGTAAAAAAGGTAGAGTCTAAAATCATTCTGACTGCAATAAGAAATTCCGATTTAGGAATATTACAATTCCCGGAAATATGTTCCCATCTTGTTGAGACACTGTGGATTGCCATCTCAATTGGAACGTTGGTGAATAATGAAATTACATCTAACGATATTAATAAAAAATGCGTCAGTTTAATTAATTTCTTTGCGCTGAAGATGACCCAAATAAAGGGTCGAAACGTACGTCATTTGAATTTATATTAATCTATATTAATTATATTAATTATTAACATTGTGCGCACTATTTACCGCGCGTGGCTCTAATTGCCTTTTTATATATTATATTTAATTTTATTATCGAGAGCCTCTACTTATTTGTCTGAAACATTTATTTTTACGATATTAAATTTAGGAGAAAATCCTTTTAGCCCGTCAATCATGAACACCCTGACATGTATGTATATAAAACTTACAAATAACTTTTAAATAAATAATGAGTGACCGTTGAAATTTTTTTGAGGTTACTCAAGGTGATGAACTTGACAATATATATCAAGGTTAAAGTCATCGGATCCGGATCCCCTTTTGTCAATGTTTATCGAAAACGTGTCGCTTATTTTCAACTATAATATTTCATTTACAAAAAAGAATTTCAATTTCTTCTTTTATAAAAAATAAGAAAAATAATATATATCTTTCTTCAATTATTATTTTAAATGTGTAATACACAAATGATTCACATTTGTGTGCGCGTTTAAATTAATATTGTTTAAAATATCAAATATGTAAAGCAATATTTATTGCTCTCTCTTAAAAAATATAAATATCTCTCTTAAAAAAAGAACTTTTCATATTCTAAAATGGTAAACCTTGATATTAGCGCCGACCTCACGGATTTCAATGACTGACATATGTTGTCAAGGACATGGCTCTGAGTAACTCGCAAAAAATTTTAGCCGTCGTTCGTTGTTTATTACAAAGCTATTAACAATTAAATGATATGATAAAAACACGTATTAAATGCGGTAATCTGAACTTCTCCATGCATGAGCGTTATATATTTAAGTATTTAATTATATATTTAAGTTATTAATTGTATATTTAAGTAATTGCATGGGCGGGGCGGGGCTTTAGGATTAAACCAAATTTTAGTTTTAAATCAGAAATAAGTTTGGGTTAGGTTATATCTTCTGGAAGTGGAGCCCTCTGTAGGGGGGAGAGGGGGGAGGGCAGAACCCACTGCATCCACCTTACAACGCGAAGTGAGGTCCACTCCCAAAATTCTTGTGTGGGTGGGAAAGTGTATACTTATGTTGCAAGCATCGGTTGGTCACTATCTTCAATTGTTAATAACTTTGTAATAAATAGCGAACGACGGTTAAATTTTTTTGCAAGTTGTTCAGAGCCATCCTTGACAACATATGTCAAGGTCATTGAAATTGGTGAGATCAGCACTAATATCAAGGTTTACCTTTAAAAATTAGGCTATTTTCAAACTGCTAATAAAACTCGGCAAAAAATCATCATAGACAAACAATTAAAAAAGTATTATGAAGCTTGAAGTTTCAACTTTAACTTTATATGCTATCAGTAACTACAAAAAAAAAATTTTTATCTTTCTTGTTTTGTGTTTTAAAAAAAAACACATTGTTTTGTTTCTTAAAATTAAGTATTTTTTATATTCTGCAGTTTGATAAAAAAACTCCTTTCAAAAAATTTAAATTCCATAAACTACATTTTGCCTACAAAAAAAAACGTAAAAAAATTTAAAAAAAGCGTTTTGTTGGCAAATGTAGTTTATGGAACTTAAATTTTTGAAGAAATTTTTTTATCGAGCTGCAGAGTATCAAAAATACATAATTTTAAGAAACAAAACAATGTGTTCTTTTTTAAAGCACCGAATAAAGAAGATAATTTTTTTTTAATTACCGATAGCATGTTAAGTTAAAGTTGAAACTTCAAGTTTTATAATACTTTTTTAATTTTTTGTCTACGATGACTTCCCCGAGTTTCAGCAGTTTAAAAATAGCCCAACTTTTAGCGTATAAAAAGTGTTCTCTATTTTTTTTTTTTTTTAGTAGTGCATATCTAAAGCTCATCAAAGAGGATCACTTAGGTAGTATTGTTATCAATTTGACAAGTATATGGCGAACTTGGAGAACTGGATAAAATCCTGTAGGCTAAAAGTCTCTCACAGGGCTGTTCTATTTTATAAGCTCCTTTCGGTAAATATGCAGGTTACATCTCACCGATTTAGCCGCCACTTAAATATGTTGTAGGAGGGAGTGTTCTGAGTAATTCCCCGCAAGAATCAAGTGATGGTCGGCATTGGTTTAGGAGATATAACAAATTAAAGTTGCACAGTTTTAATGCTATTCTTTATGTATTATAAGAAGAAATAGGTTTGGGTTAGGTTATATCTTCCGGAAGTGGAGCCGTCCGTAGGTGGGGCAGAACCCACTGCGTCCACGCATACACTTTTTCATCCACACAACAATTGTGTAATGGACCTCACTTCGCGTTGTAAAGTATATGCATAGGCACAGTTGGTTCCGCTCCCCCCCCCCCTATGGGGGGCTCCACTTCCGGAAGATATAACCTAATCCAAATCTATTTTCAGTTTTAAAAGTAAAGTTGAAGACATGACTCAGAAACTCATGTAATCGCAATGTTAAAAGCTGTTAACGAACTGCGAGAAATAAGTGAAACCAATTATTGACAAAATATCTATGACCATGTACCTATCCCATAAATGTAAACAAACACTTTTCTATGTCTACCTTACAACAAATAACAATGTACACAAACTTCACTTTTCCTAATATTACTTTATAATACCTGAGAAGAAGCATTAAAATTGTAAAACTTTAATTTGTTATATCTCCTAAACCAACGCCGATCGCCACTTGATTCTTACGGGGATTACTCAGAACACTTCCCCCTACAACATATCTAAGTGGCGATTAAATCGGTGAGATGTGACCTTTTATGCATATTTACCCTCTTTTCTTTATATGCTGCTGTGTATCCAATATTGAACGCAAAGGTTTTAAAACCGCAAAATGATATAATATCTAGATAATATCACAATTTTCTGTAACTTTCTTTCTGTATCAATTAATTTACTACGAATCAACAAGTCATTATCTACTTATAATGCATCGATATATTCAAAGTACTTGGTTTAAAGTTGTGAAAACTAAGTATTTTTAATAATTACAGGTTTCTTCTATAAATGACAGATTTTTATACATATATTGATTTCGATATATAAACATAATTTCAATATACGATTTATATATGATTTCAACGTGCACGATTATGATAATTACGGCCCCCTATTTGAAAGGTCGTTTCTGAAAGCATTTTTGAAGAGAAACACGAGAAAAATAGTAAAAAAATTTTCCGACCAATAGTTTTCGAGATATATCACTTTAAAGTATTGGACATGATAATAAAACGTTACAAAACGGACCCAATGACCTTGACCTTGACATATGTTGTGAAGATCACTGTCGCGAGTATCTTCCATGTGTAACTTAGAATCGTATGTATTACCAATGTCTTGCGTTGTTTACATTTTTTCGAATCTAACCCAATCCATCTCCCACCCATACAACAATTATGGGGTGGACCTCGCTTCGCGTTGTAAAGTATATATGTGGACGCAGTGGGTTTCGCCCCCCCCCCCTACGGGGGGCTCCACTTCCGAAAGATATAACCTAACCCAAACCTGTTTCTGATTTAAAACTAAAATTTGGTTTGGGTTACGTTATATAACCCAAACCAAATTTTCGTTTCGAATTAAACTTTAACTTTATATCTCAAAAATTATAAGAGACCGCCGATTAAGTTATAAGGAAAAGTTACTCAGGATCATGATCTTGACAACATATGTCAAGGTCAACATCGTTGGGTCTGTTTTTATAAAGTTTTATTATCATGTCCAATATTTTAAAGTGATATATCTCGAAAACTATTGGTCGGAAATTTTTTTTACTATTTTTCCCGTGTTCCTAGTCAAAAATGTCTTCAGAAACGACCTTTCAAATAGGGGGCCGTAATTATCGTAATCACCCCTTTCAACGGAATCAGCATTAAGAATTCGTCTAACAAGGGAATATATGGAAATGTTCTTTGATTTGAATGGGCTTCAAATATATTATAGAACAATTTTAAAAATAAATATGTATCTTTTTTTAAAATGAGCATTATCATGTATTCAAAAGTTTAAATAACTTCTCAAAAATAATTGAGTATATGTGATTTCGAGCGAATATCAGCGAAATAATAAAATATATAAAAATGTTTCTTGTAATACTCTTTATAATTATACGTTAGATTTTTTACCGAAAATGTGATATTTTTCAAAATATTCTCACTCCACATTAAAAATTTCATGAATTTCGAATGTTTTGTAAGGCCAAAAATTAAAGAGCGCTTTACTTCAAATTTATTCATATATGATAATATGACTTTCCGAAATCGCATTTTTGGAAAATGAGTTTCACAGATCGCTTTTTACGATGCTATATGCGTCACGTATCTGTGCCGCACTTATGCTGTGCATTATTTGATAACATATAGCTTGTTTGATATTATATTTTATATTATAAAGCAACAAAACAAAAATAGATGTTTCTAATTGCATATATACATGTAATGTGCTAGAAAATATTATAATAAATAATGTGTATATAAAAGAATAGTAAAGGTTTTTTTTTTTAAATAAAATTATATAAAAAAATTATATAAATATTTAAAGATATTGATTAAATAAATGCTTAAAGGCATCTAAAGAATGAAGAAAGAAAGAAAAATACATTTTATTCTGAGATAAAATCTATTTAGTTCTTCGTTAAAACACACAAAAAGTTATAAAATTTATTTATCAATAAGAAGTAAAAAATGAAAAGTAAAATATAGCAAAGATAAATAAAGCTAATATACAATAAATAGGATATTAAAAAAGTATCACATTTTCAAAAAATCTAATGTATAGTTATAAAGAGCATTATAAGAACCATAAAATTTTTTTATTTAAAACATGTTTTTTTATATACTTAATTGTTTCGTCAATATGCTTAAAATCACATATACCGAATTATTTTCGAGATTATTTCAACCTCTAAACACATGAAAATCCTCTTATAAAAAAAATACAAAATCTCTTATTTTTGAGCTGCTCTGTAATACATATATTCAAAGTCCATCCAAATTGAAAAAAGCTCTTCTATATATTTCTTTTAGGTTTGAGATTTAAATATTTCTTCAATTGGAAGGACCAAATCGACCACATTGAAAAATTTACATTCTATAGAGATTTTTAACTGTCGTATATAGTGTGGGAAGCAGATTCTAGGTTATTACCAATTTTATGGTCCGCTTTTTAATATCAGAGAATTATATAGATTATAATTGTTTCATATTTTTTCCACAAGTTATCTCCTCAATAACCGAAACTAAATTGTATTCATTTAAAGATTTAAGAATTACCCTACGAAACTTTTTTCCCATCAAGTTTGTTTTAGGAGAAAAAAACGTATCTGCTTGAAAAATAAAATTTTTAGATGCTATCTGAGTATTAAAAATATCTAAATGTAAATGATCTATTAAATTTTTCGTTGGAAAATATATTAATTGCTCATGATAATATCCATACAGTCAGATAGAACTGATGAAACTATCTTACTTCAATGTTACAGGGACATGTGGTTGACAAAAACAGATTTCTAGAAACTGGGCCTCTTTTTATTCTTTGTATTCTTAATATTTCTCATCAATAGCTTTTCAACGCTCAATATTTTTGCAATAGTGTAAACTTAATTGCCAAATAATACAGATATTAAATTCAAAAATTTCCTTTTCCTTTACGGATAGCTCGAAAATGCTTAGATATTCTTTCACAGATTCTCAATAATATCAAAGGGTGAATTCATTTCTCTACAATTTTCTCAAATCTGTCAATTCCTCTTATCAATTTCTTTCTGAGACAATAACTATACTGAAAAATGATTTAAAAATTTTATTCTCTGTAAGTCTCGAGCTTTTCTGACTCCAAGTTAATTATTTCCGCCTTAAATAGTTCTTTTTGTTAATAAAAAAATTCATATTTAATTTTATATATCAAAAAGAAAGCAAAATTACTTTAGAAAACAAGGAAAATATTTAAGTTTGTATAGATATCCAGTCATTGTGGCATCTCAAGTAATGAACTGACAAATCAAAAGACAAAAAAAATCACTATGCAGAGCATTAATACCTAAATCAGGATGTCATCAAGAAAGGCTAAAAAAATTTTTTTTTTTGGGAGATAATTTATATGAAGAATTATATTACTGATATTATAGTATGTTTGAGTACTATAGCATATTTTATTTTAATAATTTCTTTACCCGAAAAAAAAAAAAACAAAAAACATGATTGTACAAACTTTGTCTTAGCACAAAAGACATGGAACAGATTAAGATATTCCTTGATAATCTACCTTGATAAAAAAAAAACCTATTTAGATTTAATATTTTTAATTTGTCACTTCATCTCCGAAATATGTTAATCACGCCTTTAGAACTGTTCGAGATTTACTTTACAGAGAGGAAATCTGACTAAGACTCTTGTAAAACATTACAACTTTCTCGTGATGCTAATTGAGTCCAGATTAATTGATTTAGAATCAGAAAAAGTCACATACATTCTAAAGACATTATTAAAAATGTAGACATCAGTTATCTATGGTTACGACACCTCTCTTTGATACCTCTGAAAAATTCTTAAAATACAAATTAATTTTAGAAGTTAATTCTGTTTTAAAGCTCTGAATAAATTGTTATTTAATTTTTCTTTTTTTTAAGAATAATTTTCTTTTATTTCCTGTACAATTTGTGATTTTTTCCTATTGTTTTTGCTTTAAGAATTAAATTCAAAAACTTTGCTAGTTCAGTTTAGCTACAAATAGTAAACTAACAATTTTAAATCATCTCCAATGATTAAATGTTTTTATTTTATATCTTATTTATATATGCATGCGTGTGGATATATGCACGTATGTGTGTACGTGTATATTGTCTTTCTCCTCATTAAATGATAAAACTTTTAATCATATAGTTTTAATATAATCGCTTCATGTATTAGTCTAGATCTGTAAGCTATATTCAACAAATGTATCTTTGTAAGTGCAACATTACTAAAAATATTATTTTAAAAAGTATATATATGTTACTTTAAATAAATTTTAATTGTTATACCTATTCTCACATGTGTGTGATAAAAAGAAAACTCACATTACTCACATAATACATCACAGTAATACATCCTACAGAAAATTTCTTTCCAATAGATAATCAGTTAGTATTTTCTGTAAAATTTTTCTTTAGCCTAAGCAATGGGATATTGTTATATACACAAGATATGAGATATTATAAACAGATAAAGCTGGATAAAGCTGGCCTCTTAAGATTAAAGCTCATGTATACTCTATGTATTCAAGTAAAAAAAGAATACACACAATCTATATTTATTATGTCTATGGTTATCTCAGCATGTCTGTTATATCAGCATAGCAAAACGAATATTGCAATACGCAGTATTGCAGCTTCTATTGATATAGAGTAAATTCTATTTCTTTCTCTCAATAATCAATCAGATAACTTGAGACGACCACAACTTGCAGCTTTAGATATATAGTACACACGGAAGTTTTTTTTGCTATATTCTTCTACTTTCAAGTTTAATCACAATACTCACTTTACGAATTGATACGCTATAAATCGACTAAAAATCACAGGCGCAAAATCGTTAATCAGATGTCATATGTCGATGATAATATAAAATTTTAATTTACAAATTAGATTTCAACATGTAAGTAAAAAATCAATTCAATCATTAATTAAATTTCAGCACATTAACAATAATTTAATTAAATCACCGATTAAATTTCTTTGTATATTTAATAGCAAATTAAATTCTGGCATGTTAAATTAAAAAATTCTTGCATATTGACAAAGTCAATTAATTGTTCATGCATATTGATAAAGTCAGTAAAAATAGAGTTTTATATATAAGCAAAAAATTATTTAAGTTACAAAATAAATTAATAATATGCATTAGTAATGTATTAATATAGTCACGAATTATATTCTACATTACCTTCCCAAAACTTAATCAAGCGACATATTAAATTTATTGCATGTTAACAGAAATTGAATTAATCTGCAATATTAATTTAAACATATGTTTGTGATTTTTTTTACATATGAAATATTAATTAAGTTTTGAATTGTATATATGTATGTGTGTATATCACATACACACACACACACACACGCGCGCGCGCGCGCGTACACACATATACGTACATACGTATATGTGTGTATATGTATGTATACGTATGTATGTAAGTAGTATGTATATATATGTATGTATGTATTAACATCAGGAGCGACATTTGGTGCAGGTGTCTCTTTGCACAAAGAGCAAAATAGAAGAGGAAAAAAAATCACACGGCTGTACCTCACGAGAGACCCTGCGGCGTGAAGCAGATCTTCTCCAGTTCGCCGGTTGATGAACTGACTGGCGATTCAGCTCGGTCGTCCTGCTCGGTCGCTAGTTGTTCGCTGTAGTAATGGGGCGTGCTGAGATAATCGATGAGTCGACGGGGTAATGGCAAGGTCGGGATCAAGTCCCTACGCACCATCTTCAGGATGACGAATCTGCAAGTGTGCTGCAGACTCTGTACTTGCTTGAATCGCGATACCGGATGGAGCAGTTGCACTCGCATCGGACCCAGAACTGGCCGCCGGTGCAGGAAGAAAAGATACCGACCGCTACGTGAATGCTCAACTGCATTCTCGATGAAGTCAACAATAGTATGTGACTTAAATTTTGTGCAGCTACCAAAACTGAAATTACCTGCTTATCGAAAGAAATGAATTTGATAAAAGCGTACATATTTCATATGATAGTCCTGAATCCTATACATAGTACGATTAAACTTACCCTGATCGTGTTCTATCCTTACATGTCGCACACAACTGTTAAGTCTGAATGATAAAGAAAAAATATAATGATCGTCGCTACTGTCCCGTACAATAAACGAGCCATCTGGCTCGTTAGATAGTATTTTCTCCGCCGCTTCGCCGGATATAGGTCCCCAGTACCATCCATACTATTTTGAAAAACGATTTTATATTATATAATACCTGCTAATTCTTTAAATACCAAATATAAATCGACGAATAAAACAAATAAAAATAAACGTACATCTTTTACTTTTTCGATACTGGCGGCAAAATCCATACTCGTGTCCTCTGCGATATCTTCTTCGAGTCGTGCGGCGGGCGACAAAACTTGCTGTTGTATCAAGCTCGGAGATTCGCACTTAGGTGTCATTGCTGTAAGAGCCTCTTCTGCTTGCTCCACATTTACCTGACTATTACTCTTGGGCAGAGGTGGCAACGCGCGCTTGAAGAACGGCAGTTTTTGCGCGGACGGTTCCATCTCGGATGGAGCAGTGTTATTGTTATTTGCATGCTGATCCGAATCAACACTCTCTTCCTCTTCGACGATCTCTCCCTGTACGATGCTGTTGCGTTTCTCCACAAAATGATCCGGCGAACCCAGTCGCCGAAACCGAAAAATATTGCAAAGTGTTTGCTTAAGATTTAGCGAGAAATTACGCTGACTTTTCTTTATCTTCTCCCGCTCGGACTCGCTCTTCTCCTTATGCGATTCATCGCGTGTCTTCTTATGCCTAATGCTGACAAACGCGTTCCTCTTGTGTTTCTTCACATTATTAGAATTATTGTTATGATTGTTATTATTATTGTTATGATGATGAATCATCAGTCCATTACTGGTACTCTTGTTGGATACCGGTGTGTCCGTGGACGAATCCGTATGCATATTACTGTTATACCTATTATTAAATAGTTAATTTGACAATAACTATGAACATTTAACTTAAAATATGTAAAAGCAAACGTAATCAAACAGCTCACAATAAAAACTAGTTATTTTCCAGACAAAAATGTTTCTTTGCCTAACTTATCAATAGAAATTATATGTTGTGTGTGTGCACTTACCTATTATTATTTATACTGAGGGGTTTGGCTGTCGCGGCAAGATGCACTGGTGTATGGCCTAGTAGCGGCGTTTTGTCTCGTTTGATCTTGTTCTCGCTAGAGTCGCTCGAGCTTGAATATAACGTCTGTAGATACTGTCGCACTTCGTGTAGAGTCATATGGATCGGTTCGCCAATATTGTGTGCGTGTCCATTCGATGTTTTAATATTGTGACGTCCGGAAGTGCCTGGTACACTATGCCGTTTGCCACCACCACTACCTGGGTTACCCTCATTACAACAGACATCAGCCAGCAAGCGTTGAGATTTAATAACGTGCGTGATGGCGCGGGACTTGCCGCAATAGTGGCGTGCTTGCTGGATATGCGCCTCCAACTCACTCTGCGAACTCGCGGAAACGTTTCGCCGTCTCTTGCGATGATGCCGGTGTCGTTTGGGCCTTTGTGGTGTCCGCAAATCGTGCAGCGGTCGTACCATGTCGATAGGCACCGTGTAAATATCCGAATCAAACGGCACATTGTACATATCACTTATTTCGCTTGTGGTCAATACATCATGCGACATGGCGGATGTGATAAAGCTGCTGTCGTCGGCTTTGTGGCCAAGTCCAGAGGTATTAATGGAATTATGTGAACTAGATAGTCTCGACGAAGCCAATGAGCAGCGCGAGTTCGGCCGATTCAGTGTATTGTACGGAGTAATAGTGATGGTAGCAGCACCCTGACATACTGGTGGTGTCATTAGGTCCCATATGCGTTTAGAATTGGTCTGTTGAGCCCGTGTTATCACTGAAATCGGATTCATAGTAGGCGCAATTCTTCCTTCCGGCCAGGAGATGCGACAAGAGATCACTAGCGCCTCATCTACTGCTGATTGTACTAGGCTCTCAGCATAATCGTCGAACCAGCATGATATTCTATGTCTCATCAATCGTGCATAGTTCACAATTGGTGCTGACAAAGATTCCGAATCTGGTGGCGACGGACTGTCCTGAAACTCTGGTGGTGGCTTGATTGCTACATCAACCACTTCAACCTCCAATTTGCCGTCTGTGTCACCCCAGCCTGGACCCTTCTTCAATGTGTTGAAATTCTCACTGCACATGCCATCCGAATAATCAAAAGAATCTTGTGATAGAGACTTACTTTCTATATCGCTTTCTTGCATCTGAAATTTTATTTCATTTCAAGAGTTGTACGTCAGGAAAGTATTCATGTTTGTAACTTGGGATCAAAGGAGAAATGCATGTATACTACCTCCATCGCAAGATGGGCTCGAACAGAATCACTAGATATCGAACCTCCTAGGCCACTGCTACCAAGATCACTGAGAGGTCCAGCGCTTAGTGAACATGACGGCGGAGAGTCCATTTCAGATTTTTTTTACTTCAACTATGCGCTGGAAAGACTATAGTAGCCAGGATTTTTGATATTTCCATATTATTCTCTAAAATTTAATATTATAATTGTTAATATATTGAAATATATTTTTTATTTTGAAAATATCTTTAAATTAATATTAAATGCCTAACCTGATAAAAAGTATCACAGGCAATATATAACTGCCTTATGATTCTTATATTTATATACTGACTTGTACTCTGCGCATGGTCCATTATGAGTAAGAAATTGCAATGACATTCTAAAGCAACACAGTTGACAACCCTACAACAAAAACATGATAGTACAATTTGTGAATTTTAAGTGAGTGTAATATCATAATTTTAGATGTAAGTCATGAAAGTCAAAGATTTCATAATTTGTTTTGCCTATGATTAACCCCAATTTAGAGATTTCAATTCTAATTTATAAATCTTTAAAATATATATGTGCATTAGCATATAAACGAACAATAAAATTTACATTTTTTATAAACATATTAACAAAAATCTTTTATAAATATATCAACACACAAATTTTTCGCGGTATCTTCCGAGACAAGTTGACATCTCTAACCAAGTCTGTCAGTTCGACAACAGTGGATGTCGATTCTCTCACCGCGTATTTGATTAAATGCGGCTATTTTATCAGTATCAGTCACAATCCAGAAAGAAATAAAATGCTAAAATTTATCCTTAAAGGCATAAATGACAAACCGGCCGCAGAGAGTATAGTCTCAAGCAGTCTCCGACAAGAATTAGAATGAAAGATTGACAGACTTGCGTTGTGATTCGCATCGCATGTCTCGGGAAGAGGTCGAGACTTTTGCCCGGGTCAAGTTCGACGTGGGAGAGGTAAGTGGACGATGACACATATAGCAATTACCTATGCGCTGAATTGGCCGCGACGCGTATGCGATCCAAATCTCGCCGACGTCGTCGTACGAAGACACGCTACTCATGATTGTCGCATGACGCGCGCAAAGCTCATGCCGGGACCAATCGATATTTGTGAGTTAACGCGGAGCAGCCTGGGCCTTATATCACCTTGTAACATGATCGGCATTAAGAGTCGGCAGGAGTAGAGATCCTTAAGCCCGTGTCACACTACGCATTGCGGACGCAGGTCGGATTTGGATTACGGACTGCGAATCCTCAATCATCCAATCAGATCCTTGGCTACTTCGTTCTGATTGGATGGATGACGATTCGCAGTCCGTACTCCAAATCCGATCCGAGTCCGCAATGCGCAGTGTGACACGGGCTTTAAGCCCGTATCAGACTACGTATTGAAGATTGAAATTTGACCAATCAGGATAAAAGGAACTAAAATTTTCTTGTCCTGATTGGTCAAATTTCAATCTCAATGCATAGTCTGATACGGGCTTTAAGCCCGTATAAAGCCCGTATCAGACTACGCATTGAAAATTGAGATTCAAGATTCAAGATTGAAATCAGGACAAAGAAATTTTAGTCCCTTTTGTTCTGATTAGGCAAATTTCAATCTTGAATCTTGAATCTTCAATTTTCAATGCGTAGTCTGATACGGGCTCAGACTGCGCATTGAATATTGAGATTGAAGATTCAAGATTGAAATTTGACTAATCAAAACAAAAGGGACTAAAATTTCTTTGTTCTGATTTCAATCTTGAATTTTGAATCTCAATTTTCAATGCGTAGCCTGGGGCCATATTCTTGAAAAATATCGCATAAGATATTTATCATTGCGCAGTTATTTTCCGATATATTTTAGCTGCGCAATGACAAATATCGTATGCGATATTTTTCAAGAATATGGTCCCTGATACGTTTCCTAATCTGGGAGTCGATTGTGTATCTTTGAAACAAAGTGAAAATTACAAAAGTGAACAGATTTACTAGATTTCGACAAATGAAATCGTAGATACTCTAGTGAATTTACTCACTTGACCAACCACAGTCGATTATTTCAAGAATATTCTCGGAATAATCGACTGTGGTTGGTCAATATCGCGGGCATAATTGTCCGTCAAAACAACAAAAAACAAACAGTCTCGGCCATCGTGTTTTGCGTGTTATCTAATTTTATGTATTCTAATTTTCCAAAGTGAGATTATATGAAATTGTGAAAACTTGTGCAAAGTAAAGTATGTATTTTACTTCAGACTATGTAATTTATTTCCTAATGTAACCTCAAAATTAAGGCCCTGCGCACAATAGAAAAAATATTAGAAATAAGAATAAAATATTAAATATCAGGAGGAGCAATTTGGAATTATTTTACTTCAAACAAGGAAACGGAATGGATTCATTATTTCTAATTTATATTTTTTTGTTTCATTATGCGTTTCTATTCCTAATATTTTCTCTATTGTGTGCAGGGCCTAAGTCCAATGATTTTTTGTTTTAAATCAAATTAGGTGAATTAAAAAATGTCTAATAGTTGCAGTGCCGGTTATTGCACGAATACAAATAAAAAAGGTTTTCAGATGTGTCGATTTCCTAAGGATTCAGAAAAAAGTGGATCCAGAATATGAATCGTATAGATTGAATTCCAACTTCAGGGAGTCGATTATGTATCTTTGAAACGAAGTGATAATTACAAAAGTGAATAGATTTACTAGATTTCGAAAATGAAATTGTAAATACTCTAGTGAATTTACTCACTTTTGTAATTTTTATATCGTTTCAAGCTTAGAATATATGTATATAAATGGAAGAGGAATGCCTATTGTTCTCGAAAGAAAAACGTGTCCGGAGGAAGTGAGAAAGAAAATCATAATTGTCTCTCTCTTGTGAGTAACTGCTCAAAAGTGCGCATTCGCGGCTTACGTTTGTTTGGCCCAATGAAAAATAAAGTTACATTAGTTACATGTGTGTGTACTCAAAAATATGTATATGTACAAACACGATGCTTGTATGTGTCAGCAAATGGCGACTATCAAGCAGTTATTCACAAGAGAATAGCAACCCATACACCACAGAAAGGTTGCAGATATATTGCAGAATAATTTCATTGAAACATTGCAATATTGCAAATTGATTGCGAAATATTGCTGCACCATTACTGCAAGATTGCGGCAACGTTAACATGTCCGCTTTTTGTAATATTGCAATGTAACATTGCAGTAATCATCCCATACAGCACTGAAGCTTGCAACAACTTTGCTGCAACATTGCAATATTGCATATTGCAGTGTAATGTTGCAAAAATATTGCAAAGACATTATTTTACAATATAACTTTAGCAATGTTACAGCAACATTCCGAAAATATTACAAAAAAAGTATTCGATAATTGCTAGTTCATTCGTTTACCGCTATGCGGCGCATGTTGCGCTATCTATTCCGCATTTAATTTTTAGTCACGATGATTATACAGGGTGTCCCATAATTCGCGGATCACCCACCATGTGCAGGTAGAGCACATGAAACCGAGAAGAAAAGTCCTTTACCATTTTGCGATTTTCGTAATAATTATTAAGAAATTAATTTAGAAAGATGGGCCAATCACAAGCGCGCGGCGAGAAGAGACTTCCTACTCAGGCGTTGCTAGGGGCGCGGCGAAGCGGTGGGAGGGGCGCTGTATATGGCTACGTACGAGCGAACGCTGAAGCCGCGCATCTCGAACTATTCTCTCTCTCTCTCTCTCTTTCTCTCTCTCTCTCACTCTCTTTCTCTTTCTCGCGCGCGCGGTATAGGAAGCAGAGTTGGGCAAAAATTAAATTAACAATTACAAATTTCAATTACAATGTAATTCTTAATGCAATTAATAATTACATTTTATAATCGTTAATTATTGCAAACAATGTAATTGGGAGGGAGGGAGGGAGGGAGGGAGGGAGGGAGGGAGGGAGGGAGGGAGGGAGGAGGGAGGGAGGGAGGGAGGGAGGGAGGGAGGGAGGGAGAGGAGGGAGGGAGAGGAGAGGAGAGGAGAGGAGAGGGAGAGGGAGAGGGAGAGGGAGAGGGAGAGGGAGAGGGAGAGGGAGAGGGAGAGGGAGAGGGAGAGGGAGAGGGAGAGGGAGAGGGAGAGGGAGAGGGAGAGGGAGAGGGAGAGGGAGAGGGAGAGGGAGAGGGAGAGGGAGAGGGAGAGGAGAGGGAGAGGGAGAGGGAGAGGGAGAGGGAGAGGGAGAGGGAGAGGGAGAGGGAGAGGGAGAGGGAGAGGGAGAGGGAGAGGGAGAGGGAGAGGGAGAGGGAGAGGGAGAGGGAGAGGAGAGGGAGAGGGAGAGGGAGAGGGAGAGGGAGAGGGAGAGGGAGAGGGAGAGGGAGAGGGAGAGGGAGAGGGAGAGGGAGAGGGAGAGGGAGAGGGAGAGGGAGAGGGAGAGGGAGAGGGAGAGGGAGAGGGAGAGGGAGAGGGAGAGGGAGAGGGAGAGGGAGAGGGAGAGGGAGAGGGAGAGGGAGAGGGAGAGGGAGAGAGGAGAGGGAGAGGGAGAGGGAGAGGGAGAGGAGAGAGAGAGAGAGAGAGAGAGAGAGGAGAGAGAGAGAGAGGAGAGAGAGAGAGAGAGAGAGAGAGAGAGATTCGTGGCTTCAGCGTTCGCTTGTACGTAGCCGTATACAGCGCCCCTCCCATCGCTTCGCCGCGCACCTAGCAACGCCTGAGTAGGAAGTCTCTTCTCGCCGCGCGCTTGTGATTGGCCCATCTTTTTAAATGAATTTCTTAATAATTATTACGAAAATCGCAAAATGGTAAAGGACTTTTCTTCTCGGTTTCATGTGCTCTACCTGCACATGGCAGGTGATCCGCGAATTATGGGACACCCTGTATAAAGTTTACAAAGAGCGGCTAGTAAGATTAGAGATATAATAAATATTTTTATTAGTTTAAGTTGTATTATATGACCCCAACACAGGGGACTCAGACATTGGGCTAAAAATTCTTTTAATAGTTTCCATTCTTATATAAAATAAAAAATTTGATAATAATTTTCTAATATGCAAGATACTTCAGATTTTAATAAATAAATTTTAAGATTATATACAGACAAGAGAGATGTGAAAATCTCGTTGTATGCGTAAATCCAGCACGATCTTTTTGCATCCGGATATCTGAATATTTCGGATACAAAGAGATTGTAAATTTACACAATTGCAAATTCAGTTTTTTCTTATTTCTCTTAGATATTCTCTGTCACTGAAGAAAGTCGAATGTGCACCCAAAAATTTACATTTTATAATTTTGTTATTATAATACAGAAAATCTATATACACACTAGATCCTGACTCTTATAGGCCTAATTTCTTATTATTTTTTTTATATGTAAGTATATTATTGTCGATAAATATACATAAAGTATTATTGCTTATATATTATATTGCTATGTTGCTGCAATATTATATTGCAATATTTCTGTAGGCGGACATTTTATTGTTGCTGCAATATCATAACAACATTGCAGCAATATTTTGCAATGTTTCTGCAATGTTGCAATCTTGCAGAAAAATGTTGCTGCAATGTTGTTACAATTTTGCGGTGCTGTATGGGATACAATGTAACATACTTGTAGTATAATGCAATGCATTAATACTGTGTAATTGTATTTATAATAATATAATATATACGGATGTTTTTCATCTTAACATTTATATGTTTTCTAAGCTGTCTTACATCTGTAGTTACAAATATACAATATATATCAAATATGACAAAATATACATAATATGACAAAAACACATAATTAAACATAATAACATAATTAAATAAATTTAAATAATTTAATTCATAAAAGTTAAAATTTTATTTATATAGATATTAGATTCTATTTTACATCTTATGTAGAAAACCGGATAATTAACGGATAATTTTAACCTTTTCGAACATTTATCTATTCGATTTCAGAACAATTAGTTCGATATCTGTATTCCTTGTGTTGGGGCCAAATAAATTAAACTGATAAAAATAGTTATTGTACCCTTGATCGTACTAGTCGCTCTTTGCAAGCTTTATATAATCATTATGACTTTAATTTAAATGCGGGATAGATAACGTAACGCGCACCGCATAGCGGTAAATGAACAAAGTAGCGAATACTGTTTTTTGTAATGTTTTTGGAATGTTGCTGTAATATTTTCATGAAATATTACAATTACATGTTCCAATAATATCTCAATAATATTACATTGCAACTTGCAAGATTGTAACCCACACGGAACAAAAACCTCTAATGGATGTCCAGTAGACGTCCATCATGGAGATTCGAAACCTCTATTAGATGTCCATGTAATCTCCTACAGACATCTACTAGACATCCACAATTCCGCATTTCTTACTTCCATTCGACATCCATTAGACGTATTCATAGATGTCACATGGACGTCATATGATATAATCATGGATATTTCATGGAGCTTTGATGGATGAATAATAGCCTTCAAGGCACACCAATATTCCAATAAAGTCACATCTTAAATTGTAAGACGGTAACATTCCACGGAGATTAATAAACCTGCCATCAACTTCCCAGCGACATGAAAATGTTCGTCCAAACACTCCAAACTCATTCCATTAACATCCCAGAGACTTTGCGCGTAACGTTGTATTAATATTCATACAACATGCCACAAAACTCCTAATATTATTTTCATAAGGAACTTTTGCAAAAAAAATATTATGTTGCCAAAAATTGATTAAACACTTACTTTTTCAATAGCTTTCAATCATTTTTTCACTAATAATTGAATAGTTCAAACTTTTTTCTTTTTATATAGAATCCCGCAGAAAATCCGAAAAATTAAATAAAAGGAGCTTTTTATTAGTATGTTTCTGGAAATATAAGATATGTGTATATATATATATATTATTTTACATCTTAAGTAGACAATAAATGGATAATTTTAACTTTTTCGGACATTTATCCGCCCGATTTTTAAGAAAAAATCAGTCCAATATCTGAATTCCCTATGTTGGGATTGTATCAGAAATTAAACTGATAGAAGTCATTACATTTTTAATCTTCTGCCAGTTGCTCTTTGCAAGCTTTATATACTTCTCATGATTGAAACTCAAATACGAGATGGGGCGCACCGCGCGTCGCATAGCGGTAAATAAACGAATTAGCGGCTAAAGTATGAACTATCTTTTTGTAAAGTTTTGAAATGTTGCACGCAGTAACATTTTTCATGAAATATTAAATAAATAATAATTTTGGATATAGATAAACATGCACATCAAATTCAATTATTAATATTAAACGATATTTCATAATTTTGTAATATTTTCAGGATACGCGAAAAATGATTGCGCGTAAGGTTGTTGAAATATTGAAATAAGATTCCATTAATCTTCATACATATAATATTATAAAGTAAGATTTTATTGTAGGTTAGTGATATATACCAGTAATACAGTTACCCATTTATTATCTATTTAAGATGTAAAATAAAATAAAAAGAAAATATGTATATATATATATATATATATATATATATATATATATATATATACATATCTTATATTTTCAGAAATAATAGTAAGGAGCTCGTTTTGCTTTAATTTTATGGATTTTTTGCGGAATTCCATATTAAAGAAAAAAAAGAGTTTGAATTATTCAATGATTGGTGAAAAAAAGATTGAAAGCTGTTGAAAACCGATAGTGTTTAATCGATTTTTGAAAATATAATATTTTTTTGGAAGGGTTTCTTATTAAAAATAATATTAGGAGATTAAGTTTTTTTCTGGCATGTTGGATGAATATTAATAAAACGTTACGCGCAAGGTTCCTGGGATGTTAATGGAATAAATTTAGACGAATTTTCAAGTTACTAAAAGTTAATGGCAGGTTTATTAATTTCCGTAGAATGTTACCATCTTACAATTTAAGGTGTAATTTCATTGGGATGTTGATGTGCTGTGAGGAATATAATATGAGTAATTACAGTTATCTCTAATTTTAAATTAAGAATTTTTTTTGTTTAATAATAAATTGATGACATTATATATGTCATGTTATCATTATATATATCATATGGACTGTTTAAAAAATTTGATATGAAAAAAAATTCTTTATTTTGCATTAAAGTTTTGTTAATTATATTTTAGTTTAGTAAAAAATTTTAATAAAAATTTAAATTGCACATAAATTAAAAATTGAATATATATTAGGTGTACAAATAAGTTTCCGCCGTTTGACAAAAGTTGGCGCCACCAGTAAGTTATGGTTAAAATTGTCAGATGTAAAACGTTCTTATCGTAAGATTGGACATCAGTCAATAACATAACCTTAAAATATTAGTGATTTTTTATCAGTATAATATATTCTTTTGTGTGCGAAAATGTCGAGTTTTGAGCCGAATAAGCGTCATTTGCGGGAACTTTTGATTTACTTCTTCAATTTGAAGAAATCTGCAGCTGAGGCGTATCGATTGCTTGTAGAAGCATATGGTGAGACTGCCTTAAGTGAGAGAAGTTGTCGTGAGTGGTTTCAAAAGTTTAAGAACGGTGAATTTGACATCGAAGACAAAGAACGTAGCGGAAGGCCGAAAGTGTATGAAGACGCGGAATTGGAAGCATTATTGGATCAAGATTCGTGCCAAACGCAAGAAGAACTTGCACTTACATTGGGAGTGACTCAACAAGCAATTTCACATCGGTTGAAATCATTGGGATTGATTCAAAAACAAGGAAATTGGGTTCCATATGAACTGACGCCGAGAAACGTTGAACGCCGATTGTTCACATGTGAAATGCTGCTTGCCAGGCATAAACGAAAGGGTTTTCTGCACCGTATAGTCACTGGTGATGAAAAATGGATCCACTATGATAATCCAAAAAGGAAGAAATCATGGGGACCACCTGGCCATGCTTCAACATCTACAGTTAAGCCAAATATTCATGGAAAAAAACTCTTGTTATGCATTTGGTGGGATCAGCTTGGTGTCGTGTATTATGAGTTGCTCAAACCGAACGAAACCGTTACTGGGGCTGTCTACCGAACACAATTGATGAGATTGAGTCGAGCACTCAAGGAAAAGCGCGCCCACTACTCCAGACACGACAAAGTTATTCTCCTGCATGATAATGCTCGTCCACATGTTGCGGCGCCGGTCAAAACCTATTTGGAAACACTCAATTGGGAAGTTTTACCCCACCCGCCGTATTCACCAGACATTGCTTCTTCTGATTTCCACATGTTTAGATCGATGGCGCATGGCCTGTCTGAGCAACACTTCACATCATATGAAGATACCAAAAATTGGGTCGATTCGTGGATAGCCTCAAAAGATGAAGCATTCTTCCGACGCGGTATCCGTATGCTGCCAGAAAGATGGGAAAAAGTAGTGGCAAGCGATGGACAATACTTCAAATAAAACATTAGGTTCCGTTCTTTCACAATAAATGCCCAATTTTTGATAAAAAACGGCGGAAACTTATTTGTACACCTAATAATATTACACATTTTTAAGTATACTCTCAAAACATTATCTGAGAATTTTAAATAATACTTAAATAAAAATTAAATTTTGTTTTATTAGAAACATACTTGTATAAATCTATCATACTTCCATAACAGATGTCTAATGGACATCCATGATGGATTTATATACGACATCTACCATGGAGATAATATGGATTTCTATTAGAAATCTATACAATATCCACTGTGATGATAGATGTCGCATGGAGTTATGGAGGTTATATGGACGTCCAATGGATGTCATGTTCCGTGTGGGAACATTACTGCTATATAATTGCAATGTTCTGTGCTGTATGGGAACCACGATTTTCTTTTTCACTTCCTCCGGACATATTTCAGCCTGCTATTTCTCTTCTATTTATATATGTTCTAAGATTTTGTGGCGTCCCGTCATTTTTCAAAACCATATTTTAACTAATAATTAAGTACCGCATCTATTTCTGCATTATGCCTATGGAATATAGAACAATTATTTAACCATTTACTCTTATTTCCGTTATTAATCAATTTCACTAATTGCTTATTGTTCTAGTTCCATATGGTTATTTAACTTAGAAATTAACTATATTTTAGTTTTTTTAATAGTAATAATCGATTGCGCAAGGAATTGAAGATTCCTTGGACCGACCAATCAGAAGGCTTTATTTAGAACTAGGCAGTTGCGCAGTAGTAACTTTCTGGAACTGACCGGCGGTTACTTTAAGAACAGGCTCGCGAGCGAACTTTAACATAATCAGCGATACTAATACTTAACTTTAAGATTTTAATTAATTATGTATAAATATATAATAAGTATCTTTGCGTAAACGCGAAGAATATAATTAAAATAAATAAAATAAGGAATATACGCACCACTCTTTATGGAATCATAAAATGCGCGCAATAATAATTTGTTAAAAACATTTTTCTTACACCCTTTGCAAATAATTATCAACTTTCAATAATATCCGAATTTTAATTATAAAATAAAGAACAATAATTTGATAATTTCATGATAACTAATTAAAAACAAATTATTTCATAAAAGGAGCACTACTATACGATGTACTATCACTACACTATGGCCGGTATTCATAGTCAGTTCTTATTTCAAGACCGTCTTATATAGTGTATTCGATTTGTTGACTCTACCCGACTCTGGGTCGAGTCGGACTCGACTCAGAGTCGGGTGGAGTCAACAAATCTAATACGCTATGAGTTTCAAACCGAACTTGAGATCTGACTCGACTCGACCCAGAGTCGGGTAGACTCAACAAATCGAATACGCTATTAATATGTAATGTCTTAAGATGCTAATACGGCTCTGTGATTGGTTTAGGACATCTTAAGATTGTGCTTAAGACACTAGTCAGCCACGTCTGTTCTAACAGATATTGTCAAGTGCTTGCTACAAATTATTATCGTCAGCAAAAAGGCTAGGTACAAGAGTTGTTATTACCGATTAAGCTGGCAGATTGCCGGCAAGAACCAAGCAAAGCTTGCTAACATAACTAGACAGCAAATTGGCGGCAGAAACCGAGCAAAGCTTGCTGACATGACTGACATCAGATTGTCGGCAAAAACTGAGCAAGATCTGGAGTGCGCAATCTGATGGCAAATTGGCAGCAAAAACCGAACAGAATCTGCAGCTTATTACAACCCACTCGGCATGTAATATTTCTGATACATTGCTGCATATTCCATTTGAAATATTACACCTTTCAACAATATTACAGAAATATTTCACGACTGTTTCTGCAACATTTCTGCAATGTTTCAATGTCCGCAATCATTTCAAATGCAACCTTGCTAAAAGATTTCAGCAATATTTTGGTAATATTACTGAAATATTTCCGAAACATATCCCAAGTAGCAAACTGACGTCATAATGACGGTAAATTTTGGTCACAAAATGACCACTTAGGCATCCTAAGTTAGGTCTCATAAGACCCGAAAATGATGTCGATATGTCACATCCATGAAACGTCATTTTCTGATGTTTGTTTGACGGCAAAACTAAAATCAATTACAGTTATAATATGTAATAACATACATTAATGTGATATATATTATAGATAAATTTAAATAATTTAATTTATATGGAAGTTAATTTCTATTTTATATTTTAAGCAGATAATAACGAACGATTTTCACTGATTCGGACAGAAATTGTCCGAATAAGTGAAAATCGAACATTTATTTGTCCGATTTTCTAAAAATCAGTTCAATATCTGAATTTCCCGGTATGGAAATCGCATCAGAAAGTAAACTGATAAAAATAATTACAATATTATTAACCGCATTTTGCAGGCTTTATATACGATCATGACAAAAATTTGAATACGGGTATAGATAGTGAATAGCGCACCGCATAGCGGTAAGCAAATAAACTATAATCTTAATACTAGTTACAAAAGGACTTTCTGAAAGATTTCAGAAATATTGCAAATGCAATATTTTAAGAAACATGATGCAGGTACATTTCTGAAATATTTCGGATGCAAAGTTACAATTGAAATATTAATGAAATATTTCTGTACCATTTCCGAACATTATAGTATTTCAGCAATATTACATGCCAAGTGGGAAAGTATTATAAAATAGTTCAGTCGCTTATCGCTATGCGGCGCGTTATTTATTATCTATACCCGTATTCAAATTCTTGCCATGAGTGTATATAAAGCCTGCAAAATGCTAATAATATTATAATATATATATTTCTATCAGTTCAATTTTTGACGCAATTCTTATACAGGAAATTCAGATATTGAACTGATTTTTGGCAAATCGGACAGATAATTGTTCGATTTTTACTTATTCGAACAATTTCTGTCCAAAAAGATCTTTAATTTTATAAATTAAATTATTTAAATTTACCTATATGTTTTAACACATTAATATATGATTTTATATAATGTCTAATTATCTAATGGTCATTTTATGACCAAAACTTACCATCATTTTGTTACTTAGGGTTGAGATTTAAATCCATTTAAATATACTATTTTGTATGAATGGCCAAAAGCTGCAGAATTTGTTCGGTTTTTGCTGACAATCTGCTGTCAGATTGTCTTGCGCAGATCTTGCTCGATTTTTGCCACCAATTTGACGTCAAATACCGTCAAATTACCAAGTTTTGAGCAAATTTGATGCCAATTTGGCAACAATTTGTTATCAAGTTGCTTACTGGGACGGTCTTAAATATAAGAACTGACTATGAATACTGGCCTATGAATTAATATGCTTGGTAGTAGCTTTAGCCATGCGATTGCGAATAGTCTATAGATTTAAGAAACCTACATTTATGGAATCATGGATTACATAATACATATATAACAATTTAACAATTTATCTGGAATAACTCCTTTCAGTCATGAAATACTAAAACTTGAATTTCCAAATTAATTACCAGACATGAAACAAATTTAACAAGTGATTCCATAAAATTAATAGTATTAGTGTAGCTTTTCATATTATTTTATAGCTTTTTTCCATGTTATACTATAGTTTTTCTTATTATACTATAGTTTTTCCATATTATACTATAGTTTTCATATTATACTATAGTTTTCATATTATACTATAGTTTTCATATTATACTATAGTTTTCATACTATAGTTTTAACATTGTAAAACTATCCGAAATGAAAGGACAGCAAGCGATAAGCAGGTGCGCAGATCCGCGGCGGCTCCGATAGATCCGCGACGTAGACGCCAAAAACAAACAATCGATAAGGACTTACTGCTAATCGATAGGCAATACTTAGAAATAGTTTCATCATAGATTTCCGTAGAAGACCTTCACCTTAATGAATTTCTAGAACGCAAACTAAATTCCCAGAACGATCTGCACACGATCCGTAACGTTCTTTCTTCTCAATGATATATATAATATAAGATGCAGATTTTCACCCACAGTCAGTCCCGCCGATCATTTCAATACAAACCGCGTATCTTTCATCTTCATTATACTGTCAGTCTCGCATTAGATTCATAAGCTCAAGTTGTGTAAAAGTCCGGAATAAAGATTTTGAGCATACACCTATCTACGTCAATTCAGCCTATCTCATCCATAATCGAGGTCTTTGCAGATGAGAAGGAAAGGCTTATGTCGAATTCGATTGGACGCACTAGTGCGCACTAGTGCGCACTGAGTGCGCACTCTTTCAGTATTTAGTATTCGGTTGGCTTGCCCTGTACTGGTTCAGAATTTTATGTATATTCGGTTGATAGTGCACTAAAAATATGTGCTAGTGAAAACGTGTTCGACTGAACTGCATTATCCCAGTGCAGTGTTATTTGTACGTTCGATTGAAATACATTGCACTAGTGCAGAAGGCACTGAATTGCACTGAGATTTTCGACAGTGCAGTTCAGTGCAAATTTGAGTATCCCAATGAAAAAATCTGGCAGCTAAAATATTATTATTAGATGAACTGTTAAATAGTTCGAGCAGTTCTAGCGATGAAGAAATGATGGCAGTATTAATGCGACATGAAACACAAATTCCGAAAGTTCGGAATATGATAAATATTATAAATGAATATTCTGATAAAGAGATATTATCACACATAATTTCAATGTATAGTTTAAATATTTATTATATTATTTCATATTTAAAGTATCTCTCTTTGATTATTGTAGGTTTTTCTCTGCTCTCTTGTTGATTACAAGTCGCATATTGCACATGTGGGCACCACTAAAGAAGTTACTAAATGCACTATATTGGGATCAGTGCCTGTAATCGCTCCCAGGTCAGTGCAAATAACCGCACTCGGGTCAGTAAAACTATGCGCTCCAAACATGTGCGTCTGGTAACAAAAAGTTACTAGCCACTGAAACGGAGCGAGTGCACATCAATCGAATTCGCCATTAGTCTCCTTAGTCGTCTCCGGACAAATGTACAGTTCTCGTTTCTACCGCATTGCAGTAGCGGCGCTTATAGCTGACAGTACTGTGAGTATATACAGGGTGTTCCCGGGTTAAATGGTCAAACTTGAAATATGAATTTAGGACCTCAAAACAAGAAAAAATTTTCCTCTGGAAGTATGCTTGCAAACGCTTCGTTCAAGAGATATTGACTTCTGAAGTTATGAACTATAGGAACGAATAATTTCGAAATAACCCAGGCAGCACAAAACATCCTTAAGATCATCCTGAATATGTCCAGGATGATTCAGGACATTTGTAAGATGTTTTAAGATATTATTATAAATATATTTTATGAAAATTTAATATGCATACATGATTACTTTCAGTTATGTAGGCTATTTAATATAATTTAGAAATCTTAAATATTGTAATAAGTATTAATATCTTATAAATGTCCACTGGATAACCCCTGGATGTCTGTAGGATATCTGCCCTGTCTATTATATTGGATGTCCTTTGGATTTTCAGAGGACATATACATGTGCAATTAATTGTTAACATTAATTTCGTTTAATATTAATAATTGAATTTGATGCGCACATTTTCATATATTCAAAATTATTATTTATTTAATATTTCATGAGAAATGTTACTGTGCGCAACATTTCAAAAACCTTACATAAAATAGTATTCAGCCGCTAGTTCGTTTGTTTACCGCTATGCGACGCGCGATCTTGTATTTGAGATTTGGTCATAAGAATTATATAAAGCTTGTAAAGAGCAATCGGCAGGAAATTAAAATGTAATTATTTTCTATCAGTTCAATTTCTGATGCAATCTCAAAATAGGGAATTCAGATATTGGATTGTTTAGAAAATATTACACGACTCAAACCCGAAAGCCAAACCTAATATTCATGTAGACCACAAAAGTCTCAAATATCAAAGAACGTGAACTATTTTCAGTACCGGCAATAAATAACAGGATGCAATTTTCAGAATTTGCTCCCTGAAACGTACGAAAAATATCCCTAACATATCCCATAGAAATCTTTAGGATATTCCACAGGATCTCCCTGGATTCTCCAGGGGTTAGTATTCGGCTATCATTTACTCTTCCTCAGGACCTCCAGAGGAGACCCGAGGATTAAAATAGGATATCCTGAGGATATCCTACATGTATGTCCTGGATGCCCTTTGGACGTCCTAAGAACATCCTTGTGCTGTCTGGGAATCTAGGTTTATTCTATTTATTGCTGTACAATAATTAAAATTTAATAATTAAATGTTTTGCAGCGTTAGCATTTCCGTCACAAAACCCATATAAATATACCATATCGGCATATTCACTAATCGAATACGTATGAGGCATGATTATACTATACTCTATCCAAAAAGAGAATGACTTCGGTCCGGACGAAAATTCGTCCGTTTCGCGCAAGTCTCCACCTTAGAAAGCCCCCACCACATCGCCGTATCGCTCATGCAGCTTGTCAGTGCTACCAACGAGTGACAGGTCCCCCCGATCATTTGACAGTTGTAATTATTTAATCTCAATATAACCCTATGAGTTAATTTTTAGTGTTTTTCTTCCACAAAAGTATTTACAAAGTGCGATGGAAGAATTGAATATTGAAGTGCCACTAGTGTCATCTCCTGTGAAGAAAAATAAACGAGGCCAGGTAAAAAACGATGAAAAAATTATAAATTAGTTATTATTATTAATTGTTCGGGAGTCGACCTCGACGAGATCGCCCGAATCTTGAGAAACGCTCAGAGATGAGCGAGAAGCGGTGTGTAACGCGAATCCGTAGATCCGGATAAGGAGATTTTCAGTAAATACTCGATTGCAGATTGTTTCAAGATTCGTTTAATTTTGAATAATAGGAGCGAGCGACGGCACGTATTCCGCGACTCCGACGGAAATCTTCGAAATGTCCTGTTAATGACTGCCTTCGACGCGTATCGGAAATCTTGTAGAGCTTCTTGCTAGAGGCTCTCGCGAGAACGGATATCTTGCACGCGGACGCCGGATGTTGCTTGGCGCGAGGCAGAGGACATTCGCGGAACGGTTAACATGCGTCGACTCTCGGACTCCAAACAATTAACAATCACAAACTCAATAAGTATAGAGCGTGTAGTAATACAGACAATGTGGCGTCTTTCGCACTGAGGTCGATGCTCGATCGTATGCTAGAATGTCGGTTGAGAATTTACAACAAGAATGACGAGAGCGCATACGACACGAGCGGATTCACAACAGCAGCGCGAATGGTCTATGAGTACCGCGATACGACACGAGCGAGAATACGACACGAGATAATATCATACGAGAAATTATGATATGAGAAATGATGATCGATTGTTATCGACCAGCTCGAATCGTCGTCAGAGGCAGATTGAATAACGACGGAAGAGAGTCGCGGTCGACCGATTTCCATAATAGGAGATTTTCGGCACCGAACGTTCGAGAATATAGGTGTTTGTTTTTCTTTGTTATCATCACTTTTTCTTTGTTATCATCACGCGGTCACGCGCCGATCGGCTGATCGCGATGATGTTTATTCTCGCTCGGGTTTTGATCGCGGCTCTTACCGTTCAGATTTGTCGGTCGAATTTACAGTTTAAATTTATCGATTAAATTCAACGTTTCAATCTTGAACATTAATAATGGTAATTATTCAGTTTAGCGTCCTCACCTCAAATATCGATGAAATTATGCTCATTCGATGCGTTTTTGCATAAAACGAAAGAATATAGCAGAAAAAAGCGCCGCTCTGCCCCGCGAAGCGAAATATTAATAGTTAAAGTTGACGATTATTTAGGTTACAAAACCTGTCATACCGACGAAATGCAGCGACATGAGTATGTTCTATGACCACATGCGAATCGAAATCAAGTACAAGTACTGCCTGAAAACATGTTTCGTTTTCACATTGATGCAATAATTTTCTTTATCAATATTTACATCATTATTACACTTATTACACTTCATTGTATATGTTAAAATAATTTGGTACATTAAAAAAAAATCTCATTTCGCGTTGTAAAGTACATGCGTAGACACAATGGGTTCCGCCCCCCCCCTACGGGGGGTGCCACTTCCGGAAGATATAACCTAACCCAAACCCAATTTTTGTTGCAAATTTAATGCAATTCTAATAGACCACGTTGCAATTTTGAAAATGAAACAAATTGGGTTTGGGTTAGGTTATATCTTCCGGAAGTGGAGCCCCCCGTAGGGGGGGGGGGCGGAACCCACTGTGTTCACGCATATACTTTACAACACGAAGCGAGGTCAACCTTTTCCGTCTAATTATATGAATTGTATGACACGTTTTGTAACCTAAATAATCGTTAACTTTAACTATTAATATCTTGCTTCGCGGGGCAGAGCGACACTTTTTTCTGCTATATTCTTTCGTTTTATGCAAAAACGCATCGAATGAGCATAATTTCATCGATATTTGAGGTGAGGACCCTAAACTGAATAATTACCATAATAATTATTAATAATAATAATTATTAATAATTATTAACAATAATAATTATTAATAATTATTAATAATAATTATTATTAATAATTAATAATAATAATAATAATAATAATAATAATTATTATTATTATTAATAATCTATTATATATAATATATCGGAGATTGTAGTTTTAAAGTTTAAAGTGTCCTTTTATGAGTTCACTACGAGAAAAATATGTTGAAATTTAATAAATTGTTTGAATAAGGCTATATTGGTTATAAGGTTTATAAGGTTAATTTTTCATTTATGTTTTCAGTTGATCCACAGCAATCAGAAGCTTATTATTATTAATTCGCATAAAAAATTGAAAAAAGACAATCAAGAAATTTCAAATAAACATGCTGTTACTCAATTGACAGAACAGACGGATTTTGGTATTATGAGCATAAAAAAAATATTGTCGGAATATAAGAATACAGGTACGGTTACATCTCCAAATAAAAGGAAACGTTGCCTATCTTTCAGAGAAAAAATCGACGAATGTGATAAAAATGCCATTCGGAGAAAAGTGCACGGATTTTACATCAATAAAGAATTACCAACATTGAACAAAGTTCTGCAAGCCGTAAACGCTGACGAAGATCTTCCAAATTTTAAACGATCGACCTTTCATTTATTATTAAAAGACTTAAATTTTGCATATACTACCCGACACCGCAACAGCATACTAACAGAGAGAGAAGATCTAATTATTTGGAGGAGAAATTACCTGAGGGCTATAAAAAAATATAGAGAAGAGGGCCGGCATATTTATTATCTGGACGAAACTTGGGTTAACGCCGGTGATGTCACAAATCAAGTATGGATAGATAAAACAATTAAATCCAAGAAGGACGCATTTCTCCGAGGATTGACAACGGGACCAGCTAATCCAAGCGGAAAAGGCAAACGATTAATTGTTTTGCATATTGGCAGTATTGCTGGTTTCGTTCCTGGCGGACTTCTATGTTTTGAATCGAAGAAACATACGGGGGATTACCACGACGAAATGAACGGTGACACATTTCACGAATGGTTAAAAATATTTTACCATCATTAGATGATAATGCTGTTATTGTCATGGACAATGCTCCATATCATTCTGTGAAATTGGAAAAACTGCCGAATACTTCTTGGAAAAAAGCCGAAATAATACAATGGTTAGAAAATAAAGGAAATGAAATATCAGAATCTATGGTAAAGGTCGAACTCCTGCAAATTGTTGCATAACAAAAAAATAAATTTGATAAATATGTTGTAGACGAAATGGCAAAAGAAGACAACAAAACGATTCTCAGATTACCTCCGTATCATTGCGAACTTAATCCGATTGAAATGGTATGGTCAATGGTTAAGGGATATGTTAAGAGTAATAATAATACTTTTAAAATTCAGGACGTCAAATTATTACTTGAACAAGGTGTTGATCGGGTAACAGCTGAACATTGGACTAATTTTATTAAACACGTTACAAATGAAGAGAAAAAGATGTGGGAGATCGACCATATAACCGATAAAATATTATTATAACTATATTATTATAACTATATTATAACTCAAAACAATAGCAACACCGCAAAAATATTTTGGGATCGGTACTTAACGCGACGGCAAAAATCCACGACTACTCAGTGCACTCGAAATGGTAGAGGAGGTGATTGGGGGGGGGGGGGACGGGAGAGAGCTTGAGTATCGAGAACACGGGAGCAAAAATGCAGTATTCGATATGTTAAAATAGAAATAACAATAATATATTAACAACAACGTATAGAGTGATTCGTATAAACAATAGCTTTCGGTGACAGCAGATATTTTCCAGGCGAATGAGATATCGTGTTATTTCCGCGGAGATCGACACGACCGTGCGCAATAGTATCGAATTACCGGGCGTCTTATGTGATTTAAGCTCGACTTTTCGGCCGCGAGGATTTCCGCCGTACGTGACTTACTTAGGCCGCGACAGTAGGTGAGATAGGCCGCCGCTAACCCACTTTACCCATGAGAGCAAGAGAGATGGATAGAAAAGGATGGAGATATGGATTAGAACACTTTATAGACGACCGAGGGGGGAAGTGCGGACCGGGGGGGGGAGAGCAGGGGGGTACGTAGGGCGAGGGGGGTCGGGGGAGCGCGTGACGTCACGGGAGGGAGCGGATACGAATCGCTAAGATTGCCCGTGAGATGGCGCTCGGATCGATCGGGGGTCGCGCTTACCGACTCGCCCTACGTACCCCCCCTGCCCCCCTCCGGTCCGCACTTCCCCCCTCGGTCGTCAACAAAGTGTTCTAATCCATATCTCCATCCTTTTCTATCTCTCTATCCATCTCTCTCGCTCTCATGAAAATGGGTTAGCGCCGGCCTATTTAGACGCCCAACAAAATCGACGAGATCGCCCGGGAGATGACGCTCGACTCGATCGAGGTCGCGGTTTCTCCCGGCGCGATTTGACCTTGGCGCGATTCGACCTTGACACGACTCGTTCCTTAAGGAGGCGACGGCAATCTCTCGCGCCGTTTCTAGCGCGCGATCCGCTATCATGATTCTTAAGGGACGCGCGTCGCTTCTAGCGCGCGATCCACGAGCGGACGCCGGGTATCCGGCGTCGAGGGAGACGGAGAGAGGAACGGTTAGCGGCGATACGAGCGCGCTTATCGCTCGAGCGAGATGGCGAATCGTCGAAAGGTTGTGGGATAAAGAGAGATTGTTTTTTCGCGCGAGAGGAAGAGCGTTTTTATTGTTTCCTTTTACAATATTTTTAATATATTAATAATGTGATAATACGAGTACGCGAATAAGCGTATCACGATTCTCCGAAGAGCAGAGCCTGCAGCTCGCAATCGACGATATCGTTGCGGTCGAAGTTCTCGTTACCGCGTATCATCGCGCGAATAAGCGCCGAATCGTGAGCGCCTGCCGCGATATCGAGAAAACGAGTCAGCTTGTTATCCACATGCGCGGTTAAACCCTTAGAACATATATAAATGGAAGGGGAATAGCAGGCTGAAAAGTGTCGAAGGAAGTGAGAAAGAAATCGTAGTTGCCTCTCTCTTGTGAGTTACTTTGCTCAAAAGTGCGCATGCGCGGCCATGTGTGTGTACTACACACACATGGCCGCGCATGCGCACTTTTGAGCAAAGTAACTCACAAGAGAGAGGCAACTATGATTTTCTTTCTTACTTCCTTCCGACATGTTTTTCTATCGGGAAACAAAGGCATTCCCCTTCCATTTATATATGTTCTAAGGTTAAACCGCTTAAAGATGTAACGATGCGGTTAACGCTAAGTTCTAGATTTAATATAGTTAGAACGGTGCTCTTCGATACGGGCAGACGAACTTTGGGTGTTTCGAGACGGAGTATTCGGAGATTGTTGAGTTTACCGAATCGCAGCGTTAACTGTTCGATATATATCGGCGCCGGAGGACGCGCCTCATCGCGCTCGTCGGAGCGAAAATATGATAGAAGCGTAGATCGTAGATCGAGCAGTTCCTTCCACATATCCAGCGTTAGCGAGATCTCCTTGCCATGGCAATCTCCAAGGACGATCTCCACAAAACAGGGTCGACTAACGTTAATGCTGACTTCGAGATGTTTGTACGCAGTTTTGGTCAATGGGTAGCGTTTTCCTAAGATTCTGAGCGGCCGCACAATCGAAACATCCGCGTCGCGTCTAGGCGTCCGGTCGCGATCTCGTCTGAACATGGATACGGGTGAGATAATAGAAACGATGCTAGCGGATTATTAGTTCGAATAAACGTTTAATAGTCTTACCCATTGTCCTGTTTAGCTCTTTTAGCATATCCCGCGCTATCCTCGCGGTCTCGCTCAGTTAGCCTCGATCGATCGTCGAACGAGTGCTGCTGTTGCGGTAGCCCACCCATTGTCGCGTACATTATCACTCGTTTTTTTTCGTTCGTAAGCTTCGGCGTTCTCCGTCGACAATGAAGCGCTTAACTGATGGATGGTCTTTATATACTCGCGTAGAGATTCCTTTTTCCTCTTTCGCGCGCGTCCTCTCTTATATTCTATTTTTTAAAAATGACGGCAGAGTCGCCCTAGTCGTCCTCCTCGTCGATTCTCTCTCTCTCGATCGCGTCCTTCAGACGATAAACGCGACTGAGGAGATCGCGCAATTGTCTTAGCAGCCCATCCGTAGGACACTCGATACCGAGTGCGTGTAGATCGAAAGGACCCGCCGAAGTTACGATATTCGTAAATTCGTTAAAGGCGTAAAACTGACGTTTGGCGAAGAAATATAGATTGCCGTCGATATATCGAAAGGCTGACGTTATCGCGGGCGGTATTCCGGGAAATATATCTTTTAATGGAGCGTGTCTAATGACTATCATGCGGCACTCGTCGATCTCCGCTACCTTGTCGTCGTCGTAGATCGCGTAGGTTCGTCCCGTGTGCGTGTTTATCGCAGCATTAATCTTAACATTTCGAGGAAGTCCGATATCGTGGAGATATCTCGGCCAACCCGATTTTAGCTTAAGGCTGGGATATTCCGCGAGGTAGATCGAATCGTCCGCGAATAGCGCGAGATCGCCCGAGGGTCTTCGATACGCGGCGGATAGGCGCGTGAAATTCGCTGGGAGAAACGCCGCGTAATCCGTGAGCGTCATGGGCCTACCGTAGCGTTTCTCGATCACGTCGATTGACCACACATTACGGTGATTAGCTATATATAATCGGTGATCCATTATCAGCGCGGCGTCCACGCGCCGTAAAGCGCAGAGATCCGCGCGCGCGGGGTCGATTGGCGCGACGCTCGTCGTAGCGGGCGCCGCGGTAATCGCGAGAGTCGCCGTTGGATAGTTTCCGTCGTCGTGAGACCCGTACAGATTCTGTATAGCCAGAATATCCTCTATGCTCAGCTTAACCGGAAATTGATTCTCGATATCGGGTATATACGGAAACATTATCGAGTAGTTGCGCATGCTGTGTTGTAGACCCAAAGCGTGGCCAACCTCATGCGTCAGCGTTTGCAACAAATGATGCGTGTTGGGAGGATTTTTATTTAGATACACGTGCCACGGTTCCGAATCGTCAACGTATACCTCTAACGCGAAATCAGTCATTCCAGAGGGAAAGAACGCGTGAGCTAGAGCTCCCCCGGGACCGTCGAAGGTCGCCGGGCAAATGCCTATATTCCTGCGATTCGCGTAAGTGTGCGCGCCCGTTCGATACGATATCAATATATCGGGTCGCAGCGGGTCGCGCGCGAAGGTTAGCGACGAATTCACCGCCCATAACGCGAACGCCGCTTCAGCCGTTCGCGAGAGTTCCTCGCTAGCTATCTGAAAATTCTACGTGAGACGCGTTTTCGGCCATTTTCGCGCGCTCGGGCTATACGCGCGATCGGGAATATCCGCGAGACCGCATCGCGATTTTCGCATAAGGCTAAGAGTAACTGCGTCTAACTCGCCGTTTCCCGATAATTGATAGTATTCCTGAAACAGCGACAAAGCGCGACACAGAGATGTCGCGTTATCGGATGATAGCGATTCTCCGTCGTCCTTTAGAAAACCGTACGCGCGCAGGAAGCGGAGCGCCTTAGCCTTCTCCGAGTCGACGGGCGCGGCGGCCGTCGCGGCGACGAGCGTCATCGCTAAGACGAGAAGAACCGTCTTCGCGTTAGTCATCGCGCGGAGCGGGGAAAGACGCCGGAAACTATCAAGAGACGCCGGGCGCAATTGATTCGCGCATTCGGTGAGACGCCTATTTTTATCATCGGTGAATTCGACGCGGGTGGGAGGAGGGGGAAATGCGTCGACGATTCGTTCGAAAAAGAGTCGCGGTCCGCCTCGATTAGAGGGACGCGCCCTTTCGACGACGAGCGAATATCGGCCGAGCGTTCAGGACGCGCGTTATCTAGCGGACGCTCGAGTTTCTCTCGCGGTTTTACTTTTTTTATTATTTCTATTTTTATTATTCGTTTATCCTCTAAGAACACTCGACGAGCGATTAGAGAAACGTACCCTTTCCGACGACGATAAACATTCATCGCGTATCCGGGATGCGCGTTATTTAGCGGGCGCTCGAGTCCCACTTATCGCATTATTCTTTGTTATATTTTCCTCTATAATCTATTTTTATTACTAGTTTATCTCCGTTCGTACCGCGGCATCCGCGCGTCGATCCTTATAAACGCGAGATCGTTTCGAGAAGTGTCAAAGTATTCTTGCTCGCGAAATAGCGAAGTGACGAGTCGACGAAGCGCGAAACGGCGAAGAGCAAAGTGGCGAAGTGCGAAATAGCGAGAATTAAAATCGGTCGCGAACTGCTCGATATGGACCGAATCGAGCAGATAATTAACGCGGCCGATTATATTAACGTGAACGGAGATTTAATTGCAATAAAGGCCTACGTTTTGGGAGATCTCGCCTCGGATTTGCGCGAGGAGGCGCGAGGCGTTATCGAGAACAGTCCAGATTTGTTCAGACTCAACTTTCAGTTTGATGGAGACATTGATATCGCGCGTTCAATGTAAGTATTCGATCAAAATTTTTTATAATACTTTTTATAATAAATTATAATTTTTTAATAACCCTTTTACTTTTTTACTTTAGACAACAGATAGAAGATTGTATAAGAACGGCGCGAGAATCGCTCTACGATTTATTGACGAAGACGAGGACTATGCTCGCGCAGGTGCAAAGCGTTCACAGCGCTTTGCGCGACGCTCGCCAACGCGACGTCGCCCTAGCCCCCGAGCAATTCGAGTTTCGCGATCGCGACTTCGCCATCCCTGAATTAATCGATAGGCTTCACGAACGCGAGGATAGGCGAGTCATCGCGTCACCGACGAGGAGCCCGAATCGCGGCCGATCAGCGAGGAGCCCGAATCGCGGCCAATTAACGAGGAGCCTGAATCGCGGTCAATCGACGAGGAGCCCGAATCGCGACCGATCGACGAGAAGCCCGAATCGCAGTTAATCGGCGAGGAGCCCGAATCGCAGCCGATGGAGGACGAGGCTGAACCGTCGACGGGCGACGAGGATGAACCGCCGGCGAGTATACAATTGGAGGGTTACGAGCCCGAATAGCAGCCGTTCTTCGAGCTGTAACTTTACGCGCTAATAAAATTTAATTTTTGTTTATACTTATATATTTTATGTATTGCGCGCGCATTTGTATAATGTGATTCTTTATGAATAAATGCTATATATTAAACGAAGCGTCGATTCTCTTTCCTTCTTCGATATCCTCTCGCTCTCGCGCTATCCTTTTTTCGCGCCTTTCGTAGTAAGTGTTGGCGCTCTCTTATCGCGGAAGGATACGCGCTCGCGATAAAAATAGTATTCGTTTAATATGTAAAGATAAATTTATTTTATAATATAAAATACTAAAATAGTATTCGTTTAATATGTAAAGATAAATTTATTTTATAATATAAAATACTAAAATAAAATAGATTTATTTTAATTTTATTATAATGACACTAGTCAGTTAGATAATCGAACACTTTTCTGACGGACATCTGTATAAAATAGGAGATGCGTGAGCTATTATCGTGGGAAAGGATACGCGACCGCGATAAAAGAAAAACGCGGTTCGTTAGTATAGCGTGTATTTTGCGTGTATTTTGCGACAGTATGACAAATACATTTATTAAAGCTTAAAAAAATGATTAAATTTATAGATTATATAATTGACTCGGTACATTATATATAATTAAATTTATAGGTTATATAATTGATAATAGGTTCGATACATTATATAAAGCTTAAAATATAATTAAATTTATAGATTAAATAAATGACTCGATATGCTATATAATATATGATGATGCATAATATACAATAATTCAATATAATTTATAATACAAACGAGTAGATATAAGATGTTCTAAATAGATATAAAATAATATAAAGTAATATAATATAAAGTAATATAATATAGAATCAATCACACATATTACGCAAATGATCGCGTCGTTCGAATCACCAATCGTGCAATTTGCAAGCGTTCTCCAAAGCGCAATTCTTCGCGCGATATCCGCAGCGAAAGGCTCGCGAAGCGTTTAGAGTCTCCAGACGTTCGATGTCCTCGTAATCGGCGTCGATGGATCGGTCTCGACGGAGACGGCTACGTCGCGATCGTCGGCGACGTTTCCTAAGATCTCGATCAACCATTTTTTCTTCTCGTGACCTTTGACGTAGATCCTTATCGTCGAATCGGGGCTAGATCCTCGGCATACGGCGTCCCGAACGAGTCTTTTCATCAATCCATAATTCACGTGTCTGTCGTTCCACTTTAGTTGATGATGGTTAGACGTCAACCAACACGCTCGCGATTTTTCCGCTGTCGTTAGCAGATCCCAAGACATCGGTGGGCGAAAGATGTGATGCGTCAATTCCGCGCCATTTCTTAACACGGCTACTTCTTTCGCGACGAATCTCTCGTTAACTACGAAACCTTGAAGATCGACGAAGATCGATGCGTCCATCGTCGTTGTTAGCGGTACTCGAAGTGTTCGCCTCTATTATTCTCTCTTCATATTTTTTCAAATATCATCGCGCTTACACGATTCTGCGCACAACGTTGGTGAGCGGATTGTACTCTACCACTCGATCGTGAATGATAAGACAGTAGGCTGTGGTATTAGAGGGGATGTTCTCCTTGCAATCGAACTCTACGCGAACGTCCACGGTGGCGCTCTTGATCGACTCGTTCTGTCGAGAACAGTCGATGACTACGAGCGGGCCGTGGACTAAAAATTTATTCAGATTTTAGAGCGCTTCGTCGTTGTCGCATCCGTAGTACGTTCTTCGAAATTTCGAGTACATATCGTACAGCACTGCGACTTTGCGCTTATCGAAATCCAGATTCATGTCGTCGTAAGGATAAAAATCAGAATTAAGATACAGTTTGACATTAGTCAGTTTGCAATCGTCGAATAGGGAAGGCTCCTCGGACAGAACGTTCTTCTTTCCGGACTGTAGCGCGAAGATAACGTATCACGGTTTCTCGAGTTACGTCGCCGCTTTGACAGCCCACGAATGTTTAGTCGTGCTCTGTAGAAGCGGAAACTCTAGAGATCCCACGAGCGAAAAGCGACGTTCAGGTATCGTCCGCTATCCAACGTGCGCAATAACCTTAATTTATTAACATCGTTTAGCACTATATGAGGCATTCGCCACTGTATCTTTAACAAAACGATTTTAGGCTCTTGCGTTTCGCGCGATATGTTACAATTGTTGTCGTTACGCGCTCGTATCAGAATAAGTTCGTGTCGCGCGTTGATCACGACACGCTTGTAATCCTCGCAAAAACCTAATAACACGTTGAGAGGTACGCAAAAGTTGAAATCGTTGATCGACGAATGTGTTATCGCCGATAAGTCCCATCCGGCGTTCTTTAATATCTTGCCTTTTTCGACTGTCAGCGACGCGTAATTCTTGATCGTGCTCGTTATCCCGACGTTTCTGCTTCGATCGATCTCCACACCGTCGAGCTCGTAGCGAATCTCCTCGAACATAAACGCCGCGCAATTGTTCACCAGCCTCATCACCGACGCGATTTCCTCCTGCGCACTCGGTGATTCCTCGAGTCTATCTTCGATGTAGAGAAAACTATCGCACGGTAACGTGTACAGATCTTGCTGTTGTATAGGAATTCGTATCTCGTCGCTATTCCCGAACGTAGTATTGGCGTAAGGATTGTACGTGTGAGTTTCGATCTTGACGATACGATCGTCGAAGATCGGCTCCCCGCCGATGCTTAGAATGTCGCACATTCCGCTTTTACGGAGAAACGGTTCTCGGTACGATGAAGCCCAAAGAGCGCAAGAAAGCCGCGTTGGCGACGGTTAACCTTCCTCCCTTTTTCTTTCTCTTTTCGCGTCTAGAGGCGACGCGATAGCGACGACGGGCGCGTTTCTCGCATTCGACCCGTTCACTACGAGCATCGCGCGCCTTTCTACCGTCTTCGCCGCACGTTCAGACGAACCGTGATCTCTTCGCCACGAAAATCGATAAGTCTTCCGTTCTGATCTACGACACGCACATTTATATCGGTAATGGCCCGCGCGATGATCGGGAGGTAAATGATCTGCGCCGGGATCTCCGACACTTTATATTCGGGTGGAACATTAGGCGCGAACTCGTGTATAATATGCGCGGATTTGTCGTTGTGATACGCTCCTGTCGTGACGTTGCACTCTATTCTAATGAGATTAATAGCCATAATATTTATCGGCTTATCGGACGCGTACCATTTATTCGATTGTAACACGCGAGACGAGAAACCCAGTAGCGAACCGATGTTATCGGGTTTTGTGAAATTTACTCGATACACGCATTTGATCTCGCTTCTCATAGTGTTATCGTTACCGCGAAGCGTTATAGAATTTTCACTCTTATCATCGTTGTCATCGTCTTCGAAATAGTCGTCGCGGTCGTCGCCGACGTTGTATATATAATCGTCATCGCTCGTTTCCAGTTCCTCATTTCCGCGCTCTCGTCTCTTCTCTCTCGCTCGTCGTTTGCGATAAATCGCGGCTCTTAGATACGCGCTTATAGCGCTTAACTCGTAAGATCTCACTGGAATCGCGATAACCTCGTCGTTGTCGTCGAAATAATATTTATTATTCGTGGAATTTACATTCGGTATCGTGTTATAAGTCTCGAAATTGGTTAAACCTAACTCGTAATCATCGTCGTTTAAATCCAGAGGCGGAAAGTAACTCGCCGCGAGAATACTGCTTCGTCCGGAAAGAGTAAGAGTTAGCGACATGATTGACGAGAGCGGTCGAACTGCGCTCGATCGACGAACAACAGTCGATATTATAGCCTGCGATTCCTCCAATCGACCCCCCGGAGAAATCGAAGACTCAATTGTCCGCAGATATTCTGATCGCGCGTTTGCTTGGAGCGACGATTGTATCGGATGTTCGCATCGCGCCCGAGATAACGCGCGAGTTCGCGCGGAGGACGAAGATTGCCGAAACCGTCGTAGTAGATCACGTCGCCCCCTTTTTTCGCGTACGCCACCCAATGAGTACCGGCCGGATGCGTCGTCTAAATTCACGATGCCGATCTCATCGCGGCGCGCCCGCGATGGAAGCGCGTCGCGCATAAACACGCCTCTAAAGGCACGCGTGAGAGTATCCCCGCGTGATTTAACTGTTCGTTCGTCGTTACTCCGACGGATGGGAGGATCCCTAGCGTCTGTTTACGCAAAGTTTTTTTTTAGCTCTTCCTCTTCTTCTCGTCGCGGACGCGCCACTTCCGCGCTTGTACGGTGCGAGGTATAAACCACGACCATCGTGACGTCGCAGTTCCTCCAACTGTCGTTGCGCCGCTTTGCGATCGTTCACCGCTTTCGCGATTCCCGCCGCTCCTCCAGCCAAAGAACCAAGAGCTCCCAATAACGGCAGTGTTGCTGGTTTCTGAATATTGAGTTCTTCAAAATTGTTCTTAATCGATTTTTAACACTCGTTTATTAGCGGACTGTATGATGAGCTCGGCTATTACAATGTATCGTTGTCGCGCGACCTTTCGACAGTGCCTAAATTCGTTTCCTTCGCGGAGATATCTCGAATCCCCACTTAGGAGATATCCCTACTTATTGTCATATATGCGCAAATATCAAATTGACTGTCTTTACGCATCGAACGCACACCGCCTAGATATCAAGCGACGCGGTAGCGTCGCGACGCCAAGTATATATAAAAATTCGTTCCAGCTTGTCAACGGTTTGCCTATGTACAGGGGCCGCGACGCTACCAAGTAGCTTATCCGGAGTTTTACGTCTAATAAACTTTCGATTAAAATTCCTCAGGAACCAAGCCGTTAATCAAAAATCTAACGGCACTTTTCTTATACAATGTGGATGCAAGCTTTCGATTGCGACCAGTTTGAATAAGATTAGTGCAGTCAATCCTGAGGAATGATAATCGTATACCAGAAATGTGACATTTTTCGTTCTTCATCATTATCATAATTTTAAGATAAGTTTCAGACTCTCACGTACGTATGCTCGCACGCACACACGCAAAGCGAGTTTGTCCCTCAAGGCGCGTTTGCAGCGCTCATGTACGATTATTCGCTTGAGTGTGCAAATACGCCTTGAGAGACAATGTGTATGTGCGTGCATACGTATATGATACGTATCAAGCGGTACGCGGTAGCATCGCGACGTCAAGATATAATAACGTTATAAGGTTAATGTTCGCGACGTCAAGATATAATAACATTGTAAGGTTAATGTTATATTTGAATCTGCTGCAGAAAATATATTTGGTCCTATCGAGTAAGTAGATTGAAATTTTGTATATATATCTGCTTATATATGTCTGCTTATACAGGGTGTGTCAAAAGTCTGGATACACTCAAATATCTCGTAAACGTTGCATTTTAGAGAAAAATATTTCAGACAAAAGTTGTAACGCTTAAAAAGACGCATTCAACGGTAATAGCTGCTTGACCTTGGATGGCGTTGCCAAGGTCAGATCAAGGTCAAATTGAATTTTTTAAATGGAATTGCCTACTTTTTATTGCATATTCTTGTAGCCTATCGCGAAAGCTTTCCAAAACACTATAATAAAGTATTTTTTCATTAAGTATTTTTTGAGTTATTTTATATTTTAGTCTGACATATTTTGATATAAAAAATAAAATATCTCGTAAAATATTTAGTTTTCGACAATCTTACCGTAATACTTTTATGTATAGAATAATGAGACAAATCAATTAGTGTAAAGAAAAAATCAAATAATTGTTTAAGAAAATACATTAAAAATAAATAATTACATACTTTTTCTTAAAAACAATTATTTTTTTTTTACTAATTGATTTGTCTCATTATTCTGTACATAAAAGTATTACGGTAAGATTATCAAAAACTAAATATTTTACGAGATATTTTATTTTTTTTATCAAAATATGTCAGATTAAAATATAAAATAACTCAAAAAGTATTTAAGGAGGGAAACCAGTGTAACGGTTTAAAAAAAGGCTATTTTTAAGGATTTTTTTTCTGGTAAATAATTGTTTTTTTTCCAAATCGCGTTATTAACATCACAAAGTACATAATTTGAACTACCTTTTGTGAAATTTTCGTTAAAAAATATTAATATTTATAGCTACAATAGCCAATAGTGTGAGCCACCTTAAAAAAAAACGGGCGCACGCGTAGCGGGGTACAACACGTACGGGTAAATACGTACAACAAAATTTTAATCGCTTTAATTTATTATTCCGTTTGTCAGTATATATACGTAGTATATGTATATTTTGGCTTTCTTTGCATACATATTGAAAGACAGAAAGACGAATTAAGTGTGACTTGAAAAAAACTATATTTAATTATATGTTTGTGTAAAATAAAAAGAACAATTATAACTTTTATATATATATTAAATTTTTATTTAAATATTCTATTTATAATTATATTTTATAAAAAAAGAGAAACCTATATAATGAATATACATATATTTCACATTACACATATATCTCACAATTGTACAACATGCTGTTATAATATTAGTTATATGTATGCAAAGAAAGCCAAAGTATATATATACATAGTATTTATTATTCTCAAAGTGGATCTTATTGGAACAAAATTTTAATCGCTTTAATTTAGTAATCCGTTTGTCAGTATACATAGTATATATATTTTGACTTTCTTTGCATACATATAACTGATATGTTATTTTATAAAACAAAAAACTTTTGAATATATATCGCAATATCAAATCATGTTATTATAATAATAGTTATATGTATGCAAAGAAAGCCAAAGTATATATACGTAGTATTTATTATTCTCAAGGTGGATCTTATTGGAACAAAATTTTAATCGCTTTAATTTAGTAATCTGTTTGTCAGTATACATAGTATATATATTTTGACTTTCTTTGCATACATATAACTGATACGTTATTTTATTAAAAAAAAAACTTATAAATATATATCTCGCAATATCACAACATGTTATTATAGTATTAGTTATATGTATGCAAAGAAAGCCAAATTATACATACGTAGTATTTATTATTTTCAAGGTGGATCTTATTGCAACAAAATTTTAATCGCTTTAACTTATTAATCCGTTTGTCGGTATACATAGTATATATATTTTGACTTTCTTTGCATACATATAACTGATACGTTATCTTATAAAAAAAAACTTATGGATATATATCTCGCAATTGCACAACATGCTATTATAATATTATTCGTATGCAAAGAAAGCCAAAGTATATATATTCAAAAATAATATATATGTTATATTATATTATCTCACAATATTACAGTATAGTTTTATTTATGTAGAATTGGCATCGTTAATTTTATTGGCAATAAAATATTGTGTAAAGTAGCTCAATTTAAATGTAAGCAAATAAAAAGGCAATATGAGCCACACGTATCACGTTGAGAGATTTATTAATTGTGTGAAGGCAATTGACAAATTTCATATCAAAACGGTTAAAAAGTGATACCAAACAACATATGATAATAAAGCGAACGTTTCGGCCCTTTTTTTATGGCCATCTTCAGCGCAATTAACATAATATATACAAGAATAAATAAATACATTAAAAAAAAATAAATAAATAAATATATATGTATAAAAAATATCGCAGTCAATGATTAAAAATTAAATTGTAAACGCACGGAATCGATCGAACAGGCATCCCGCGATGACGAACTCCCCGGGTGATAAGCCAGGAAGTTCACATCGTAAGATGTTGTGAAGGCTTGCCCGCATGTTAGTATGCGAAACCAGAAAAGTTGAGACTCCTGTAGGAGCGTGCAATAAGATGTTAAGAGTGCTCAAGGGTAAACAGAGATAGTGCAGAACTTACATGCAAATGCAACAGATGTATCCCAATAGAGAGTATGACGCGAAACAATTATTAATTCGTAAAGATTTAAAGACCATGTTATCTCTAAGATGTTTCACGAGACTTTAAACTTGTGTGTATACAATGCTAGGTCATTGGCCCTCGATGACATAAGAGTAAACACAACAACTCACTACCCGAATATGTGTTTATATCGGGAATGAAGAAATCAAAATATAAGCGTCTTGAAAATAATCAAATATCATCTATGCATTAAATGTTGGGGAGTTTATCCAACGCAGTAATATATGTCTGGTGCAAGCCCTCGGTATCCGTTTGCAGATTCAGACCATTAATTTGTCTCCTTATGAACAACATTTCAGATATCAGTCGTTTGTTTAGATATTTTTCGCTGTCTAAAATCCGGACATGGTCCCAGTCAAAATCATGGTCAAACTCTAATCTATGATCGGTAATCACCGAACCAACCGTTGAATTTCTACGTATGTGGTTGCGGTGTTCCCCGATTCTCGTCTGTAGTCTCCTGCCTGTCTGACCCACGTAAGATGCATCACAATCCGCACAATTGATCATATAGATGACATTCATGCAAGATGCACTGGGAAGAACGTCCTTATGTACCTTAATAAAGCATGATAATTTATTAAGACTACAATAAGAAAGCCTGACATCAAGATCTTTTATGATGTTTTTAAATTTGTGCGAGATGGTATGGACAAAAGGGATTGTAAAATAAGAGACACTCTTATTATTGACATCCACATCGTAAGTTGGAAGACCCCCACTAGTGATCAGAAATTTGAGACGGTTAGAAATAGTTTGAAAAATGAAAATCTAATGGGTAGTTATTGTCCAGGAGAATTTTTATGATAAAGTCCAAATTTTTTTGGTGAAATTGTGGATGTGAAAGTAAGAAAGCTCTATCAACAAGGCCAATAATGGTACCTCTCTTTTGGCATGTCGGATGTTGAGAAAGAAATTAAGATACCGACCCGAAAAAGTAGGTTTATGGAACCAATCAGTTAATAAGCGGTTGTTAATTAGAAGTATTGAGATATCTAAAAAGTTCAATTTATCATTGTCAGCAATTTCTAAGGTGAATTGAATTTTTGGATGTAAGGAATTAAAAACATTAACTGTGTAATCCATAAGATAAAATGGTGCAGTCATTGCGATATCATCAACGTATCTGAAGTAAAAGGATGGAATGAAAGTCCAATGTTGAAAGAGCTTTCTCTTCCAAATCTTGGAGGACTATGTCAGCTATAATGGGAGACAATGGGGAGCCCATAGGAGTGCCATAAGTTTGTTTATAAATTGTTCCATTAAATGAAAAGAATGTAGAGTTTAAACAAATTTTATCGCTAAAATAAACTCCGTTGGAGGAATGGAACAATTGTTGGAAATGAGATCTATTCTTTTCTCGACACTCTCAATGGCAAGGTCAATAGGGATGTTGGTGAATAACGAGATCACATCCAAGGATAGCAACTTGAAATCATCAGCTACTGTAACATTAGACAGATTTTTAGTTAATTGAAAGCTATTGACAATGTTGCTATGTGCTTTAGGAAAACTTTTCAACATGATTTATGAAGGAAGAAGGCAAGATGGTATAAAGGGCTATTCATTTAATAAATCTCTCAACGTGATACGTGTGGCTCATATTGCCTTTTTATTTGCTTACATTTATTATTATTATTTGAGCCTTTGTCTTATTATTATTAGCTCAATTTAATTGTACTTATAAATTCATTCACTTATTACTGTAACATCATACAGTTGAAGAATGATCTACATTGAAGTATGATATTACAGTAATACAAAAGTGAATGAATTTATAGGTGTAGTTAAATTGATATTATATTATTAAATTACATTATATTATATATAATTATATTATTGTTGAACATTATATATTAAAAATAAAACGAATGCCAATTCTATATAAATAAAACTTTATTATTGTAAAATAATACAAAAAAAAAAAAAAATTTAAAAAATACTTAAAATACAAGATACTTTATCTCCTTTGGTATCTTCTATGGCACTTCATTTATCTTCTTTGGCATCCTCTATGGCACTTTATGTTATATTATCTCACAATAATACAGTACAGTTTTATTTATGTAGAATTGGCATTCGTTAATTTTATTGAATCCTATATAGGCAATAAAATATTGCGTAAAGTACCTCAATTTAACTATACCTATAAATTCATTCACTTTTGTATTACTGTAACATCATACAGTTGAAGAATGGTCTACATGTTACAGTAATACAAAAGTGGATGAATTTATAGATATAGTTAAATTGAGCTACTTTATACAAGATTTTATTGCCTATATAGGATTCAATAAAATTAACGAATGCCAATTTTACATAAATAAAACTACTGTATTATTGTAAGATAATATAATGTAAGCACATATATATTATTGTTGAACATTATATACTAAAAATAAAATTAATGAATGCCAATTCTACAATAAATCTTTATTATTGTGAGATATTCTACATAAATAAAACTTTATTATTGTGATTTACTTATTATTATTAAACTTTATTATTATTAGATATTCTACATGAATAAAAAAACTATATTATATTATGAAAAATAAAATGAATGCCAATTCTATATAAATAAAACTTTATTATTGTAAGATAATATTAAAAAAAAATAAAAAATAAAAAGAAAATACTTAAAATAAAAAAATACTTTGTCTTCTTTGGTATCTTCTATGGTACCTTATTTATCTTTTTTTGGCATTCTTATGGCACTTTATCCCAGATAGCCAAGTCTGTTCGAACAGATTTTGCCAAACGTCTGCTACAAATTTTTGTCAGCAGAAAGATTCCAGATTGTATACAAAGTCTGTTATATCAAATAATAATAGCAGAATGTCAGCAGAAATGTTACAAAACGTGCTGACATAATTTGACAGCAGATCAGTAGCAGAAACCGAGCAGGATTTGTATAGAATTATTATAGCAGATAGCCAGCAAAACCGAGCAGGATCTGCACAACGCAATTTGATGTCAAATTGATAGCAGAAATCAAGCAGGATCTGCGTGCCCGCAATCTGACGGCAGATTGGTAGCAGAAATCGAGCAGGATCTGCCAACATGACTTGACATCAGATTGTCGGCAGAAATCAAGCAAGATCTGCGTGCACGCAATCTGATGGTAAATTGGCAGTAGAAATTAAACAGAATCTGCAGCTTTTAGCATTCATATAATTTATTGAAATAGTATAGTTTATTCGCTTACAGCTATGCGGCGCACTATTCACTTTCTATACCCGTATTCAAGTTCTTGTCGCGAGCGTATATAATGCCTGCAAAATGCGGCTAATAACATCGTAATTATTTCTATCAGTTTAATTTCTGATACGACTCCCATACCGGGAATTCAGATATTGAACTGGTTTTTAGAAAATCAGACAGATAAATGTCCGATTTTCACTTATTCGGAAAGAAATTATTCAAATAAGTGAAAATCGTTGTTTATTATATCTATTTAAGATATAAAATAGAAATTAACTTCCATATAAATAAAATATTTTAATTTTGATTTAATTTCATAAATTAAATTATTCAAATTTTCCTATATATATTACATTAATATATATTATTAATATTATAAATTTATGTTATTAATACAAACGTCAGAAAATGACATCTCGTGAAGGTGACATATCAACTATTGACGTCATTTTTGAATCTTATGAGACCTAACTTTAGGACGTCTAATTGATTATTTTGTGACCAAAATTTACTGTCATTTTGCTATTTGGAATCGAGACCTTTTAAATGTTTAAATCCATTTAAATGTACCATTTTATATAAATGTCTAGAAACTGCTCGATTTCTGCTGTCAATCTGCCGTCAGATTGCGCGCAGGCTCTGCGTGATTTCTGCTGCCAATCTGCTCACATTGCCTGTCAGCAGGCTCTGTCGACAAAACTTGAGCTTAATGTGGTCACAGATGGCTATGGTTTTGGCATGGAATTCTGATTAAATTTGCTGCCAATCTGCGCGCATGCTGCTAGCATTTTGCTATCTGGGATGTTATATTATCTCACAATAATACCGTACAGTTTTATTTATGTAGAATTGGCATTCGTTAATTTTATTGAATCCTATATAGGCAATAAAATATTGCGAAAAGTACCTCAATTTAACTATACCTATAAATTCATTCACTTTTGTTTTACTGTAACATCATACAGTTGAAGAATGGTCTACATGATGTTACAGTAATACAAAAGTGGATGAATTTATAGATATAATTAAATTAAGCTACTTTATACAAGATTTTATTGCCTATATAGGATACAATAAAATTAACGAATGTCAATTCTACATAAATAAAACTGTACAGTATTATTGTGAGATAATATAATGTAAGCACATATATATTATTGTTGAACATTATATACTAAAAATAAAATTAACGAATGTCAATTCTACAATAAACTTTATTATTGTGATTTACTTATTATTATTAAGAAATTTATTATTATTAGATATTCTACATGAATAAAAATTATATTATATTATTAAATATTATATGCTAAAAACGCATATATATTTTTTGCAGAAAAAATATAGATTTTTACAAAAAGCAATGGGATCACCTAAAAAAAACCTCACAAAGGTAAAAAAAAATACGCCAAGTATATAAAAAAATCCCAACTTGTACGCAAAAAAAGTTTATTATTTATCCCTAAAAAATAACTTTTAAAAAAATTTTTCCTTGAAAAATAATTTTCATACAAAATAAAAAACTAAAAAATGATTTTCCTCTAAAAAATAAAAACCTTTAAAAAATCAAAAATCAAAACTAAATATGAAATCAAGTTAACTAGCCAAGTACATAGAAGCAGTTCAGTTTCTAAGAGTTCGTAATTTAAAATAGTATTTGTTTGATAAAATCAGTCTTGCATTTATAGAAATATTATAGATTCTCTCGAGAAAATTAAAATGCATTTTATTTTTATAAAATTACGCTATTATGTCCTCCCCCCCAAATAAATATTATATATAATATATAAAATAGCACAATTATATTGCGGATTTTATTACAATAGTACATCATAAAACTACTTAACCCTTATTGCAATAACGTCGATCACATCGATCACCAATTTCGAATTTAAAAGTGCCCCCGTGCCAAACTGATCGACTTGTTTTGAAATTAATCATAAGGTTTACCAGATAGGCCTGAAACGAAAAGGATTAAAATTAAAGTGACATACAAATACTTGGCGTGCCCGATCTGAAATAAAAATTTCCAAAAAGATTATCAGAAATCATTATCAATATATTAATAAAAATATATGACTTATAATGCGACACGGGCACGCCAAGTATTTGTATGTCACTTTAATTTTAATCCTTTTCGTTTCAGGCCTATCTGGTAAACCTTATGATTAATTTTCAAAACAAGTCGATCAGTTTGGCACGGGGCACTTTTAAACTCGAAATTGGTGATCGATGTGATCGACGTTATAAAAAAAATAATTATTTTTAAGAAAAAGTATGTAATTATTTACAATGTATTTTTTTAAACAATTATTTGTTTTTTCTTTACACTAATTGATTTGTCTCATTATTCTGTACATAAAAGTATTACGGTAAGATTATCGAAAACTAAATATTTTAAGAGATATTTTATTTTTTATATCAAAATATGTCAGATTAAAATATAAAATAACTCAAAAAATACTTAATGAAAAAATACTTTATTATAGTGTTTTGGGAAAGCTCTCGAGATAAGCTACAAGAATATGCAATAAGAAAAGGGGGGTCCCATTTAAAAAAATGAAGATGACCTTGCTTTTTTATGGAAAAAAAATGTTTGGTCAATTTTTATTATTGCAATTTGTTGCCGGTTAGAAACTGATAATTTTCTGTTTATGACTTTTTTATGTCAGATTATTGTAAGTGCCTTAAAAATCGTGGCGACCGTTACGAGGACCACCCTGTATATGATTTATTAATTTTTCTATCGCGACCTCGATTGACTAATGTCGTGATTGGTCCGGCGAAATCTATTCCCGTTACAAAAAATGGACGTTTCGGAGTAACTCGGTCCGCCGGCAATTGCCCCATTATCTGTGATAACGGTTTCGGATTATTGCGAAAACAAATTTAGTTATGCACAGTTTTTCTTGCGGTATTTTTTCCCTTAATCGGCCAATATTTTTCGTGAATTGCATACAATAATGCTTGTGGACCAGCGTGCAATAATCGACGATGTTCTCGCTTCAAACAGTAATCGTGCAAATCTACTCTCGGACGGCAATAACATCGGATGCTTAGTATCAAACGTCGCAGTTGAGTTTTGAATTCTGCTGCCCACCCTGAGGAGTCCGTTTTGATCTATGAACGGACTGAGCGGTAATAATTTACTGCACGATTTAATTTGTCTACTCGCTTTAAGGTCCGATAATTCATCCGCAAAATAAACTGCTTGAGTCTCTATAATTAATAATTGATTTGCGCTACGAATTTCGTATGCTGAGATATTGCCATATCTGCGTCGTGTTTGATCTACCTTACAATTAAATATAAATCGAAGAATTCTCGTTAAAACACGCTCGAATCTTGACAGAGAAGAATAATAATTTAACAAATATAAAATAACTTGTTTTGAATTGTTAATATTTAAAAATATTCGCATTTCTGCTTTCTGCTCGGCTTCAACGATATCAATTTCATTTTGCGAGAGATTTGTTACTTGCATTTCATTTAGCAGATGATTACCAATTTTTGACAACCACTTAGGGCCCTCCCACCAAAGTTTACACTGCTGCAAATCCTTAAGACTTGTGCCTCGCGAAATCAAATCGGCAGGATTGTCCTCGCTTTTAACATGACGCCAATGATTGATGGAAGAATTGATTGAACTTCTGCTGTTCGGTTCGCTACAAATGTCTTTTGGCGCGATGGATCGCCGCTTATCCATGCCAATGTAATCATGGAATCACTCCATGCATATATTCCGTCAAATTCCGATTTTGAGAGCCTTAAGGACCCTCTCTACCAACCTAACCAAAACAACGGCACCGCAAAGCTCGAGTCTTGGTAACGTGATCGTTTTGTTTTTTATAGGAGCAACGCGCGATTTTGAGCAGAGTAATGCTGAGCTAAAATTGTTATCATTATCTTTCGTTTGCAAATAAATACACGCTCCATACGCTCTTAATGACGCATCGCAAAATGCATGTAAATAGAATCGAGTTACATTTGTCCCTGAAATAACTCTACGAGGAATTTGAATTGTGTATATATCCTTCAAATCCTCCACATACGCACTCCACGCCCTGTTGAAGTTCGATAGTTAATGGTTCGTCCCAATCCAAATTTGCTGCCCATGTTCCTTGCATAATTAGCTTGGCTCGTATTAAAATGGGACTGATTAGATCTAACGGATCGAACAATCTCGAAATAGCAGATAAAACTTCTCGTTTCGTTCTGTGTGAACTTGTACTTAATTGAATTGAAAATTCAAATATGTCTCGCTCGGGTTGCCAATTTAGACCTAGCGTTTTTGTATTCTTTGCGTTATTTACATCGATCGCGACTCCAACGACTCATCTTCTCGTTCATTTGAATGTAAATTACTTAGAATTTCCTTGCAATTCGAGCGCCATTTGTGAGGCTCAATCCACCCTCGTTTAATAATGCCTTTAATTGAGTAATCAAATTGATCGCGTCTGTTTTATAATCTACTCCACTAAGAATATCATCAACGTACAAATCATTTAATAAACTTGAGATGCTTGACAAAATTGATTGCTTGCATGTCTTGCTAAATGTCTAACACATCGTATTGCTAAAAAGGGAGCACACGATAATCCGTATGTAATCGTGTTTAGTCTAAATTCTTGTATAGGCTCATTCGCCGAGAATCGCCACAAAATTCTTTGATAATCTCGATCCCTCTCATGAACTAATATTTGGTCGATACATTTTTTTTCAGATCGGCAGTAATTGCAATCGCGTATAATCTAAATCGCTAAATAATATCTATTATGTTATCCTGCAGATTAGCGCCGACCATTAATGTTTCATTTAATGAGATACCTGATGTGGTTTTTGCGGAACCATCAAACACCACTCGCAATTTGATCGTAGTGCTAGACTCGCGTAATACGCCGTGATGCGGTAAATATATAGGTGTTATTGTACTTGTTTCTTTAATTATTTTAGACATATGATTTAGCTGAATATATTCTCTCATGAATTCGGAATATTGATTATAAAAAATTTGATCACCTTGAAACTTGCGTTCTAAATATTTCAATCGCTTCATTGCTACTTCTCTCGATTCACCAAGCTCTCCCTTACTTTCTCGAAAAGGCAATTTAACAACAAATCGTCCTGAAGAGTCCCGACTCATCGTGTTTACAAAATGAATTTCGCATTCTCGTTCTTCTCTTGACATTGTAATGTTTTTATTGATTGGATATTCCTCTAACTCCCAATATTTTAACAAGGTATCGTTAACGGATTCTCGCTGTAACGACAAACACGTATGAGCGCCCAAAGATAGACAATTGGTTGATTGATTTGCAACCAAACGTTCTGGTATCGAACCTGCTATTACCCAACCCAATTTGCTGTTTTGCATGATTGGCAAATCATCACCAAGTTGAATTTTTTCGGTTTCTAACAATTGAAAGAAGATTTCTCCGCCTACAAGCGCGTCAATATTGCTCGGATTGTAAAATAATGGATCTGCTAGTTTAAAATTTTTGGAATAGGCAATTGAGAAACTTGAATTGAAAATGATGGCAATTCTTTCGTTATTCTCGGAACGACCAAACAGTATAAATTTGTTTCAAATTCGGAAGTTCGTGAATTTATTTGCAATTGACAACTATGTTTGATCATGCAATTCATATTGCTTAAACCGTTAATCGATTCGTAAACGTTATCCAATTTCAGCCCAAGCCTTTTACATGCTACCGAAGTTATAAAATTACTTTCGCTCGCACTATCTAATAAAACTCGCAATTGACAACTATAATTATTACCTCCCTTGGCGTTTACAATGGCGGTTGACATTAGAACGCGCTTACGCTTCGTAATTCCGCGTATATGATGTACTGATGGACCGCTCGATGCTTCGCCGTAAACAGCTGATGCTTCTCGTTCCGAGTTTGTTGATGATCCTGCGCCTTGTAATATTTCAGTAGAACCGTTTGCTGAATTTCTTCTCGGGTACTTGCTCGAACTCGCCGCTTCCTTAGTCCGATGACATAATGTGTTGTGATGCCCCTCGCATTTTCGACACAAGCTGGATTTGCAATTCGCAACAAAATGATCGTTGCATAGGCAATTAATGCACAGCTTTAACCGTTTGACTGCTAGGATTCTATCTTCAACAAATCAAGACAAATTCAAAAATTGATCACAAGAATAAATCAAATGCTGCCTTGGCAAAGATAAAACATCGTCGTCCTTGAGCGGTTGTTGACAGCGATGTTTTGCCCTGAAATTTGGATTGAAACGGCTGTTTCTGTTTACCATCGGTCCTCTCGTAATTATTAAATTTCGATTTGCCTTCTCCGGAAATTTCGCTCAGAGACGCTCGCTCCAAAACCTAACATCGGCTGCTGAAAACTCGATTATAGTATTAGTTTGTTAAGTTTTCCAATGTCTCAGCATGTTCCTCCCAACGTCTTCTTGTTAACCCATCTAAATTTTTTTCGATCAAATAAATAATCAATTCTCCCCATGCTTCTGTAGGAAGTTTCATGGACTGTAAAACTCAAAGATGCTTTTGAACGTGATCTATGAGTTCTCGAATCGCTCCAGCAGACTCCCGCTGCACTCGCGGTATCTCAAATAAACATTGAACGTGTCGCTTACGAATAGATTTCTCGTCTTCATAACCTTTTTAGTAATTCCATGCAACTATATAATTTTGATCGGAAATTTTAATTGATTCTATTATTCTTGCGGCTGAACCGCTTAGTGATCCTACTAAATATTGGTGCTTCTGCACATTAGATAGATCGCTATCGTGAATTAATGTTCTAAAGGTGTCAGCGTACCTTTTCCACTCCTCGATGGTTCCGTTGAATGTTGGTAGTTTGATGATCGACTGTTTTACTTGAGATTCACGTGGTGTGCCGGATTGTCCTCCCAATCGTTGTAGCATCTGACCCTGCTGTTCCAGTATCCGTGATAGAACATCATTACTAGTATTCGTTCGAACGTTCTGACAGCTGCCGCATAAGATGTACTTGCTGCTCCAAAACTTGCGCCAGCGTGCTATCACTTGCTTGACCTTCACTTCCACTAGTTGAAGCTTGAGGTGGTTTTAATCTCTCGAGACATTGTGATAATGCTGCCCTTATTGCGAAATAGCGATCTTCGATTTCCGTTTCCTCCGATAAGTCTTTCGCGTATTCTTCTTCGGCAATTATCGTTGATATTTGTTGTGCATTCGTTTGAAATTTAGCGTATAATTCATCTAAATGCTGAATACGTGATCCTGTCTTTCTTCTTGTAATCAATGTTCATACTCATTGTTGCTTGTTAACACAATCGATCGTCGTTGAGACCGTTAAATTTGAATTCTTCGATCATCTTCGCGACACTAGAAGTGCGATTTAACGACGAGAAATGCCGACGTTACGACAACTTTGACCGACAAATCGGCCTCGAAAAACACGGTTGGCTTTGTTCTCTCAAATAGAAAACTCTGGAATGTCTGTCGACGTGCAGGAATATATTACAACTCTGCGATTTCTTGAATTTAATTCGATTGTCTCTCTTATCTGTGTTGCACGATTTTTTATGTATCGCTCCGCCTTTACGCACGATTCCTTGTCTTGACCGAATTGTTTCACAGATCTCAGATTCGCGTACGCGGATCCGGCTCGAAGGACCAAAAATGTTGCTGGTTTCTGAATATTGAGTTCTTCAAAATTGTTCTTAATCGATCTTTAACACTCGTTTATTAGCGGACTGTATGATGAGCTCGGCTATTACAATGTATCGTTGTCGCGCGACCTTTCGACAGTGCCTAAATTCGTTTCCTTCGCGGAGATATCTCGAATCCCCATTAGGAGATATCCCTACTTATTGTCATATATGCGCAAATATCAAATTAACTGTCTTTACGCATCGAACGCACACCGCCTAGATATATCGCATTCTTTAATTCTTTAATATGACAGGCAGCAGGGGCAAAAAGCCGCCGTCCGCGTTTCGGATATCGCGTTCTTTCCTCGTAGCGGTCGTTTCCTCTTGCTCTTCTTTCTCTTGGTTCTCGTCGCGCCCATTTCGAGTTTCGTTTTTTGATTTCATAGCTATCCATACGACCGTCGCGGCGGCTCTCTCGCCGAGAGTCGAGTCTCTCGCCGCGACGCGCTCGCGCGCTCTTCTCAGCGAAGCGCGCGGTCGGCGACGTGTTGATCGGCGAGCTCGCCGCTCCGCGAGTACGCGACGTCGTGCTCGCGGCAGACCGCGTCCAGAGAATTGATGCCTCGATCGCCTCGCGCGAGTCGTTTCACGAGACGGGTACCCGGCCCGCAAAATTGAAATCCGGGTATGTGTCTTCGAAGGGGAGCACGCTTATCGCTCTGTTCAATAAGCCGCGCCCGCCGATATCACCGATTAGCACCCTATACCGCCGCTTCGCGAATTGTTATTCGCCGCAATCTTTAACAAGCGGCGCCGGGCCATCGATGTGCGTTCGTTGTCAGGGATGATTGTAATGCTCCAGGCATCGACGGTAGCGCCGCACCTCCGGATCCACTCTTATTTGTTCGGGCAGTTTCTCCCACATAGTTCCACAT
>WHNR01000063.1:317500-346594 GCA_009859135.1 Formica selysi | reverse complement strand
TGCATCTTATCTTGAATATAAGATCTTGCTAGACGAACCTGGAATGTACCAATAGTCAAATCTCGTAAATATTCTAATGTTAGGCGTGGAAAGTCACGTAACTGTCCTTCATGTAAATGTATCCATTGTGCATTTCTATAGCACATCCTTTCTACTTCAACTCGCGCTTAAACAATATTAACCTCTCTAGATTTATCAAGAAGTTCTCTTGCTAATCCTGCATGAGCTTCTTCCATTAAAACTAAAGGATGATATCTATTAATTATAGCACCTGCAATGTTATAAAACTCGCCCAAGTGATGAAGATGAAGCATTATAATTGTATGATCAAAAAACTTGAACATAGACTTGATATGTCCATTTCTAGTTTCAATTATCCACCTTGTTTTGTCACCAATCGAGACTCATTAGCTTCTTCAGTGAATAATTGTTTCTGTTGAGATCCAAGAAAAGCTGGCATTTTATACTCAATGCCTAATTCACGAAGTAATGGCTGAGCATCTCGATATCCACAATCTAATATAAAAATGTCACCATCATGAAACCATCCTCTCATATTGTCCGCATCACGTTGAAATTCATTATTTAATATTCGAGCATCATTGTTACGAGAATCAGAAAAGTAAGGACCCTGAATAGCCAGTATATACCCATCTGGAGCAACTATAAGAGAATGTTTTATCAGATGTCGACTTTTTGCATTGAGTATGTTGTCGTAAAACACGAAAGTTGCTACTTTTATGAGTATAAGAATAAGTCCCGTCAATATAAGCAATTACTTTCGGAATAGCTAGCTCAGAATTATTAGGTGTACAACTTTGCTTCCGCCGTTTTTTTCCGAAATTCGAGGCTTTATTGTAAAAAACTGGTTATACGTTATGATTCAAAGTATTGTCCATCGCTGGGCCACTACTTTCTCCCATCTTTCGGGCAGCGTACGAATCCCGCGTTGAAAAAACTGGTCATCTTTTGAAGCGATCCACGAATCGATCCAATTTCTTACTTCTTCATAAGACCAGAAGTGCTGGTCAACCAGGCCGTGTGTCATTGATCGAAACAAGTGATAGTCAGAGGGAGCAACATCTGGAGAATACGGCGGGTGGGGTAGGACTTCCCATTTCAACGTTTCCAAGTATGTCTTGACCACTTTCGCAACATGGGGTCGAGCATTGTCATGCTGCAAAATCACTTTATCGTGTCTCTCGTTGTATTGCGGCCGTTTGTCTTTTAATGCTCGACTCAAACGCATTAATTGCGTTCGATAACGATCACCTGTGATTGTTTCAGTCGGTTTTAACAGCTCATAATACACTACGCCGAGCTGGTCCTACCAAATACAGAGCATGACCTTGGAGCCGTGAATATTCGGTTTGGCCGTCGACGTGGAAGCATGGCCGGGATATCCCCATGATTTTCTGCGCTTGGGGTTATCGTAATGAACCCATTTTTCGTCCCCGGTCACAATGCGATGCAGAAATCCCTTCCGTCTTTGCCTTTCAAGCAACTGTTCACAAGCAAACAAACGCCGTTCAACATCTCTCGGTTTCAACTCGTACGGCATCCAATTCCTTGCTTCTGAATCATTCCCATGTCTTTGAGGCGTTTTGAAATTGCTTGTTGAGTCACTCCCAATGATCGTGCCAATTCTTCTTAACTTTGACTCGAGTCTTCATTAAGTAATGCCTCCAATTCTGCATCTTCGAAAACCTTCTCTCTTCCACCGCTATGCCGGTCTTCGACGTGAAAATCACCCTTCTTGAAGCGTTGAAACCACTCACGACACGTTCTTTCACTAATAGCGGCCTCACCATAAGTATTTGAGAGCATTCGATGAGCCTCAGTCGCAGATTTCTTCATATTGAAGCAGAAAATTAAAACCTCCCGCAAATGACGAGAATTTGGCTCGTAAACTGACATTTTCAATCGAGAATAACTTTATGATGCAGGCACAAATCGACTAATGTTTCTATAGGGTTATGTTGACAGATGCCCAAGTTTATTGCATGACGTCTATGATCTATTTATTTCGACCACTACTTACCGCTAAAGCCATCTATAGGAAAACGGCGGAAGCAAAGTTGTACACCTAATATATAATTCGTTTGCAATAGGTTTTACATGTCTCATTATATACTCTTCTCGAGTTATAGCTTGAAAACCAATATTATCAGGGACAAATCTGTTTACTAAAGACTGCCGAACTTTGGAAATCGCTAAACTCACTGCGTGTCTAGAGGAATACTGAAACAGTACTTTAAGAAATTCGTCAGACAGTCCTTGTCGCAGCTTGCATAAAAAAATTAAAAGATCTTTTTTAGTAACGTTTCTGATACCACGTTCTTGGAATATAGGATCGCAATATGTATACAATTCTCGAAACTGTTGTTTTGTAATGGGTGCTATACATTTAAATTCATCCTCTGTAAAACTATTTTCGTTTTCATAACGATTATTATTATTTGCTATATTACGAAGAGCTTCTAAGAAAACTTGCAGTTGCTGACTTTTTATTACATATGGTCTATAAATAAATCGCAAACCTGGCAGCAGTAACTGTAAAATAAATCCGCGATCATCCAAATGTTGGTCACAACAATAAACGTGTTCAGGAATATAAATATTTTTCAGAACAAAGACATTTACCCTGGATTCTAACGACAGTGGTCTAATATTTACAATAGCATTGCAAAATAAACAAGAATTATTTCGGGTTTGGGTAATAACGTTGAGTCGTAGACAAGTCGGATCAAGTTCTATCTGTTCTATTTCATGTACAATAGATACATTGCAATTAAAACATAATCGGCTTTCATTGTCTATATCAATGGTCTCCTTACCCAGCCCAGTTCGCCTAAAAACAGCGATTTGTTTTTTAATTGCATCATTATCGCCATTGATTCGTACCATTTGTCAAGCTTGAAAAGCACGATCGCAAACATAACAATGGATTCCATGTCTGTAAGCCATGATAATACTTTATTATCGAATTGCGTAGCAATATGATTGATTAGATATTAAAAACTTTTCTGGTGAAATAATTCCTGAGACCAAAATGAACAGAATACACTGATATCAATAATATCAATATCGGACGTAGTAATGCCAGAAAGTAATAGCATTCGGCAGCAATAACGCTAGAATAGATACGCTTAGTGATGACAATGCCTGCGCTAGCAATATCAACCAATATGATTTCTCACAGATTGCAGATAGAGTATACAGTATACCGCCCGCAGTGTAGCAGTGGGGATGAGTCGCCTGACGGCTCTAGCTGTACGAATCGAGCGCTCTACACATAACTCTACGCTCATAACCAGAGATGGTAAATCGTGTATATTAGTTCTCAAGAAGTTTTAGTAGAAAAAAGGTTCATCAAAAATATTTTGAAAACGTCTCGAATTTAGCTACACGAATATAATAAAAAATAGGCATTTTTGTGGAAGATTTTTGTTCACGGAGCTTTTCAAGGTCATTCAAAATTCACAAATAATGTCACCAACTAACAGATTTGGTAAAACCCTACTATGTTTGCTTCAAACATTTTTTAAAAAAATCAATACCTTCCGAGATTTGACTATTCGGCAGTCCGAATTTTTCATGTTTGACTGGTTATAACTCGATAACTGTCCATTATTGAGCTTTGTGCCCATTACATCTTTTGTTCAGTAGGTCATAAGCTACAACATATGTAAAAACCAATTGATTTGACCGGGACAGATTTTCCATATGATTAGTGCGGGGTTCTTTATAGCACGGTATGTATTTCAAGCTGTCTTGATTAACAACTAAATTGTTGTAAATTTCTAATAAACTTTTGATACACATCATAAAACCGATCACTCCACATTTGTTTTTCGAGTGGATTAACAATAAACCATCTTTCTTTCGCAATTGTGAAAGATAATTATAACCTTCGTTTAATTTTTTAATAATAATAGAGCTATTATTTTCATGCAAGGGTTGTTTAAATCCTCTTTGTTTCATGTTCATCGAATTTAAGATGTCAAAAAGATCATTTATTAATTGTACAAATCGTGTTGTTGGTGTTGAATCTGCAAATTCGGGATATTTTAAATCATTTTTACAAAAGTCTATTGCATCAGCTACGGAGGCACTGAAGATTTGCGCCGCAAATTTCACTTTCATTTTTTGTTTTTGATAATTCACATGTTGTGTTCTTAATTTATTAGCTAAATGTAACCCTTCGTTTATTTGGATTTCATGAAGCTTCATGAAATATTCCCATCGGATTATATTACCTTTGTCATCAATTATTGATTTTTGATTTCCAAGACAATTACGTAACAGTTTAAGAGAATGGCATGGATCAAGAAATACTGTTACTTTTTCCTGTGTTATTGGATGAGAAAAATAAGTCTGAAAAGACATAGTAGGCGTTAAATTGCATCCTAAAATATTGCACATTGTTAAATTAACGGGAGCTCCATCAAAAGTTACTGCTATTATATTTATATGATGCTCGTTCAAATCTTTTAGTGCTTGAATAACTAAATTGGATTTTTGTTCGGCATTCAATCCGTTTATCAAAAAATATCCTATGGGAATTTTTAAAGATAGATTTATTACATTTACTAAAAATACTAATGCTTCTTTAGCTATAGTGTCACCGCAATCAATATCAGGACCTAAGTCGACGTACCCCCTAAATTTTTGACCGTCATATTCGACATGCCGTCTTATGGCCATTTCGTCAAATATAAGAACGCCGAAAAGAGGATAATTGACTAGTTCGGCGCGTTGTTTGATCGACTGTAATGCTTCCTTATTAAAACCGGGCTCACCGTTAACCGATTTATACCACTTACAAATTGTCTTAGGATGGGGCAAACATGTATTAAATTTTTTTCTGACAGATGCATAAGCTCGTGGCGAGTAAAAATGTAATGTTAGAGCGAACGATCTTAACTCGGGCTCGTATTGTTTACGCATTAGTGTTTTACGAATCTTATTAGTTTGACGCATTAACAATTGCTTATTAAATATACCTAAGCCATTTAAAACGTCCAGCTGTTGTGGATCAAGAAGACGTTTTTTTTTCAAAGATGCCAATATATCTTTCAAATTTGCAACGCACTTCATGGACTTTTGATGTTTTTGCCGCAGAAGTTTTATTTTCTTGTTTAAATTTTTTCTTGTATTGGACAGTGCAGTTCTCAATATTTGTTTCCTTGGCGTATCTTCTGACAAATGTGGTGAAACAGCCGTACCCATATGTTTAACTTTGCGTGGTGTACTTGGTTGGGAAACTGCATCAATCGCTATATATAAAAATATACAATAATTTAATGGAATTAATAAAATATCTGCAATTATTTGTTTCAAGAAACTAGACTAATTATCTTAACAAGAGAAAATAATTACCTTCAAAAGTGCTAGAAGTACTAATAATAGTACTATCTATTATCACTGTTCCAGGAATATCAGAATGGCAATCAGAATTATCTTGCACAGTTTCTATAAAGAATCATTATTTAAATTATTTTCTGTTATTGCCATCAAGTTTATAAAAATCTATTTTCATTATTGAGTCTTATAAACATACCTTGTTTTACGTCAAATATTTTTTCAGTTGATTTGGGATCAATATTTTCTTGATTTCTTGTGTCCAGTATTTTCTGTTTTTTTTTAGGAGTTTCTATGTTACTCACACTTGCGTCTCCCTGTAAAAAATATATACTTTCTTAAATATTACATATTTGACTTTATATTTATAATTTAGATTAATTCTTTATATTTTATATACACATGGGATGAAACCAGTCCGGATTCTAATATAATAATCATCTCTTCTGTCAAAAGCGCTTTCTTCAAAATGTAACGAGCACAATCTAGCGTTTTCTGGTATATCTTTATTATTTAAACCCATCCTTTCAAGCCACTTTTTACGTTCTTCTGGATTCTTAGGAATTCTTTAATTATACGATTAGTATTTAAAGTTAACATGCAATGACATAAAACAGTTGTGATATATATAATTTATTTGCAATACTTAAGCATACTTACCTGTGAAATGTAATTTTTTGGTTATGAGATTGTTCCCATTGTAATTGTATTTTATTTTTCTGGCTATTGTTACTTCGGCTTTTACAGCCTTTAGCCCAACAATTCGGCATATTATGTACACTATATATTAATACTCACTATCTATATTAATAATCGTTATATAAATAATATTCGTGTGATAGCGGATGGCGGCAGCGGATAATTTGACGGAATGTGATCGTTGCGATCATGTCTCGGTTAACGTCGAGTAATACCGCGCGACGTGAAAGTAGATGCAAAATCTCTGGCCTCTAAGATGGCCGCAACGATGGACCCCTCACCCTTTCAGACTCAGCCCCCGCGTCTAAAAGGATACCTTACGCTCTGTCCAGGTATTTCTTACGTCCATGGTAACGCCACAGTGCACTTGACGTAGGGTTAACGATCGTACGCTGTACTGTTACAGTACCAGTAGAGTACCAGAACAAGAATATATTTTTTGTACCGGCTTCTTTCCCCTTTTTTCTCTTTTGATTTTATTATTAAAAATTGTACATATATTTAAAAAAAACAATTACTTTATTATAAAAAATTTATTTATTAAACATTTCAGAAATATGTCAAACATTTGTACAAACATTTACATTGTACGAGGAAATATTTTCTCTCGTAATAATTAATAGAAAATTAAAAAATTTGATGTTATGTTATTACTAATTATATACTTGTGTTTGGAATATATATGTATATAATGTATATGTGTATATGTATATATGTAAATAACTTATATAATTGAAAATATCATATATCTAATTAAAATTATATATATATAATAAAATATATATAAAATATATATACAAGGTGTCCGACAAGTAAGTGACTAAACGAAAGGTAGAGGTAGATTGGATTAAACTGAAAGAAAAGTCCTGTATTTTTTTTTGTATAATGCTTAATAAAAGAGTTATTACCGAGTAAAATCTGGCCAATCAGTGCTGACCTTTAGCCGAACGCACGTCAGTGAACCGTGCGCCTGGTAATGATACGCCGTCGTAACGACGGAGTGCTCACGCATACTACCAAGAGCGCACCTCACCAACGTGCGCCCGGCTAAAAGTCGACGATGATTGGCCAGACTTTACTTGATAATAACTCCTTTATATTAAGCGTTATACAGAAAAATAGTACAGGACTTTTCTTCTCGGTTTGACCCAATCTATCTCCATCTTTCGTTTAGTCATTTACTTATCAGCACACTCTATATAATTAAAAAATTATAATTAACTTAAAATTCTAAATTATATAAAGTTATGAAAAGCTTCCGGACAATGGTGTTCCAAGTAATTTTGAAGTCTTCGCGAGAAAGCTTGAAAACAGCGCCATGATGTGTCTTTTGATGAGGATGTGTCCTTTGATGAGCACGCAGATTAAAACTGTAAAATAAACATATAATGATTAATTAGTCGTACGATAATGGTATCTAATAATTATTAATAATTATCAAATATTAATAATTATTATATATTAAAATAGTATCGATCAAATAGGATAAGATATACAAAAAATATTCTGAAATTATTATTCTTTCTTTGTATTTGTATTAAAAATTCTCCGAATACAGCAAAATTTGGATCAAAATTTTGTAAAGATAAATTTTCAATAAAGAAAAATTGAGATTTTTATTATGTCCAAGTTTGTATAAGATTAAAGCTTGTGAATGTATACTTCTAACAGTATATCCAAAGATACATATCATTAATTCAAGATTTCTAATATTTTAGCTAAATATTATTATTGTCTCCCTTTTTACGTACCGATTTGCGAAAGATTTATGGCAAACCGGATACTCAGAGGACTTCTCGCCTTTGTAAAAACGCAAATGGCTCTTCAATTGAAGCTCTTGCGGCAATGCAGACAATAATGCATCATTTCCTTTCTTTTCCAGAATTGAGCATTCCTCTTTAATAGGCGTCTCGACGGGATTGATCGGTTCGTGTTTTTACTTTATCAGATACGAAAAATGGAAAGGGCCCCATCCCCGCCCTATCCTGTGAGGCACAACCAAACAATTTGCCCCTCCATATTTTACTCTAAAAAAAGAAATGATTAGCGGTGAGAACGGCCCCACCCCGCCGTTCTCTGTGAAGCACATCCAAATTTGATACTGCTTCTCCAATAAAAAAAATATAAGACATTAACAATAGTCTGATGGACTCTCGAAAAGAATGATCTTACCAGTCTCGCCGTATATATCTGAAATAATGAAATAAATTGATTTATTATAGAATATTAATATTTTTTTATTTGATTGTTATTCAAGATATTAAAATTTTTTAAAAATTATTTTTTTTATGTTCTATAGCTCAAATTATTTTATTCTTAACTTTAATTTTTCCTTTATTAATTAATAATTTAAATTTAATAAATTTTTATAATTTATATATAATTACTATAAATTATTATATTTCTTTATTTACCATCCTCCATCAAATTTTCCTCCTCCCTCAATGGCATTTGCAAGTCTTCGTTCTGTGCTATTTTCTCCGTTTGGTCGTCGTCCGTGTTATCCTCGGTTTCGTCGGCGTACTCAGTTGTATCCATGTCCTCGATGTCCTCGATATCGTTTTCCATTCCATCCATATCCTGAGCGTCCATTTCATAGGCGTTTTCAATTTCCTCCGTGTGCTGGGCAAGGTTGGATAGTAAATAATTAAAAAGTTAAAAATTGAATTAAAAAGTTAATAATGTTTAACTTAACTTATTGTTTAGTTAATTTTAAACATGTTAACTTTTAACTTAAACTAATTACTTTTAAATGCATTAATGTTAATATATTAACTTTTTTCATACAAGTTAAAATTTTGTATCTTTGGTTTATCAATAATTATAATAAGATAGTATCTAGTACCATTAAAACGTGTGTTCTTACACAACGATGTCATTCTCGGCACACATAGAGCGTATATTTAGTGCAGGTAGTTTAGTATATGATGACTTAAGAGAAAAACTGATAAACTATAATTTTGAGATGACATTAAAATTCAATAAACATATTTAAATTGTTATTTTTAAATTTTTTAATTTATTGTTAAAATATTTAACAATTAAAGATAAAGATAAAAAGCACGTGTACAGGTAGAGCAATTCAAATTAAACAGGAAAGTCCTCTTATCGTTAATCGAAATCATCTTATTAACCATTTTGTTTTTAAACACAATAATATCTCTATTAGATAACTATATATATTTAAATGTATATTTAAATAATGTGTATTATTAATTATTATATAAGAAAAAATATATTATCCCTCTTATAAAAAATTACCGTTTTATTATATTATCTAATTTTAAAAAAAGTTAAATTTTAAATATATAATTAAAAGATTAATTACGTAAAATACATATATAAGTTTTGCATAATTAACTTTTAACTTTTTAATAAGTTAATAATTTTTTAACTTAATTTTAATTGAGTTAATTATTGTTTAAATAACTTTTAACATAAACTTAGTTAATTTTTGGGTCATTAACATTGAACCTAACTTAATTAAAAAAAATTAACTTACCCAATCTTGATGCTGGGTTTTTTCTGGTCCGTTCCTGGCGTCCTCAGCTTCCTTCTGAATGTCTTCGAACTCTATGTCCACTTCCGCATTGTCTATTCGCCGATGTCGATTTGGTGGGACTTCTTCATTTTCTTCATCAAGAGGGACTTGTCGTCGTTTTCTATTATAACGCCATTTTCTAGTTTTGAGACTTTTCAGAGCTTTCTCCAAAGCTTCATAGAATTCCATGTTATTGGGATTTGGAAAATATTTATTGGCGTTTATAGCATCTGGAAAAAAAATTCATAAAAAATACTTTAGTTATCGTCATGTATTTAATGTACAATATAAACAATGATAGACGGTGCATTTTTTACGAACCTTGACATGCTTGAGCGAAACGACTGTCTCGCAATTTGCATCCCCCTGGTCCAGTTCTTCCGTTTAAAGTTAAACATGACGAGATCTCCTCATCTTCGGGAAATATGCTGCGAAAATATTCTGCAGCGCAATCAACTGGATTGGTCCGTCCAAGATAAATAAAGTACCCCACCTGTAACAAAATTTTAGTAGTAAACTGAATTACTATAAATATATATTTAGAAAAAAATCTTACCAAGTCATTGTAAATTTCTTCGTCAACTTCTTCGAAGGCCAAGAAATCGTCGACGGTTCTAAAGGAAATTCCCTGTGGCTTTATTGGTCTCTTTACTGCAGACTCTCGCATTAACCGTTTAATAGCCGTTGTATTTTCACTGCAGAAAAATATGAAATTGTAAGATTAAAAATTTATTTATAGTAAGTTGCTTGTTGTTCCTTAGTAAAATTATTAATATTTACTCAGTTTTCTTTTCGATGGAAATTTATCGCTCTTTCATACGACGTAGTTGCGTCATGATCATTCTGAAATAAAATGAATGCTTTCATTCAGACACATAGACAATCTTTGTTATTATTTTATTTTATTTGTAATTATTTTTGAAACTTACTTTAAAGACCGCACTATATCGTGGGATGTTCTTTCATCTGTTGTCCCTTCTTCTTTATGTTCTTGGCTATTTTCTCTGACTGGTAATAGGCGTAAATTGCATTGTACAGTTGATGAAGATGGTGATGAAGATGGTCGTAATAATGTTTGTTTATATTGTGATAATGGTTTTGATGGTGGATGAATGTTTTGTGTGAATGATTTTATGGCTGGTGAAAGAAAGCGTGATGATGTTTGTTTCAGCTGTGATGGGGATTTTGATAGTGGAAGAATGTTTCGTGCTAATGATTGGGCGGCCGAAGAAGAGAGTGATGATGTTTGTTTGCGTTGTGGTGATAGTTTTGATGTTAGAGGAATGTTTCGTACAAATGATTGAGCGACTGATGAAGAAGAGCGTGATGAAATGTTTCTATGTTGTACTGATGGAGAGGGCATGTGTTCATATGATTGTGCACGTGAGAATGATGATGATGAAGCATGCAGGGATGATGATACTGGAGATTGTGAATATTGTAATGGTGCTGTCTGTCTTTGTGTAGTTGTTGTAACAGTCATGTTTCGTGTCGTATGTCTTTGTATGTTTTTTACGTCTCTTCGTTGCAATTTCTGAGAGAGGGATGTGCGATATTTTGCAATATCCGTACTCAGCAATTGCAATGCTTTAGATGTTAATTTATTAGTCTTCTCCGTGTCTCTTCCTCTTCCTCGTCCTTGTTGACTCATCTGAACAAAAATTTTAGAAAACCTACCTAATAAAGGCCATTTTAATCTCTGGTATGTAGAATAACTGCAACTACCCAGACATTAATAATAGGATCCCTATGCCCTTCAGTATGCCAATAAGGCATGCGAAAACATTTATTCTGTACTTCATTAAGATTTATTATAATAACTTCATCAGATAATGAAGAACATCGAAAGACACCTACTGAAAACGATGGCAAACCAACATCAAAAAAATCTTCAACTCTGCGAAATTCTTTAACTGCCAACTGATAATGCTCTCGCGGGAGAATAATATTTTGAACAAGACAAACTTTCGAATTCCTTAATATTACCGTATTATCTTGATTTTTCACCGATATAAATTTTCCTGTGTCTAAGATCTGAAACTGATGACTATCTAGCGGGATATCAAAAACTACAGGACTAACCCACGGTTTACTGGAACGCACTACTTCTTCAGTTATATTTACAAGATTTTGTGTAACTTGAAACTTTTCAAATCGCCTATTTACAATTTGCTGCAAATGCTGATGAGGCTTGCGGCAAACCTTGCGGAAATAAATCATATTATTTTCATAGGGAAACATAGACAATTCATTTAATGAGCCAAAGCGTCTCGCGTCATCTACGAGATGTAAAAGACAATGAGTAATATAAGAAAGGAATTCTGGACCATATATATCTTCTGCTCTATTCACAAAAATCCTTAATGCTGTATATGCAAAATCAAGATAGTCTTCTAATAAGGAAGAACTGACCAAAATTCGAATGGCGGAATGTAATAGAAGAAAATGTTTATATGCAGCAGCATTTATGAGTCCATAATAAACAACTGGAGCAGTATATAAAACAAGTTGGCGATTTTCCGTAGCCTTCATATTTTTTCATTAATATCGGTTTTCGCGAAAATTCTTTAGGGCAATAATTTTTAACTTGCTGTAAACGTGTCGTCATAATTTCAAGTAATCTAGCTGAAAGTTTTAAACCTGGATTATATTTTCCATCAACAAAAACGCTATTTATTTTTGGAACGACACCGAGACAAACGGTGTGCATGTAGTCGAAAATCGTTTGAGTTACCAACCCCATCCCCAAAGTAAGCAGAGCAGATTCAGAATCTGTATGATGTTCTCCATCAATGTGCTGTCTATACTCTTCGTCTGTACGGGGCCTGTGCTGAATACCACGATAAGCTGTTACTCCACGACGAAGCCAATTTCCCCGAATCCAACATTTCGAACACGGAAATAGACTGCCATGGCCTTTGTGACCCAATACAAAAGCGCGTGCAGGAGAATCAGCTATGAAACACCTCAATTTAATTAGTTTTAATTGATTACGAAAAACAACTCCTCCACAATTAAATATATCCTGAACTTCATCCACAAAATATTGGAATAATTCCTGCGCATTAGTTGGTTTCGATGAACCTCTCCAGATGCCTACGATTTCGGGTTTACTTCGAGGAATATTTGCAATTCTAATTTGTATTGGCCAGATTTGAATGTTACCCTGCCCATCTAGTGTTGCACCATCTGTGCTAAAGTCTATCATCAAAGTATCAAGTGGAATCAATTCCGGAGAGGTTTGTTGAAGAATGGAAAGAATTCCTGTCTCAACTCCTAAATGAAGATATTCACCCCCCTGCAATGTTAAGTGTTGGGTGCGCGGTCCGTGGAGTCTTTAGAAGCGTTCTACTATCCTTTGGCAAAGTAGATAAACAAGGATGTGTTCGAACAACTTGTAAAACAGCGTTTATTTGCGTATGAGACATATCATTGCATACGAAAGTTTCAGCAAGGCGTTCTTGAAAATTATCGATAGTATTTTGAGACTCAATATTTACCGCATCATCATAATCTGAAATGGATTCAGTAACGTTTGAAGAACTTAATACTTCATCGATCTCATTAAAAGTAAATTGCACATCATCAACTGATGCATCAGAAGATACAAAAATTTCATCCTCTTTAGTCTGATTGCGTTCCGCAAGAATTTGTTTTTCGTTGACAAAATCTGAATCGGCTCTAGCAAGATCTAAATTCTGCTGTTGTATACATTCGTATTCATTACGTGCAGTTCTTTCTAATTTTTCCAAACGACGACGATGGGCTGCAGATAATAAATGATAAGGCTTGCGACTACGCCTGTTTGCCAAACGCAACATATCGATAAAATAGAATATAAAAGAAATGAACGAGACGAAAAAATAACAACTCGAGGAAGAATAAATAAAATCTGAACTGGAAAAGCCTAAACCAAAAGAAGACAAGTTTTTCTAATTATTTTAAAACTCGATAATATCTAACAATAATATAATAAACTCAATAATAAATAATAATATCTAATGAAAGCCTGAGAGGAATAAATATTAAATTATATAACTATGTAACTATTGCAAGTGATCGAGGAAAATAATTTATTAGGAATTTTTTGGAAAATAGTCTTATATACTCAATAAATAAGAATAAGAGAAATAAAATACCTGGAACAAATTATACAAACCTTGTCCGTTGTAACTGGCTCAGCAATCTGACCTGTGGATTAAAAATAAAACAGTATAAAGTATATAAAGATTGAAAATACGTACAATTAAACAAATACATTTGTTTAATTGAGTTTTTATTTAACCATTAAATTATTATCATCAATTGAGAATTCATAATGATATATTGACAATATAGATTGAAAATTAAACTATCTTGTACTATGGAATGTAAGATTAAAATTAATACGCTTCTAAGCAGATGAGCAGTCGTCTGTTTCATTCTCCTCTGAACAGTGAACTAGATTTAAAAAAAAGTTCTTTTGAAAAAAGAATCCTGAAGTTCTATACGAATAAATATGTCAAAAATTATTAATACACCAGAAAAAAAGAAAAATATTTAAGGAAAATAGATATGTGTTTAGAAATTAGAGATTAATGGATAACTTCAGAGTCACAATCTGGTACATCTTACACACAGAAAAATATTATTCTATTGCTAAGTAAAATGATTACTCAGTTTACTTTACTTCTTTTAAGTAACAGTTATCTTTAACAAAGAATATTTTCTTAATAATAGTCTTAAAATAGACTTGTCACAAATTTTAGAAATACTCATTATCATGTACTCAAAAAAAGTAAATATTTTCTTTTGAAGAATATTATAAAATTTTATCGAAGAAAAGTCAGATATGGTTAATTTAATGTAAGAAAATTTATTAGATCAGAAAAATTTAATGTATTTCTTTCAATTATATAATTTAATATTCTTGATTGAAATATTAAATTTATTAGGATTCAGAATATATTGTGAATAAGTTTGATGCTTATGATGAACTTATGATAGATTTGCGGATATATGAACTTATGAAATACTTGAAACAAGTAATATTTACTTGTATATAGTATGTATTTTTCTGTGTGTACAATATGTTTAATTTTTTAATAAATCATTCAATGGACAATTTATTCAGCAGAACAAACTGCTCAGTAGCAATTAAACATGATTGGCTCTTACTTTTAGAACAAAGAAATCAATGTCGAATATTGACAAGACACTCAGTTGTTGTACTGTTGAACGCAGCTAATGTTATTATTTAATGCCAAAAATGATTGTGACAAATATAAAACTATTAAAAACGAAGTAACGTGCGTAAATCTTAGAACATGTATATACAGGACATATATTTGTACATATGTATATACTAGATATATGTATATACATATGTGTGTGTGTATGTGTGTGTGTGTGTGTGCGTGTGTGTGTGTGTGTGTTTGTTTGTTTGTGTTGTTGTGCCTCTAGCCGCTAAGGAAGAGGTCTTTAGGGATTTATACGCCCAAAGGATTAGGATCCACGCTCGAAATAAGACACTCCCGGACGTTAGGTAGAAGTTGATATATTTCACAGATTTTTGTACACTTTTACTTATTCGCGATTATAATAGTCGGGCGCGATACGTACGGTACTTCGATACTATCGATATATGCGAGCGAGCAGTGAGCGAGTAGCGAGCGTCGGTACATCTCGCGCTTATTATATATCTTAATTAATTAGGTCGTTGATTTGGGAGGAGTGTGGTGTCCCTGACCGGAGCATGTCTCGTGCTCCGCTCGTCAGCTGTCTCGTCAACTGCTTACTCAGCTTCCGAGAACTTGACCGTGACTTCCTTCTCTTTAGTCACGTATCTTTACTTTATTTTATTAGTAATCTTTTATTACTTTTATTCTTTCTTAATTACTTTTCCTTGAGCTCTTTCCCTGATTCTAATGCTTTGCTTTAGTCAGCTCTTTCTCAATCTTTTCTGTTCTACTTTTCTTGTTTTATCTTTTAATATTAAGAAATCGGTCGGGTTACGACAGTGTGTGTAATTAGTAATGCATCACCTTTAAATTTTGCATAGCAAAATTTTTAAATAAAAGCTTTTAAACAAAAATAAACAAGAGTCGATAGATTCAGAATGTAAAAAGTTTTGGTGTAAAACGTCCTGACGTTAAAATATATTCTTTTAACAGTGTATAATCCATTTTATGTGCCCTATTATTATATTACAAATTATCAGAAGTAGGATTAACGCATAGTGTTAATTGATTTAAAGGTCATTTATGATCAGTTGTGTCATATAGTGTGTTGTCGAATCGGTCATAGCTGTGTGCATTTAAGAAGACCTAAAAGACACGCTAGAGACTCAGGACAGAAATTTAATTTAATTTAATTTAATTTATAAGCAAAGAAATTCTGAATCAATATCAATTTTATTTTATTTAATTTTATTTAATTAATAAAATAAACCCAAATTATTACTAATGGACGCAGATGAGATTTTACAGCAGATGAAGACGATGTGTGATTACCGTGCAAATAAAGTTGATCAACGCAAATAATTTGAAGCAGGCATATGGCAATCTACTAAAAGTTCTCTTGATTATTATCACGACAAAATTATTAAAATCAATAGAGTACCGATAGTAGAAAAGGAAATTCTAGATTATATGATCGATAGTATTCCGGATTATCAATTGAGAAATTAAGTTAGAATGCAAAACTTTTCATCAATATCTGAGCTGCTACAAGCATTTAAGAAAGTCACAATTCGATCGGATACTGGTTTAAATCAACGATTAAAATCAGCGACCGATAATAATTACGAAGTAGAAACGATTAAAAGTGAGGCGAAGATGAATATAAGAACCTCAAGACATCAGCAAAAAGAATATAAGTTTATCAAAAACAATAAATGCTACAACTGCAATAAATTTGGTCATCACATTAATCAATGCAGACAACCTAAGCGCGAGAAAAGATCTTGTTTTACCTGTCGAGAATTTGAACGTGGCAAATGACTGTTCCAAGAAAGGGCCAAAAAAAAAGAAATTGCTAATATCGAGAACGTGGTTAAGGAAGACGATTTCCAGAAGAATGTTACTTACCAGATAAGCAATAATAATATTAATTATATTTTATATTTAAATACCTTGGTAGATATTGGTACTCCAGATGATGTATTTTGTATATTAATAGAATCAGGCGATGTATCAGTCTATTTAGATGATATTCTGATTGTATTAGAGACGCTGGAACATCAAATTAAAATCCTGAAACACGTTTTCCGATTATTAATACAAAATAAAATGGAATTAAAAATTGGATAAATGTGAATTTTTAACGACAAAAATAGAATATGTGGATTATTTAATTACAAAAGAAGGAATACAACCTACTATGAATGGCGTAACAGCTATACAAAAATTTCTTATTCCTCGAAATATTAAAGATGTACAAAGTTTAATTGGTTTGAGTTTTTACTTTCGGAAATTTATAGAAAAATTTGCATTTATTGCCAAACCGTTGTATGAGACAATTAAGCCTAATTTCCTTTTTAATTTAGTGCTAAAGAATTAGAGGCATTCGAAACAATAGAATTTAAGTTCAAGTTCCATTATTAGCTATTTATAGTTCAAAAGATTTAACTGAATTACATTGCGATGCTAGTTCATTAGAGTATGGTGCAATTTTGATGCAAAGAAAGTCGGATATGAAATTTTATGTATTTTGGAAATTTCATCCTGTATTCTTTTGTATTTTGGAAATTTTTATCATTTTGGAAATTTCATTCCTGTATTTTGAATTTTGGAAAAGAACTTCTGATACTGAAAGTCGTTATCTTAGATTTTAATTAGAAACACTCGCTATAATTTATGCTTTACGACGTTTCAGAGTATATGTGCAGGATATAAAATTTAAAATAGTGACTGATTGTGATTCACTTTGAATAAAAAAGATATTAATCCCCGAATTGCATGTTGCACACTAGAATTAACAACTATGGCTATGAAATGAACATGAGAACACCGATCAAAAAATAAAATGCAACACTTAGTAAAACAAATAATATGTTAGTCATTGAAACCAATTCATTAGAATAATCTTTCGATTTGTCAAAGCAAAGATCCAAAGATAAAGATTTTATATGAAAAATTAGAAGAACAAGAAGAAATTTATTTTGAAATGCGGAATGGTTTAGTTTATAGAATACAAAGCTTAAGCTGCTTTAAGCATGCGGATTTTTCAATTTCTGCTTCCTCATAGAAGAAGCTTTGTGAGCGAAATAAAAATTAAAATGGTCTCTTTCACCGATCCTCACTAAATTCAATATCAAACATCCTTTAATAATACTCTATACATGTAAAAAAATTTAATCCGATATCTCAAATTTTCCGAAAGTTACAGCATGTACAGGCATTTCTCAAAAAATCCAAAATTTTATAAAAAATGAACCTTTTCATCGATTCTCATCAAATTCAATACCAACCAGCCTTGAATGATACTCTATCCATGTAAAAAAAAATTTAACCCGATACCTCAAAAATTGCGGAAGTTAGAGGTTGTACAATATACTGCGTGCATACACACTGTGACGTTGCCGTCTCGCGCGCGTCCGCCGAGTCCCTCTCCGATCGAAAAGCGCGGGCTAAAGGGCCGCGCCAGTCGAATCATTGCGAGAATCGTACCGTTACCTCCAGAGAGGCGTCATTAATTAAGATTTCGAGCTTAATATTAATTTCGTTTATGATTTTCTTTCGTATGAATAATTCATTTGGGAGCCTCATCGGAAAAAGGAGCGGAAAGTCACTGAAGCGTCACGGAAAATACGATCGCCAATCAAGGAAGATCTTAGAGGGGCAAGGAGCCAGCAATTTGGAAATCCAAAACATCTAACGGCCAAACTAGCTACGTCACGACGGGATCAGGACCCGCACTCGTGATGCGCAACGCACGGGACAGCGAGAGGATCCTCGCGAAAGGACACAGGCCCGTGCGGATCCGGTCCCCGCGGAGGGACTGCAATTCTGCACCCGATGGCGTGACGCGGTCCCGGAAAAGACGGAAGGAAGGGTGGCAGCGATACTTCCGGCCAAGCCGTTCGCCCTAGACCTCGCGACGGCCCCGCAGAAAGGGCCACAGCGAATTATTGTTTGTAATACCGGGGGCGCGCGCACCCCCGTTACGACCGTGAGCGCGCCGCCCGCCGGCCACAGCGCGTGATAACGCGTGATTGGTCGCGATAATACGCACCCAATGTGCGCAGCCCCGGCTGGCCCACAGGTATCGATTCTGGATCGCAACGATCCGAGATGAGACTGGTGCGAGCTTGCGAGCCGATAGCGAGCGAGAGCGTATAATTTTGTGGCTGAAAAGACGAGAGCGATAACGAGACGAGAGCGAGCGGAGAGGATCACGGCGATCGACAGCTGCGAAGGACGGACCCGAGGGAGAGGACGTCAACGTCGCTGACCCCGTGTAACCACCACGAGAGGAAAAGTACCGGTGAGGTTATCCGCCATATTCGCTACTCGCGATCGCGCCCGGAATCGTTTCGTTCTGTCGTCGTCGCCGGGAATTCGTACTTTGGTGTACGGGCTAAGCCCGATTCTTTAGTGCAGATTTTCGCGTCACGGCCACGTCGTCAAGCGATTCGAGCCCCGGAGCCTCGAAAGTATCGGTTTCCGCGGATCGAGACATTACCTCGCGTTTTTAATAAACCGTGTGTCGTCTCTCTGGAGATTCGGATTCCGTAGATTATATTTGCGTTGGTCCTCGCACGTCTAGCGTTTAAGACTCGTTCGTACTGTATGTCGGTCGTCTGAGTGTGAGTGTGATTCGCGTCAATTTGTTATATTATTTTTGTCTTTCGTTTATGAATTTTCGCGTCTAAACTGTGCGTGCACGTCCGGTGCAACTTTCCTTCGCGATTATTATATGGGTTACGTGAGAGTGTGAATCGCGTAAATTCGACGTATTATATCGTCTGTAAAGCACCGCGTCTCGAAATTGTGAGCGCGTTTTGGTGAGAATTCCCTCGCGATTCTTGCATGAATTGCGTGCGTGTGTGTGCCGAGCATTCGATTCTGCGTAATATGTCCGTCCGAAATCGAAGCATGTCCGCGTTGTAATAATTGCCTGTTAATCTTAAGTTGCGTATTAATAATTTAGCGGTAATAGCGGACGATAAGGTCGCCGTTGGCGAGGTGATATCGAGAATTGATTCGGACTTGCGCCCGAATTATAGACGAACGTAATAATCAATTTCTTCGCAGTGCGAGGCGTAATTCAAGCCGAGCGGACATTCCGGCCGATCTAACGGGTCGGTCTCGGCGTACGCATTACGGAGTTTCGCGCCCCGCGTCTAACACCCAGTCTCGCAGCCGCGTTTCTCTTACTGCAGCCGTATATCCGCGCGGTTTATCATTACTATTCTCGAGGAGCTGCGGCTCCCGCTATTATAATAAATCTGTTAATTTCCTTGTTTAATTGGCGAGTTTCTTTTCAGTTGTGTTTGTCGTTTCCGTAATTGTCGCTTCTTGCATAAATTATCGCGTTCGATCAACACTCGCCCTGCCCCTCTACCGTTAGGCGAGCTAGTCAGCCCGTGGCGAATTCCGACAAATTTCTTTCGCGTTTATTTCGCGCTTATTTCGCGTGTTTCGCGAATTGATACGTGAAGGATCGTATCTGGCGCCCAAGTTCGATTCTCGCAATTATCTCTCGGATCTCGTCACGGTACGCGCGGAACTCCTAATATCCCGTTCCCACCTGGCGCGTGGATCTTTTTCTCCGTTTTCCCGTTTTTGTCAACGACCATTCCGCATCTCCCGTTCGGCGAATTAGCTCCTGTTCGTCGGCGCAATTTACACCCGCGCGACGGAGAGAACGAGTCGGCGGCCGCGTTTATCGCTCAGCCGCGAGACGGTAGGAAAAGTCGTCGCAACACATACACACATACATACATACATACAGACATTTTTTAGGAATATGATTTTTAGACATTTTGGAACATTCTAAACACATTGGCATAGAAAACTCGAAAAAAATTTTGTCACGAAAACAAAGCTTCCTCTATGAGGAAGCAAAAAAGATTCAGGATTGTTATTTTATGTACCTGCGTCTATGGAAAATAATATTATATATAAATATCATGATGAAATGGAACATTATGGTATAGAAAGAACTGTAAATAATATTATACGTAATTATTGGTTTCCAAAATTAAAACAAAAAGTAGAAAGACACATAAAGAACTGTTTAAAATGTATAGGATTTTCTGCAGCTAGTGGAAGAAAAGAAAGCTTATTACATAACATACCAAAAGAAAATGTTTCATTTCATACATTACATATTGAGTTTTTAGGATCCATAGAGAAAAAAATGTCATTTAAAACAACATATATTTTTAGTAATAGATGCTTCTACAAAATATGATAAATTATATGCTACATAAACCACATCCAGTAACGAAGCATTTGTCAGTCATTATAGTACTCCGAAAATAATAATCTGTGATAGAGGTACTGCGTTTATCTCGCAAGAATTTCGAGACTTTTTAACGAAAAGTGACGTTCAATATATACTCAATATATAATAGTCACTATTTCGCCCCAGGCAAATGGATAAGTCAAATGAATTGATCGTATATTCACACCGATGTTAGGTAAACTAGTCGATAATGATTAAAAAAATATTTTTATCAAATGCTTCCTCAAGCAGAATTTTGTATTAATAATACTATTAATAAAAGTATTATACAATGGAAATTCCTAGTAAATTATTATTTGGTATTATAAACGAAGTAAAAGATTAATATTTAATAAATTATTATTTGGTATTATAAACGAAGTAAAAGATGAAATAACTAGTTATTTAGCAGACAAATGTGTTTATAAAGATTTAGAATTAATCAGATCTAAAGCAGCAGAAAAAATACTTCTAAGTCAGCAATAAAATGAAGTTCAAGTTAATAAAAAAAGAAAAAATTCATATAAATATTGTGAAGGAGATTTTGTTATGATTTCGATTGTATTCCTGGAATTTCTAAAAAATTGATTTCAAAATTTAAAGGACCATATGTTGTTACAAAAGAACTCCGAAATAATAGATATATTATATGATGTAGAGGGTTTTCAATGTATAAATAAGTCATATAAAGGAATATGGGAAGCTGCTAATATGAGATTTTGGCGCGATATAGAAAATTAATTATCTATTAGAAATATTTGTTTGTTAAGATATTCTTTTAAGTTATTATAATATTAATCTTGTTCGTAATTAGTTAAATATTTTATTAAAGTTTTGAATATTGATTTAACTTCATAGTTCGAGGACGAACTGATAATCAGGAATGGCCGAAAACTGTAAGATACTCTTTTAATTATTAATGTATCACCTTTAAATTTTGCATAGCAACGCTTTTAAAAATAAACAAGAGTCGATAGATTCAGAATATAGAAAGTTTTGGTGTAAAACGTTTGTCCTGACATTAAAATATATTCTTTTCACAGTGTGTAATCTATTTTATGTGCGCTATTATTATATTACATATGTCTTTGTCTGCCTGCTTATTGCAATACGCGTGTATCAAACATAAATGTAATAGAGTAGAGTTTCATTTATTTCACAAAAAGACGATATCGCTCATTGTTATCTCGTGCAAGCGCATACATGACTTTGGGCAAATAAAGATAGATATATGGTGAAGACAAAACTGCTCATAGCTTAGATCGGCTATATACCTTTTAATATATAGATATTCAATGAAAGATTGAAAATGAAAAGCCGGTATCTAATGATTTTTAATCCATCATTAAAACCAAAAAAAAGCTATCAAATTAATTGTTATATGAAAAATTACTCACCTCAGATACTGGATGAATGAAAATAATTCCTTGAATTCTGAAATATTCTTAATATATATCTCCTTATATAATATATAATATATATATTCTCTTAATATATACCTCCTTATATAATATATAATATATATCTCCTTGAAATACTCCAGAAAACTTCTGAAAACTCCTCGCATCTTGTTAGTATAATACGCTTCCCCTAATTTATTTTTTATAAATCTAATATAAATTTTAAAAAGAAGATATTTACATTACCCTCCTGGGGCCACAAGCTCTTCCTCCCAATCCTCCTCTTCCTCTTCTCAATTCTCCTCCTCAGCGTAGGGCTCAAGCCCAAAAAACGGTAGCAGATAAAACAGATCGTTAAAATAATCTGGATATCTTTCCGCCCACTCGCGATCCTTCTCTGTATCGCCCCATAAATTTTCTAGCGCCTATAGCTCATTTTGTCGCATCCACCGCATATACTCTCTGTGTATTGTGTCAATAATAGCAAACTGAAATATAATATTCAATTAATAAATATCACAAATACACACAATATATCATGAAAATACTGAACACTACGTACCCGATTATAACCAAACCTAATTATTATCGCAGCCATTTTCGAAGACCTTATTAAACTTTATTCACACTGTTCTTCATAAACTGTCAGACACTTTGTGACAGCCATAACAGGATAGACATTGTCTCGATTAAATATTTTAGAGTAGGGAATGTATCACTTACAAAAAACGCTTACCTTCTGCACTTGATAAGAAAACAAAACTAAAGCATGTTCCCGCGGACAATTATCTAAAAGTCTTTTAAATATGAATGTATTATTATAATATGTAAATCACTATTAAACGGTTATCGAACGGCTTTTGAACGGCTTTGAACGGCTATCGAACGGCTTTGAATGGCTATCGAACAGCTTTGAACAGCTATCGAGAGGCTACCGAACAGCTTTTGAACGGCTATCGAACGGTTATCAAACGGCTTTGAACGGCTATCGAACAGCTTTGAATAGCTATCGAACGGCTACCGAACAGCTTTGAACTATTATTGAACGACAACACAATTATTTATACAGCATTCAAATATTTAAAGTCTATGTCCATGTACTGAAATGTAACATCTATATTTTAATTACATGGCTGACGCCACTATCTAACGTCACGTACTGAAATTTAATACTCGCATACTGGGATAAGAAAGAGAAAAAGGGAAGAATAAAAGAGAATAAAAATATATTTTAAGGGGATCCCAAAGTGACGGCCGAACTCCGACGGGTTAGCGCCCTCATCCAAGCGTAACTAAAATTATCGATAATACCGACCGAAATTATCGATAATATCAATAATTTTAGTTCCGCTGTTACCGATATGAATATTTTTGCATGTTCTATGCATATTTGAAAGAGAATTGTGTTCAATATGTTGAAATCGGACAACATCGTGTATTTCTACTGTTCTATTGCCTCGCACGCATATCTAAGCGTATTTAAGCGTATAGATAACAGTATAATATAGACGTGTCTGCCTTTATTACATATTTGAACATAATTTCACATTGTTCATACGGGCTATGTGTCTTCCCATATATCTTCCAAGAGGAATAACATTTGGTTAGGTGTTATATATATAATTGTGTATATACACTACGCAAAAAAATTAAAGGGCCACTTTCTTCCTTCTACAAAAAAGGCAATTTTCAAGTGGCTGCAACTTCGTCGCATATAATCCGATTGAGATCAATAAAAAAGCGTTACAAAGCTTGAAGTTTCTAGTTTTAGATTTTTTTAGTCAAGTCCAATTCTTTTCATTTGTTACGAAGTTACATTATGAAAAATCAACGTCCGTCGATTGACTAAATTTTTCAAAAGTTTGTCAAAGAATGCCGAAGAAAAAAAAAATTGTAGCACAATTTCGTTAATTGGGTTTTAAAGAGCAGAGTTTTATCTTTAATTTGCTTTTTTAATGAATGTCCTACGATTTTTTTTCGCCGAGTTATTCACTACTGAAGTAAAATCGATCTATTGACTTTGAGCGTTCATAACTAGTGAAAAAATTATCGCACAATGATCATTAAAAAAGCAATTTAAAGAGAAAAGTCGGCACTTTAACATGTACTAATTGCTTTTTCAATTAATATCCATTGTTAAAGTGTAATCATTACTTTAAAATCAAGTAAAAATTGCACTTTTTCCCTTTTTCATTTAAATCAATGTCAACTTAGTGAAAAAACGTTAACATTTTTATGAACTCTACAATTTTTACAAGTAAAAAGTATCCCAATTACATGTACAATCGGCCGAATCGATAAGATTTTTTTTTCTCTATATCTCGAAGACTTAAATCGTCTAAAATGAAAAATTCAATTACCGCCGGCATTAACGTTATCCAAAGCGTACCACGTGGAGGTTGCACGGTCGGATTTACGCTTCTGTGTGTGTGTGTGTGTGTTGTGTGTGTGTGTGTGTTGTGTGTTGTGTGTGTATTGTGTGTGTGTTGTGTGTGTTGTGTGTACACGCACAAACAGAACGAGACCCCGCTATTCGTCACTCTCGCAGTATTTTATGATTCCAAACTTTCTAATGCGCGCGCGCGCGTATGTGTATAATTAAATATTGATTGTGTTTGTGTAATTAAATGTGTTTGTGTAATTAAATTTTTTACAGGACGTTAAAATCTTGTGTTGCCATCTCTGTTTTGAATAACATCTTGCAAACATTCTCGCATATTAATGCATCTTCGTATTTCCACTTGCGGAAAGTTACGCCAAATTTATTGGAGTGCGTGCACTAATTCTTTTAATGTTCTTAAAATTGAATATTAATTTCGTAATCGATGACCAATTATGTTTGTTCCAAACATGCTTCATTGGATTTAAGTCTAGACTCATTGCTAGATGGTTTAATACAGCAATATCATTTTCTCTTAAGACGCAATATAAAAAAATGCTAGCTTCTCTGATTTGTTTATCATTGTTAGCATTTACGAACTTTGGTTGAAATAGTTTTATACTGATGCAAGATAATGCACGTCCTCATACTGCAAACATCACGCGACGATTTTTAAGAGAAAATGATATTGCTGTATTAAACCATCCAGCAATGAGTCCAGTCTTAAATCCAATAGAACATGTTTGGGACATGATTGGTCGTCGATTACGAAGACAATATCCAATTTTAAGAACGCTACAAGAATTAGCGCACGCATTCCAGCAAATTTGGCGTAACCTTCCGCAAGCACAAATACGAAGATGCATTAATATGCGAGAACGTTTGCAAGATGTTATTCGAAACAGAGGCGGCAACACACGATTTTAACTCTGAAAAAATTTAATTACACAGCACATTTAATTACACACACACATACATATGCGCATCAGAGAGTTTGGAGTCATAAAATACTGCGAGAGTGACGAATCGCGGGGTCTCGTTCTGTTCGTGCGCGTACACACACACACAACACACACAACACACACACAACACACACACAACACACACAACACACACACAATACACACACACACACAACACACACACACACACACACACAGAAGCGTAAATCCGACCGTGCAACCTCCACGTGGTACGCTTTGGATAACGCTAATGCCGGCGGTAATTGAATTTTTCATTTTAGACTTGATTTAAGTCTTCGAGATATAGAGAAAAAAAAATCTTATCGATTCGGCCGATTATACATGTAATTGGGATACTTTTTACTTGTAAAAATTGTAGAGTTCATAAAAATGTTAACGTTTTTTCATTAAGTTGCATTGATTTAAATGAAAAAGGGAAAAAGTGCAATTTTTACTTGATTTTAAAGTAATGATTACACTTTAACAATGGATATTAATTGAAAAAGCAATTAGTACATGTTAAAGTGCCGACTTTTCTCTTTAAATTGCTTTTTTAATGATCATTGTGCGATAATTTTTTCACTAGTTATGAACGCTCAAAGTCAATAGATCGATTTTACTTCAGTAGTGAATAACTCGGCGAAAAAAAATCGTAGGACATTCATTAAAAAAGCAAATTAAAGATAAAACTCTGCTCTTTAAAATCCAATTAACGAAATTGTGCTACAATTTTTTTTTTCTTCGGCATTCTTTGACAAACTTTTGAAAAATTTAGTCAATCGACGGACGTTGATTTTTCATAATGTAACTTCGTAACAAATGAAAAGAATTGGACTTGACTAAAGATTCTAAAACTAGAAACTTCAAGCTTTGTAACGCTTTTTTATTGATCTCAATCCGATTATATGCGACGAAGTTGCAGCCACTTGAAAATTGCCTTTTTTGTAGAAGGAAGAAAGTGGCCCTTTAATTTTTTTGCGTAGTGTATATATATATGTATATGTATAATATGTACATAGACGTATACAGATGTATGTGTATGATATATATACATATATTCTGAATATTATCATGTAACTTTCTATAAGTTGCGATCTATGCAATGCAGCTAATTTTTTCAATCGATATAATTAATGGATATATAACAACAATGTATTATTTATACAAATATATATTATATTGTCTTCTTTTTGTTTGTATACATAAATGTTTATATATTTGTAATAAAGATTTATAATACATTGTTTGCCTCGATCGCAACAGAATAATATATTTTTACAATATTCTGAATATTGAAAATATAAAATGGGCCCCTCCATCGCCCATTCTCGTGAGAACGCAACCAATATGTTTTTCGTCTCTCCGATTATAATTTGCAATCGAGATTGAGGCATCTTTTTTTCCAATATTCGTACAAATATTACGATACACTTTTTGGATAATATTATCCCACTAAAAAAAAACCTCATAAAGGTAAAAAAATATACTTGGCGTCGCGACGCTACTGCGTCGCTTGATCATTGTGGAAAATGCAGCAGTTTATTGCCTTCTATAATTTTAAAAAAGTGTTCTCTCATGCATTTTACATCCTTGGAATATTTCTGTTCACAAGGGTTGCCTCCTAAGGCTATAGTCGTGGCGAAAGCCGCAGCATAAATCCCACAACATATGCCATCAGGTTGTATTTGAACCTTTTCAAAAATAATGTTAGCTGGATTTATTGAAGGATAACGTAGATGTATATAATTTTTCTCTTTAGCTACCATCTTAGCGTATGTACAGCCAGGTAGGCTATCATATACGCGAAGTTTTGTGCCATCAAAGAAAATACATCGCCAGTAATCACTACAATTCCCTCCAATGATTTGTAAGCTTTTATTATTATCACTGGCTGCAATCATATGAGGAAACTCCAAATATTGCACACTTTGCGTTTCGAAATCAGAAGTTTCTCTTACGATGCGTAAAAATCGATCTAATGATTCATCGTTTATTTTGCTGTTTATGGGCAAGATATTATCCTTCACGACAGAGAGAGGAGCAATCGCATTTAACATTTTTTCATGTCTCTCCACATCGTCTTTAGTAATATCATGTTTGTTATTTGAATAACTAACTATGATACAATCATCATCTTGCTCTGTATCCAGAGTAGCAGCAGTAGCAGTAAATGCTTCTGCTTCTACAGGCAAAACATTTGATTTGCATCGCTTTTTTTCTTCGAGAATATTTGCATTTTCTATAATATTCCGACGAAGAGTTTTTCGGCTAATTATTTGTTTCGCTGCTTTTTCTTTAGCTTCTGTTATATATTTTGGATTTCTGATTGGCATATGTCTATTATGGCGACTATCCAATATTTCTGGAAGCATGCATTCGTAGTAGAAGCGTGTTAGAAAAGGCAGCATTTGATTTTTCCAGAATTCATTGTCTGTACTAATACGCAATATTTTTATGCTTTTTGGCGTCCAAACAGCAAAAATGCAATATTCTCGCTTTGTTATATTCAATTGACCTTGAACTTGGTAAAAATATCGGTGTCTCCGATTCATTTTATGTGGATTTTTTTTATCAAAGACGCCTTTCAAAGAAGGCAATGTCTCTATGGCTTCTTCTGCTGTCAAATGTTCAGCCGACAGAGGACATTTGATTTCCACAAGACCATTTTCCTCAATAAGTCCGTCAGGAGACGCACCCAAGAATGGATTTTCATTATCAATGAACAATCCGCAAAGTTTTATTGCTTTATTTAATTTCATGGCCAATTCTTTCCTCGCTACATTTTCATTATCGCGACCATATTTCATGGCTGCGGTATCAATAGACGGAGGATATAAAATGTTTTTTACAGTCAATGCGCAGGACGTTGTCGGTCTCATGCGACATACGGTTCCAAAATTGGATGCCGTCAACATTTCACGTCTCAATGATAACCATAATTCGGACTCATTTTGGTTTCTAGTCTCAAGTTCTATTTCTTGCCAATTTACCCCATTTTCGAACAACTGTTCTAAATGATTTTGTCGCAGTTGCTCAAATATATCGGATGGAAGATCCGGTTTTTGCGATTGCGGACCGTAATAACGATCTGTTCCTGATTCTCGTTTGAATTTTTTTTGCCTTCCCTGCGCTTCTCGAGATTCTCTGGTTCTTGCAACTTTTATTTAGCGTCGCTTTTCCAGATTCTCGACAATAGGCGGAACAGCCTTACACATGCTTTGATGTAATTGTGTAAGTACTTGTTGCGTATTGTATTGCACAACTGCTCCTGCAATTCTAGCATTGTAAGAGCCTTTTTTTCCAAAATTAATACGCTTT